>CM056828.1:717500-752500 GCA_029853015.1 Chelidonichthys spinosus | reverse complement strand
CCTGGTGTCCTAGGGACCCTGGGGACCCGGTGTCCTCAGGACCCTGTGTCCTAGGGACCCTCTGAAATGAATTGCTGCAGCAGTCCCATCAATCAGACGTAGCTGGTTCATCCAGGATTAAAGCCCTAAATCCTCACAACCCCTAAAATAATTTAATTGCATCCTGCGTTACCATGACGATGCCGTTTGAAGGCTTGTTGCTGATCCTGGTCCAGATCGTAGACTCTCCTCAGGACTCTGACCCTCAAAGGTCTAAGGCCAAAGACAATAAAACAACAACAACGAACAATAAAACAGGATCAACCTGTCTCACTGCACACAATCAACCCGTCTCACTACACACAATCAACCAGTCTCACTGCACACAATCAACCCGTCTCACTGCACACAATCAACCCGTCTCACTGCACACAATCAACCCGTCTCACTGCACACAATCAACCTGTCTCACTGCACACAATCAACCTGTCTCACTGCACACAATCCACCTGTCTCACTGCACACAATCAACCTGTCTCACTGCACACAATCCACCCAGTTGTGTATACAGTATATATATATATATATATATTTATTTTTTTTTTTTATGTATAAAATACATAATTATCATTCTACCTATAAAGAGAAGTTATTGTAGTTCTGGTTGACTTTTAGGCACTTTTTCAATCATAATACTTACATATAATAATAATAATAATGATTTTTATTTCTGCCTTGTGCTTCTTGTACATCATATAAAACATGGTGATGTATATTGTTTTTTACACAGCTGAACCATGCAGGCTGTATTTATGTATTCTGTTGTACGGGATCACACACGTTTACTGGATTATAGGACGCTGGATTATTTTACACATTACAATCCCGTGTTCAGTGTCATGTTTGAATCCCAGCATGTCTTCCCAGTAACCATTCCTGACGGCATGCTAACACAGGCTTGGATTATTACATTTAACATTTAAAATGTTGAAGCCAAAACCTACTGAAGTGATTCCCCACATAAAGTGTTGGCGTTGCCCCCGACGACGGCGATGACACAACCATGAGTGTGTTTGAGTTCAGTAGATCTGTCCTGCATGACGCCTCAGTCATCTGTGTCCACCTGGATTTAAATGTGGTTGTCTGCTGGTTTCCTGTCTCCAGTTATGTATTCATGTATATTATGTCTTCATTTACCTGTTTATTCCACGTCCATTTCAATGTGGCCATTGCTCTTTGATCTGATGTCCATTTGAGTTTGGTTTTCTTGGACGTTTTCTGTTAGAAATGAGAATATGTGGCGTTCTAGACGGAGGTAAAGTTCTCTCTGCTTCCCACTAACACGTTCTAATGAGAGCAGCTATGACGTGGTGGTACTGACACACTGACACACACACACACACACACACACACACACACAATAATATTCCACCACTAAATGACTTGTGTTCAGTGTGTATTCAGGATTAATTGGATTACTGTGGTCACCATCTTTAATTGATGCTTCATCTAATCTGATTACTGTTTGTTCTATTTTAACAAGTTGTTTGCTTTCAGTTTGACTTATAATGTGACGGATCGCTGCTGCTAGTTATAATCATGATAAGTTATAATAAGTTATAATAAAATCACTTCTGTGTTCTGGTGAAACGATTTTGCCTGAGAGGCCGAATTATTTCACATTTTGACTCAAACAAACGACTTGTTAAGATGGAGACCCTCATCTTCATTCAGTCATAACTGAAGACACACCAATAGAACGGGGTTGAAATGATTCTTTAAATGCTTTCTGAGCCGTTAAATAGTGTTTATTTGCTCTGTTGGTGTAATCTGACCCGGGGTCAGTGTTCATGGTGCTGCTGTGTTCTTCCTGCCAGATGAGAAAGTGATGGCGGACGATGAGTTTACATGCGACCTCTTCCGCTTCCTGCAGCTCCTCTGCGAGGGCCACAACAACGGTGAGCTTCCTCCCAGCAGCCTCCTCTTCCTCCTCTTCACCCAAACCTTCCCTTCAGCTCCATCTAAGCTGCACGTGTTCTTGTTCCAGATTTCCAGAACTACTTGAGGACTCAGACCGGCAGCACCACCACCATCAATATCATCATCTGCACCGTGGACTACCTGCTGCGACTCCAGGTCACTGCTTCATACTGGGCTCTCATCCTCCTCCCACTGAGTCCAGACCAGTATCTGGTCTGGTTCCAGCATCTAGTCTGATACTGTCCTCATTTACCTGTGAAACCACTCTGATACAACCTCACCAGATGCCACTAAAGGGTCCAGCATACTTCAGATACCAGAGTACACATCCCTAGTACTTGTACTTGGTCTGGGTGCATCTCTGGACTCTAGACTCCTTTTTGTTCTGTGAATTTGAAGTTTCAGAGTTTTTGCCTTCGCTAGAGGATTTTGTGAGATGTTTTGGGATTGTTTGTTTGTTTCAGACTCCAGTAAGGTGAAGACGTATAAATGTACTACTAATGTTCTTTGACTTGATAAACGAATCAGTGTTTTGTGCTCCTTCCTGCTGCAGGAGTCCATCAGTGACTTCTACTGGTACTACTCAGGGAAAGACATCATCGACGAGCCGGGGAAGAGGAACTTCTCCAAAGCCATGACGGTGGCCAAGCAGGTCTTCAACAGCCTGACAGAGTACATCCAGGTAAGAGCGCCCCCTGGGGGTAACGGAACACACACCACGGTGAAGGGGGGCAGCTGAAACCGGTCTCTGTGTCCTCCAGGGTCCCTGTACCGGGAACCAGCAGTCCCTGGCTCACAGCCGGCTGTGGGACGCCGTCGTGGGCTTCCTGCACGTCTTCGCTCACATGATGATGAAACTCGCTCAGGTAAGAATATTATATATATATATATATGTGTGTGTGTGTGTGTGTGTTTCATGGAGACTTTCTTCAGAGAATCCAGAACATTCTGCATTTTGATTATTAATAATATTCAGTTGACCAATGGTATATTTAACATCATTGGTCCACGTTGAGTTTCCTAACTTTGTGAACCGTCTCTCTGGGTCCTGCAGAGTAAAGTATGTGTTTATCTGATATCCTGTCCTTTTCTTTTTTAATCTGGATTTATTCCTGAACGAGCCACGTCGGATGGTTTCTGCCTCTTCACTGAAGTTCCAGTGGTTGCTTCAGGTTTCAGTCCTGGTTGGTTTGGAGACGCGTGTTTGCTGCTGTTTTAATAGAAAGATAATCTGCTCCATAACACAGGGGGAACTTCAAACTTTACATGTGGTTGTGTATTCATACACAAGTGAGGTTATTCTGGCAGAAACAATCCGAGGAGAACCGTTCCTCCGGGTTTCTTCCTGATTGAGTGTAAAACCGGTTTGATTGTGTCGTTAACCTGTTGACCTAACGAGCAGCTGCATGTTTCCTGTCTAATTCTGTGTGATGGTGTTGATTCACATCTTTTATTTTTGTTGTTAAAATAAGGTAGAATCAGGTTTTATATTGAATTAAAAGCCTTTAAATTCAAACACAATGAGAGGCTGAAATGATCTCCCCAGTGAGACAAATACAAACGTGATGTAGAGATGTTGATGATAACATTTTATCCCCTGTGACCCGTCAGATGCACCCTGACCCCGGACAACGAAATGGCGTAAGAACCTGTTTCTATGCGACGTCTCATTTAGACCTTCATGCTTTTTGCTTCATCACTTTATTCACGAAGCAGCTTCATCCTGATCACTTCCGTTTCCTTCTCTGTGTCGTGAATCTGAGGTTTAGAGACTGAATCCAAGTGAATCTCAGAATCAGGCCGTTCTGTCACGTTCCCAAAGACGGGGTTCCCTCGTTCAACGGCAAATAGAAACCCTACTTCTTCATGCAGAAGATTGGTTTTGGTTCTCATGTTGCCTGAAGCGTCTCAATGTCTGGCTTTGCTTCTTTGCTGTCTTGTATATTTTGAGTTGCTGAGGAGTTAGAAGCTGCTTGTTTCGTCCCCTTTCCCCCCTCCACCTTCGTCGGCATGACAACCACGACACACTGAAACACCTTTGATCTGCTGGTTCGGGTCTTCGGACCGCTGAGATGGTTTTACTCCCACGCTGCAGCGATCTCTCAGACAGAGAGGGAAGGCCCTCCCTCCCTCCTCCCTCCTCCCTCCGTCCTCCCCCCTCCTGCCTCCCTCCCTTGCTCGCTTCCTCCTCCCTCCGTCCTCCCCCCTCCTGCCTCCCTCCCTTGCTCGCTTCCTCCTCCCTCCCTCCTCGCTTGCTTCCTCCTCCCTCCCTCCTCTTCCCTCCCTCTTCCTCCCTCCTCCCTACCTCCCTCCCTCCCTCCCTCCTCCTCCCTCCCTCTTCCTCCCTCCTCCCTACCTCCCTCGTCCTCCCTCCCTCCCTCCCTTCTCTGCCCTCCCTGCTCCCTCCGTCCTCCCCCCCCCCTCCCTCGCTTGCTTCCTCCTCCCTCCCTCCTCCCTCCGTCCTCCCCCCTCCTCCTCCCTCCCTCGCTTGCTTCCTCCTCCCTCCCTCCTCCTCCCTCCCTCTTCCTCCCTCCTCCCTCCTCCCTACCTCCCTCCCTCCCTCCCTTCTCTGCCCTCCCTGCTCCCTCCGTCCCCCCCCCCCTCCCCCTCCCTCCCTGCTCCCTCCTCTCATACCCGCCTGCTGTCTGTCTCCATCACATCCCGTGTTTCTACTTGTGATGTTAAAATGCATATCTTTTATTTAAAACTGCAAACCCAGGATCATGTTTGGAGTAGAGTGCACTCTGAGGTAGCGTCTCGTCACCATTTCACGTCTCAGAACCAAGCAGAAATGCTCTCAGACTCATCGTCGGCTCCCGTGTTGAGAAAGTTACTCCTCTGCTATTTGCTGTGTTTTAGGACTCCAGTCAGATCGGACTGCTGAAGGAGCTGCTGGACCTGCAGAAGGACATGGTGGTGATGCTCCTGTCCCTGCTGGAAGGTAGGACATCCCAGCCTGGTGATGTCTCTCTTTCCATGTCCATGTCTCACGCTGTGCTGCTCCTCGTAGGTAACGTGGTGAACGGCACCATCGCCAGGCAGATGGTCGACATGCTGGTGGAGTCCTCCAGCAACGTGGAGATGATCCTCAAGTTCTTCGACATGTTCCTCAAGCTCAAGGACATCGTGGCGTCCGACGCCTTCAGGGACTACGTCACCGACCCACGTGGGCTGATCTCCAAGAAGGACTTCTCCAAGGCCATGGACAGCCAGAAGCAGTACTCGCCCTCGGAGATCCAGTTCCTGCTGTCCTGCTCCGAGGCCGACGAGAACGAGATGATCAACTTCGAGGAGTTCGCCGATCGTTTCCAGGAGCCGGCCAAAGACATCGGCTTCAACATCGCCGTCCTGCTCACCAACCTGTCGGAGCACGTACCGCACGACACCCGCCTGCAGAACTTCCTAGAGCAGGCCGAGAGCGTGCTCAACTACTTCCGGCCGTTCCTCGGCCGCATCGAGATCATGGGCGCCAGCCGCAAGATCGAGCGCATCTACTTTGAAATCAGCGAGGCCAACCGCAACCAGTGGGAGATGCCTCAAGTCCGAGAGTCCAAACGGCAGTTCATCTTCGACGTGGTCAACGAGGGCGGCGAGAGCGAGAAGATGGAGATGTTCGTGAACTTCTGTGAGGACACCATCTTTGAGATGAACATCGCCGCATCCATCTCGGAGCCGGAGGGAGACGGCGTCGAAGAAGAGGACGACGAGGAAGAAGAAGAGGGTGGGGGAGATCAGGGCGAGTCCGGAGACGAAGGCAATGAAGACGAAGCGGCGCCGGAGTCGGCCTCGGCCTTCGCTGACTTCCTGCGGAGCATCGGCGACTTCTTCAACATGTTCACCTTCCGGAACCTGCGGCGTCGCTACCGCAAACTACGCAAGATGACGGTGAAGGAGATGGTGATCGGCCTCGCCACCTTCATCTACACCATTGTGATGGGCGTCCTGATGTTCGTCTACGGCGTGTGTAAGGGCTTCTTCACGCTCATATGGAAGGCGCTGTTCGGCGGCGGCCTGGTGGAAGGTGCCAAGAAGATGACGGTGACGGAGATCCTCGCCAGCATGCCGGATCCCACGCAGGACGAGGTCCACGGAGACCTGCCACCTGAACCCGGGGCCGGAGAGGTCCAGGACGCAGACGGAGGGGTGGACCTGCTAGACGTGGTCGGGGAGGAGGAGGAGGAGGACAGCGAGGAGCGGGAAGGAGGACGGCTGCCTGGGTTCAACGCCCCCGGAGGACTCGGAGACTTCGGCGAGACGACGGCTGAAGAGCCTCCGACTCCGGAGGGAACGCCGCTGCTGAAGAGGAAACTGGTGAGGGTTCTGTCATCACTGTGGTTTCATGTGAACGTAGTCCTTTAAACACTTCAGTAACTGTAAACAACTGTTGGAACAGCTGGAAGCCGCGGGGGGAGGACCGGGAGAGGAAGAACAGCCCGTCCAACATGAAGAAGAAGCTCCTCAGGAGACCGAGAAAGCCGAGTAAGTCCTCAGCATCAAAACAGATTCTCAGTCATCTTCTGACTTAAACGTAAAACAGATGTTTCCCTCAGAATGTCTCTCCCTCTGAAGGATGAGTCACTTCTTCTGGTCCTAAGTATCGTACATACATGTGTCACGTTTCTGTTCTTTACAGCACCGAGAACAGAGAGAAGGCCGAGAAGGAGGAGAAGACAGAGCCTGAAGCGGAGGTAAAGGAGGAGGAGCCTGAGGAGGAAGAGGAGGAGACCGTGAAGACGAAGGCGAAGAAGGACAAGAAAGAGTCTGAGGTGGGCTTCGAGCTGTGGAACGAGCTGGAGATCCAGAGGATCAAATTCATGGTGAGCAGCTCTCCGTTGTCTGTGGAGGAACATCCTGGTGCTTCAGAGCCTGAAACCTTACTTCATCCCAGCATGCAACACTGTGACCCTCCTCAGATCCACCAGACAATAACTTGTTTCCTTGTTTCCTCTCCTCCACCAACAGAACTACCTTTCTCGTAACTTCTACAACCTTCGCTTCCTGGCTCTGTTCATCGCCTTCGCTCTCAACTTCATCCTCCTCTTCTACAAGGTCAGCTCCACGACGCCTACTGTATCATAGCAACACACGGGTGGCATTTGGTCATGAATATCACTGGCCATACTTGTGTGGTCGAGAGTCTGACGGGTTTAAAGGCTGTGATTAGAACATGTTGAGATGCTGATGTGAATCCTGGTCAATAAGAAGCATATCTCTTTTGATTGGTGGCTTAAATTGAGTTTTATGTTAGTTTCTATAACGATTCACATGTTGTTTGTGTGTTTTTGTGATAATTAAAATCCCACTAAAATCCTGACGCATGTCCGACCTGTGCAGGTGTCTGACAGTCCTCCAGGGGAGCAGGACTTCGATGAGGGTTCTGGTCTGTTCGAGGGTTCTGGTCTTTTTGAAGGCTCCGGTGCTGAGGAGGACGGGTCCGGAATGGACGACGCCGGGGGAGAAGACGACGAGGAAGAAGGTCCCATGTACTACTTCCTGGAGGAGAGCACCGGCTACATGGAGCCGGCCATGGCGTTCTTTGGCATCGTGCACACCATCATCTCCTTCCTCTGCATCATCGGCTACAACTGCCTGAAGGTCTGAGACTCCCAGAGTCCACGTTGTGTCCTCTGCTGGCCTTCAGAAGGCTCACCTCTCCTTCCCCCTCCAGGTTCCTCTGGTCATCTTCAAGAGAGAGAAGGAGCTCGCCAGGAAGCTGGAGTTCGACGGCGTCTACGTCACCGAGCAGCCGGAGGACGACGACATCAAGGGCCAGTGGGACCGGCTGGTGCTCAACACGCCGTAAGACCCGTTACCGGACCCGGTTAGAGGAGACCCGTATACAGGAGAACCCGTTAATAAGACCTGTTACAGGACCCCGTTAGAGGAGACCCGGTTACTGGAGACCCCGTTAATAAGACCTGTTACAGGACCCCGTTAGAGGAGACCCGGTTACTCGAGACCCCGTTAATAAGACCCGTTGCAGGACCCCGTTAGAGGAGACCCGGTTACTCGAGACCCCGTTAATAAGACCCGTTACAGGACCCCGTTAAAGGAGACCCGGTTACTGGAGACCCCGTTAATAAGACCCGTTGCAGGACCCCGTTACAGGACCCCGTTACAGGAGACCCTGTTAATAAGACCCGTTACAGGAGACCTGTTACAGGAGACCCTGTTAATAAGACCCGTTACAGGAGACCTGTTACAGGAGACCTGTTACAGGAGACCCTGTTAATAAGACCCTGTTACAGGAGACCGGGTTACAGGAGACCGGGTTACAGGAGACCCCGTTAATAAGACCCGTTACAGGACTCCGTTACAGGACCCCGTTACAGGAGACCGGGTTACAGGAGACCCCGTTAATAAGACCCGTTACAGGACTCCGTTACAGGACCCCGTTACAGGAGACCGGGTTACAGGAGACCCCGTTAATAAGACCCGTTACAGGACTCCGTTACAGGACCCCGTTACAGGAGACCCCGTTAATAAGACCCTGTTACAGGACTCCGTTAAAGAAGACCCTGTTACAGGAGACCCCGTTACAGGAGACCGGGTTACAGGAGACCGGGTTACAGGAGACCCCGTTAATAAGACCCGTTACAGGACTCCGTTACAGGACCCCGTTACAGGAGACCCCGTTAATAAGACCCGTTACAGGACTCCGTTACAGGACCCCGTTACAGGAGACCGGGTTACAGGAGACCCCGTTAATAAGACCCGTTACAGGACTCCGTTAAAGAAGACCCTGTTACAGGAGACCCCGTTACAGGACCCCGTTACAGGAGACCGGGTTACAGGAGACCCCGTTAATAAGACCCGTTACAGGACTCCGTTAAAGAAGACCCTGTTACAGGAGACCCCGTTAGTCAGGGACCTGGATGGAGGAGTAGAGGAATCTAAAACTATCAGTATTTCTTCTTATTAGAATCAGTTCCAGCGACCCTTAAAGGAAAGATAAATACATGTATGAGGGTTTTAGTGTTTTAACATTCATAAAGATGTTTAATTGTCTGAACGAGTAAAAATCCAGCCTCGCTAACATCCTGATGATGTCTCTCTGCCAACACAGATCTTTCCCCAACAACTACTGGGACAAGTTTGTGAAAAGAAAGGTGAGTGTCTGACCATTCATTGAGCTCAACATGCCGAGATGATGCTGACATGATGCTCCCTGAAGGTTCTGGATAAATACGGAGACATCTACGGCAGAGAGCGCATCGCCGAGCTGCTCGGGATGGACTTGGCTTCCTTGGACGTCAGCGCCATGACGCACGAGAAGAAGCCTGAACCCGACACCTCCATGCTGAGCTGGTAGGTCCTGAACCACCACGTAGACCAGCGGCTCCTTAGTTCCTAGTCCCACATGTGTCTCCCTCCGCAGGGTCACGTCCATCGACGTCAAGTACCAGATCTGGAAGTTCGGCGTCATCTTCACCGACAACGTGAGTTCAGGTTCGTGCTTCCGTTAGACGCTGAGAGCCGGACTGACCTCCGTCTCCTGTTTTCAGACCTTCCTCTACCTGGTGTGGTACATGCTGATGTCTCTGCTCGGCCACTACAACAACTTCTTCTTCGCCGCTCATCTCCTGGACATCGCCATGGGTGTCAAGACGCTGCGCACCATCCTCTCCTCCGTCACTCACAACGGCAAGCAGGTCGGCACACTTCCTGTAGATCAGCTTCCTGTGTTGCACGCCGTGCCGGTGCTAGAACAGTAGTCGTTTAGGAAGTGTGAGGGTGTTTTAATACCAGTTCATAACACATGATCCACCAGAGACCACGTGTTGAGGTCTGGTTTCACCAGGTTTCTCAGGAACCAGCACTTCACATCAACCAGAGCTTTCTACCCTTACTGTGGGTCTTCCTGCTTTCAACAGCTTTCCCTCATCAACTCCTCACAGAACTTCATCTGGATTTATGATCATTTAGTGGGTTTCTGTCTCCCTGCTGCAGTACCACTCTCCACCTGAACTGGTACTGGGCAGTGGGGGCGCTGTTTTACACAAATAGTCTTATTAAAAGCCGTTTAATGTGAAATCTGGTTGTAAATATGAAGTCAACTATCAAAGAAATCACATTATCTCAAATAAAGGAGACATCAGATTCCTGCGTACATAAATAAACATATATTACATAAATGTATCCATTTTAACATTTTAATGAGCAGGAAAACTGAATTTAAGTCCCATGTTCTGGTTGGAAGATGGAATCACAGCAGGGTTTCCCCACATTATGGAGAAAACTGGCTTTTTGAAATCGTGAGAAATACCGTCAACTATCAAAGAAACCATAGAACTCAATAATATTATATTATTTCTACTCAATTAGACATCAGATTATTGAACACCATGAAAATGTTTTAGTGATTATTCTGCAGGTTGTCGTATGAAAGTCCGTATCTGACCCCTGACCCCGTGTCCCGCCTCACAGCTGATGATGACGGTGGGTCTGCTGGCCGTGGTGGTCTACCTGTACACCGTGGTGGCCTTCAACTTCTTCCGTAAGTTCTACAACATGAGCGAGGACGAGGACGAGCCGGACATGAAGTGTGACGACATGATGACGGTGAGTGGGGCGTGGACGTGGGGGGGGCGGGCGCCGGCTGGAGGTGTGGTTCTGAAGCGTCCCGGTTCTCCCACAGTGCTACCTGTTCCACATGTACGTGGGCGTGCGGGCCGGCGGCGGCATTGGGGACGAGATCGAGGACCCGGCCGGGGACGAGTACGAGCTCTACCGTGTGGTCTTCGACATCACCTTCTTCTTCTTCGTCATCGTCATCCTGCTGGCCATCATCCAGGGTCGGTGTCCTTGAGTCTAGCGCCCCCCTGTGGTCGGTTGTATACAAAACTCTGTCTCTGATCTGTCTGTCTGCCTGTCTGTCTGCCAGGTTTGATCATTGATGCCTTTGGAGAGCTGAGAGACCAGCAGGAGCAAGTCAGAGAGGACATGGAGGTAAGACGGGTCCACCTTCATCCTACCTGGTCCCTGTAACCCCCCTGTATACCTGGTCCCTGTATACCTGGTCCCTGTATACCTGGTCCCTGTATACCTGGTCCCTGTAATCCCCCTGTATACCTGGTCCCTGTATACCTGGTCCCTGTATACCTGGTCCCTGTAACCCCCCTGTATACCTGGTCCCTGTATACCTGGTCCCTGTATACCTGGTCCCTGTATACCTGGTCCCTGTAACCCCCTGTATACCTGGTCCCTGTATACCTGGTCCCTGTATACCTGGTCCCTGTAATCCCCCTGTATACCTGGTCCCTGTAATCCCCCTGTATACCTGGTCCCTGTAACCCCCCTGTATACCTGGTCCCTGTATACCTGGTCCCTGTATACCTGGTCCCTGTATACCTGGTCCCTGTAACCCCCCTGTATACCTGGTCCCTGTATACCTGGTCCCTGTATACCTGGTCCCTGTAATCCCCCTGTATACCTGGTCCCTGTAATCCCCCTGTATACCTGGTCCCTGTAATCCCCCTGTATACCTGGTCCCTGTAATCCCCCTGTATACCTGGTCCCTGTAACCCCCCTGTATACCTGGTCCCTGTAACCCCCCTGTATACCTGGTCCCTGTAACCCCCCTGTATACCTGGTCCCTGTAACCCCCCTGTATACCTGTCTGTAACCCCTGTATACCTGGTCCCTGTATACCTGGTCCCTGTAACCCCCCTGTATACCTGGTCCCTGTAACCCCCCCTGTATACCTGGTCCCTGTAACCCCCCTGTATACCTGGTCCCTGTAACCCCCCCTGTATACCTGGTCCCTGTAACCCCCCTGTATACCAGGTCCCTGTAACCCCCCTGTATACCTGGTCCCTGTAACCCCCCCTGTATACCTGGTCCCTGTAACCCCCCTGTATACCTGGTCCCTGTAACCCCCTGCATGGTGTCTAATCTGACGTGTTCCCTCCAGACCAAGTGCTTCATCTGTGGAATAGGAAGCGACTACTTCGACACGACGCCTCACGGCTTCGAGACTCACACTTTAGAGGAACACAACCTGGCCAACTACATGTGAGTCTCCTTCCAGATGTTTGAACCTTCACCTACAAAGTTCCAGACCTCCTCCTCGTTAAATGATCTCAGAAAGGACCGACTATGGCACACCTTGATGTTCCTATTAAGACATGACATCATAGATGAGTCACCGCTCTCATCCTCGTGTTCAAACAGAGAGAGTCCACATGACCAGACTCCAGTCTGTCGGTCCGAAAACCACCATTTTGATCAACAGAAACAAAATGAACAGAGTTTACAACAACCCTCTGGTTTGACAGTTTGAAAGAGAGACTGGATAAATAACAGAAGAAGAAGTCTGTTGACTGACCCTGCTGGTTAAGGCTAAGCCCCGCCCCTTCCTCTGTCCTCCATGTGACCTCATT
Organism: Chelidonichthys spinosus; assembly: GCA_029853015.1. Taxonomy (NCBI): domain Eukaryota; kingdom Metazoa; phylum Chordata; class Actinopteri; order Perciformes; family Triglidae; genus Chelidonichthys; species Chelidonichthys spinosus. Next base: position 740,159 of record CM056828.1, on the reverse strand, counting down.
CCAGAATAAATAAACACGACAAACATTGCATGTGGAATTCTCTCTCTCTCTCTCTCTCTCTCTCTCTCTCTCTTTCTCTCTACCGTTCATCATTTTTCCATGGCGGACACAGGAAGGGGCGGGGCTTAGCTAAAGTCTTATAAGGCTGGCTGTCGCCGGTTTCTTGTGTTTAAAAAGCTGCAAATAAGTGATGGATTTGTTGGGAAGAAGGCTTTGATGGGGGTTTCTTTGCTCTCGCCCTCACAACGACGAGCCTGTGATGATGACGTGTTATTTGTCTTCAGGTTCTTCCTGATGTATCTCATAAACAAAGATGAGACCGAGCACACCGGACAGGTCGGTAGCATTCTCCCTTTAACACCATGTCACTTCATCTGCATGGCGTTCAGATGAGATGAAGATGAGATGAAGATGAGGATTAGATGACGATGAGTTGAGGATGAGATGAAGATGAGTTGAAGATGAGATGAAGATGAGTTGAAGATGAGATGAGGATGAGATGGAGATTAGTTGAGGATGAGATGAAGATGAGAATGAGATGAAGATGAGATGTGGATGAGATGAAGATGAGATTAAGATGAAGATTAGATGACGATGAGTTGAGGATGAGATGAAGATGAGTTGAAGATGAGATGAAGATGAGGATTAGATGACGATGAGTTGAGGATGAGATGAAGATGAGATGGAGATTAGGATGAGATGAAGATGAGATGAGGGTGCGATGAGGATGCGATGAAGATGAGATGGAGATTAGGATGAGATGAAGATGAGTTGAAGATGAGATGAGGATGAGATGAAGATGAGATGGAGATTAGGATGAGATGAAGATGAGTTGAAGATGAGATGAGATGAAGATGAGATGGAGATTAGGATGAGATGAAGATGAGATGAAGATGCGATGAGGATGCGATGAAGATGAGATGGAGATTAGGATGAGATGAAGATGAGTTGAAGATGAGATGAGGATGAGATGAAGATGAGATGGAGATTAGGGTGAGATGAAGATGAGGGTGAGATGAAGATGAGGATGCGATGAAGATGAGATGGAGATTAGGATGAGTTGAAGATGAGATGAGGATGAGATGAAGATGAGATGGAGATTAGGATGAGATGAAGATGAGTTGAAGATGAGATTAAGATGAGATTAAGATGAGATGAGAATGCGATGAAGATGAGATGGAGATTAGGATGAGATGGAGATTAGGATGAGATTAAGATGAGTTGAGGATGAGATGTGGATGAGATGAAGATGAGGGTGAGATGAAGATGAGATGAAGATGAGGATGAGATTAAGAGGAGATGAGGATGCGATGAAGATGAGATGGAGATTAGGATGAGATTAAGATGAGATGAGGATGAGTTGAGGATGAGATGTGGATGAGATGAAGATGAGGGTGAGATGAAGATGAGGATGAGATTAAGAGGAGATGAGGATGAGATTGAGATGAAGATGAGTTTGAGATGAAGATGAAGATGAGTTGAGGATGAGATTGAGATGAAGATGAGTTTGAGATGAAGATGAGTTGAGGATGAGATGAAGATGAGATTGAGATGCAGATGAGTTGAGGATGAGATCAAGATGAAGATGTATTGAGGATGGGATTAAGATTAAAATGAGATGAGGATGAGTTTGAGATGAAGATGAAATGAAGATGAGGATGAGATGAAGATGAGATAGGATGAGATTGAAATGAAGATGAGTTGAGGATGAGATTAAGATGAAGATGAGATTAAGATGAGATTGAGATGAAGATGAGATGAAGATGAGGATGAGATGGATATGTGGATGAGATGAGGATGAGATGAAGATGAGATAGGATGAGATTGAAATGAAGATGAGTTGAGGATGAGATTAAGATGAAGATGAGATGAAGATGAGTATGAGATGAAGATGAGTTGAGGATGAGATGAAGATGAGCATGAGATGTGGATGAGATTAAGATGAAGATGAGTTGAGATTAAGATGAGATGAGGATGAGATGAAGATGAGGATGAGATGAAGATGAGCATGAGATGTGGATGAGATTAAGATGAAGATGAGTTGAGATTAAGATGAGATGAGGATGAGATGAAGATGAGGATGAGATGTGGATGAGATGAAGATGAGATGAGATGAAGATGAGCATGAGATGTGGATGAGATGAGGATGAGATTAAGATGAAGATGAGTTGAGATTAAGATGAGATGAGGATGAGATGAAGATGAGGATGAGATGTGGATGAGATGAAGATGCTGCTTGTGTTCCAGGAGTCCTATGTGTGGAAGCTGTACCAGGAACGCTGCTGGGACTTCTTCCCTGCCGGAGACTGCTTCAGGAAGCAGTATGAGGACCAGCTGGGATAAAGTCCTGCAGAGGAGGAGGAGGAGGAGGAGGAGGAGGAGGAGGGAGGACGTGGGTTCTCCTCTGTTGAAGCTATGCACTCTGTTGCACCGTCGGCAGCAGAACATCGACGGAGGAGATTTAAGAAAAGCAGAATATCAGAGGCCTTTTTATTCCGCTACGAAAACACTACAGGGCCTTTTTCTGGTGTAAAATATCCAAATCTACAGACGGCCTTGAACATCGACGCATTTCTACAACATGGGCTCTTTCAGTCGCTGCCGCTGTCAACGTCTTAGTGCCTATAGCAACGCCACTGCTTTAGCTAGCTTTCACGCCTTCATGTCAGGTTAGATGCCTTTTCTTTGGTGGTTCGTCAGCTTCCCGGAGTTTCAGGGAGAGAAGAAGGTTCCTGCTCTTCTTCTCTCCTCAGCAGAGAAAACACAAATCATGTCTGGAAGCTCTGGCCGATCAGCGGAATGTCGTCTGCATATCGGAGAACCCAGTTTGCACTCTGAAGTCTTACAACTGGATGTATGAGTTTATTTAGTTAATTGTTTGTTTGCAGATGAAATCTCGTGAAGACGACCGTTTTAGCCCGTCTCTCTACTCCCGGTCTGTTCTGTCCGTGCATTTAACCCGAGTGAATGTATTTAAGGAGTCTGTAACGGTATGTCCAGGCTGCGTCCAGGCCTTTTGCTGAAGAGACTTATTTTACATGAATCACAGATCCATATATTTATTCTTTAGCTGTTTGTGAGGACGGAGAGAGGCGGTAACGCCTAGTTTGCAGTCAGAAGAGCTCGTTAGCTTTTGTTTTTGCTCGTTAGGTTTTTATGCTATTTTTAGGGATCTGGCGTATCGGTGGGTTTTCTGAGTCATGTGTTTGGTGCGTCAACCTCGTTCGCCTCGCTTCGTCAGAGCAGCGTTGTGTTCGCCGACGACCCCGAAGCTGACTGCAGATCAGTGTTTCCTCCCGACGAGCCTGTTTCAATACCAATAAACAGATTATTTTAAGGACAAACCGGACGCGTGTCCTCATTTACATGGATGTGTGTGTGTGTGTGTGTGGCCACCAGGGGGCGACTCCTCTCTGATTGTATAGACGTCTTTAAATGAAATGAAATATTAATATTATGTTGGTGAGATGTTAAATTCTAAAGTAAATTCTAAAAAGATAAGATGTTTGCTAACGAGTCCATGTCGCTAATATACTATAAACATACTTATTAATTAACTGATAATTATGGTCATATGCGCTCATAAATATTCATAATGCACTTTGTCATTTGTTTTGTGTTAAAAATGTAAAGTAATTATAATCAAAGATGACAAAGTAGTTATTGTTTAAAGGAAAAATGAAATGTATGCAAGAAAATTTAAACTTAACTGAAAGCAAACCGTAAATATAACATATAATCTATTAGAAAGTTATTATGAAACATTAAAGAAAACCACAAATTTCAGTGAACTATTCTTTATAATAACTGGTTATAACTTTAAATGCATTCTAAGTTTCTAATGTATTTAGAGTTTTTTTTTATATATATATATATATATATATATATATATAATTCCACCAATGAATCTGACATAATACTATATATTTAGTACAGCTTTAAGTCGTTCTGATCAGAGTTCAGTTTCTCTGAACGTCTACGTTCCAGTTTCATGCTGGTTTTTTTATCTTCCTCAAATATGAAAAGTGGGTTGTTAAGTTTGAGCTCGTTGGAGGAAACACCCAGAAGTCTTTGTGACTGAGTTTATGAGTGTTTATGAATGGCGTTGGTGTTTGTACAAGTACATATATATGTATGTGGTATATAAGTACACGCATGTAAAGTGAGTGTCTGATAACACTTTGTGTATTTACTGAATCACTCTTTAGATCTCTGATTCCTTGTTTCACGAAAAAACTTCACTCAAGCTGTGTTGTTTAAAATATTCTGATATTTGTTGAAGTTTAAAGAGTACTTTTACTCCGATCCTCCTACAAAGCTTTACTTACTGTATAAATATGAGCTGCTGTTAATTTAAACTCCAAAAGAATAAATACATAAGAATTATACATCAATAATAAGGATCCTATAATATATACATTTATATATCGTAGTACTTCAGTTGGTAACGAGTACTTGTTATGGAGTCATTTTATATTGCAGTATTGTTTATTTTACTTCTATACAGCTGCTGCAGTTTTCAGTCCTGTTGGGTTTTTCTTGAGACACACACACGCACACACACACACGCACACACACACACACACACACACACTCTCTCAGAATCTCTCTCTCACACACACACACACGCACACACACACACACACACACACTCTCTCAGAATCTCTCTCTCACACACACACCCTCTCACACACACACACACACACACTCTCTCAGAATCTCTCTCTCACACACACACCCTCTCACACACACACACGCACACACACACACACACACGCACACACACACACACACGCACACACACACACACACACACACACTCTCTCAGAATCTCTCTCTCACACACACACCCTCTCACACACACACACACACACACACTCTCTCAGAATCTCTCTCTCACACACACCCTCTCACACACACACACACACACACACCCTCCCAGTCTTTTGTTGACCTGCCGCTCCTCCTGCCGGGTCAAAGGTTAATGTGGATCTTGTGCCAACATGGTCTTGCGGTCTTGGTTTGGTCCTGGTTTTGGCCCCGCCCCCTCATCGCTGGTATAAAACAAGGCGTCCAGCAGAGTCCGCTTCCTGCGTAGACCTGATCCTCCAGTCCTGCTGCCATGTCGTTTGTTGCTCCTCCTGGTTACCAGCCGGTCTACGGCCCGGTGAGTATCTGAGCCCTCCTCACCGGATTCATCAGAGATTATGTATATAAAGATATACATTTTTATATATATATATATTTGTATATACATACATAAAATGTATATTTATATATACTATGTAATATTATTTTATATATATATATATATATATATACAGTATATATATAAATGATCAGCTGCAACAAATCACTTTGCTTCTTTTGAGAATAAAACTTTCTGAATGAAACATTTGTCACTGAGGTTTTAAATATTCATATGATTTAAATGGTTAATCTAATAATTCCTTGTGGTCTGACAGTGAAATGACTAATAATAATCTGATTCATCTGTTTTGTGCAGAGGCTTCCCTACCTGGGGCCGATCTACGGCGGTCTGAGGGACGGCGTGTCCATCTACATCCAGGGCTCTGTCCCCGAGGACATCACCAGGTCTGTTCACGCCTCAGTCCCGTCTGGGTGGAGCCGCTGCTTTGCATTGTGGGAAATCAAAGCTTATTTGTACTTGTTTGTCAGCTGACCCTCCTCCAAAGCAAACATACCTGAGTTCCCTGTTCAGGTTACAACTCTACTTCCTGCTTATCAGGACTTCAGGATTCAATATTCATCAGGGTCCCTTCACACAAAAATCAGGCTTCAACCTCCGTTCTGAAGAGTGAAGCCGAAGCTGAGGTGCCTTAAAGCTGCTGTTCCTGGTCCACGTGGGTCGAACAGTATGGATGTTGGTCCTGGTCCATGTGGGTCCAACACTGTGGATGTTAGTCCTGGTCCACGTGGGTCTGATAGTGTGGATGTTAGTCCTGGTCCACGTGGGTCTGATAGTGTGGATGTTGGTCCTGGTCCATGTGGTTCTAATAGTGTGGATGTTGGTCCTGGTCCACGTGGTTCTAATAGTGTGGATGTTGGTCCTGGTCCATGTGGTTCTAATAGTGTGGATGTTGGTCCTGGTCCACGTGGGTCTAACAGTGTGGATGTTGGTTCTGGTCCACATGGGTCTGATAGTGTGGATGTTGGTTCTGGTCCATGTTGGTCTAACAGTGTGGATGTTGGTCCTGGTCCATGTGGGTCCAACAGTGTGGATGTTAGTCCTGGTCCACGTGGGTCTGATGGTGCGGATGTTAGTCCTGGTCCACGTGGGTCCAACAGTATGGATGTTGGTCCTGGTCCATGTGGGTCCAACAGTGTGAATGTTAGTCCTGGTCCACGTGGGTCTGATGGTGCGGATGTTAGTCCTGGTCCACGTGGGTCCAACAGTATGGATGTTGGTCCTGGTCCATGTGGGTCCAATAGTGTGGATGTTAGTCCTGGTCCACGTGGGTCTGATAGTGTGGATGTTGGTCCTGGTCCACGTGGGTCTAATAGTGTGGATGTTGGTCCTGGTCCACGTGGGTCTGATAGTGTGGATGTTGGTTCTGGTCCATGTGGGTCTAATAGTGTGGATGTTGGTCCTGGTCCACGTGGGTCTAACAGTGTGGATGTTGGTTCTGGTCCACGTGGGTCTGATAGTGTGGATGTTGGTTCTGGTCCATGTGGGTCTAACACTGTGGATGTTGGTCCTGGTCCACGTGGGTCTAACAGTGTGGATGTTGGTCCTGGTCCATGTGGGTCTAACAGTGTGGATGTTGGTCCTGGTCCAAAGACCCTGGTTCACCTGGTCTTACCTGTGCAGGTTCTTCATCAACCTGCTGTGCGGAGAGTCCGAGTCCAGCGACATCGCGCTCCACTTCAACCCTCGCTTCGACGGCTGGGACAAGGTGGTCTTCAACAGCTGCCAGGATGGATCCTGGGGGTCCGAGGACAAGATCCGGGACATGCCCTTCTGTAAAGGCCAAGCCTTTGAGATGGTGATCCTGGCCACATCTCAGGGCTTCCAGGTCCGGCTGGTGTTTGAGTCGAGTTATTCTACATGGTTGTGGATTATCGGCCCACGTACATGTTGTTCTGTTTCAGATCAAAGTGAACGGGAACGACTTCTACACCTTCGAGCACCGCCTCCCTCTGGAGCGAGTCCGTGCCATGCAGATCGCAGGAGACGTTTCCATCCAGACCATCAACGTCATCGGGGTGAGACTCCGCCCCCCAAGCTTTCAGCCTCATGCTTTGGGCTTCTCTGGGACGAATCAGAAATCATGAGCGATGATTGCTGAAAGCCGGCAGAGTGAGGATCACATGGATACTAGGGTGTTATTAATAGTTAATAAGATGGTATTAATGTTACTAGCATGTTATTAATGGTTACTAAGATGGTATTAATGTTACTAGGGTGTTATTAATAGTTAATAAGATGGTATTAATGTTACTAAGATGTTATTAACTGTTACTAGGATGTTGTTTTTGGTTGGTACGGTGTTATTTATAGTTGCTAGGGTGTTATTAATAGTTAATAAGATTATATTGATGTTAATAAGTTTGTATTAATGTTACAAGTATGTTATTAATGGTTACTAAGATGGTATTAATGTTACTAAGATGTTATTAACTGTTACTAAGATGTTGTTTTTGGTTGGTACGGTGTTATTTATAGTTGCTAGGGTGTTATTAATAGTTAATAAGATTATATTGATGTTAATAAGTTTGTATTAATGTTACAAGTATGTTATTAATGGTTACTAAGATGGTATTAATGTTACTAAGATGTTATTAACTGTTACTAAGATGTTGTTTTTGGTTGCTATGGTGTTATTAGTAGTTGCTAGGGTGTTATTAATTGTTGCTAGGGTGTTATTAATGCTAGCTACCAACCAATAAAGCTCTACCATATATAGAACCAGTAGAAGTCCCAGTAGTATGCAGTAATATGATGTTGTGCTTTCTACTCTGAACTGTTTGATAATGAGACGTTTTTCTGCTGCGTTTTAAACTTCTATTTTATCTTTTTAGGGAGGAAGGGGAGGAGGAATGGGAGGAGGAGGAATGGGCGGAGGAATGGGCGGAGGAATGGGAGGAGGAATGGGAGGAGGAGGAATAGGAGTAAGTATGCATGCTTAAAGTGTAAATTGCTCAGCATTGAACAGGATTTAACATGTTGACTCCTTTTGAACAGGGAGGATATCCAGGCGGAGGCATGGGGGTAAGTTATCATCATCATCTTCATCGTCTCTGAATGCAGATTCCTTTAAAAATCTTTGAACATATTAGGTGTAAGATTTGTTCCTTCATGATCCCCAGGGAGGATACCCGGGAGGAATGGGAGGAGGAATGGGAGGAGGAATGGGAGGAGGAATGGGAGGAGGAGGAGTAAGTAAATGTAGGAAGAGAACTTTTCTTCATCAACATCACGAAACAGGATTTAACATGTTCACTTCTTCAGCAGGGAGGATATCCTGGAATGGGGGTGAATAAATACTTTGATTTATGCTCAAATTCATTAATTCACATGAATCAGATCAGAGATAAATCTTCATTTTTGATGTGTGCTTCTTCACAGGGAGGATATCCAGGAGGCATGGGAGGTGGTATGGAGGTATGAAACCTTATTATTATTATTATTATTATTATTATTATTATTATTATTATTATATGATATGATACTGAACGGTGTGAACAGTTTGTTTACTTGTGGTTTTTCTGTCAGGGAGGATTTCCAGGATCTAACCTGCCGGTGAGAACACGGCCAATTGAAGCTTCACATGTGTGTGATTCTGTCTGTCTGCATCTAACGGTGTGTGTGTGATTGTAGGGGATGGGAGGCCAGCCGGTCTACAACCCTGTAAGTACAACAGGAAGCATCACTATGTGTTTAAACATTGGAACTTTCTGGTGTTTCTTTTATTAAATCTTCACTGCCCTCTTGTGGTCACAGTGAAAAACAGCTAGATTCAGCCTCTGTTGTCTTATGTTGTTGTTGTCAGTCTGTGCCGTACTCCAACATGATCCCAGGAGCCATGTCGCCTAAACGGACCGTCATCATCCGAGGGATGGTTCCCTACGGAGCCGACAGGTGTGTGTGAGCGTAAAGCCACCAGGCTGCCTCCAGGGGGCGACTCCTGTCTGGTTGTATAGAAGTCTATGAGAAAATGGTCCTACTTCTCTCTGCTGGCCACCAGGGGGCGACTCCTCTCTGGTTGTATAGAAGTCTATGAGAAAATGGTCCTACTTCTCTCTGCTGGCCACCAGGGGGCGACTCCTCTCTGGTTGTATAGAAGTCTATGAGAAAATGGTCCTACTTCTCTCTGCTGGCCACCAGGGGGCGACTCCTCTCTGGTTGTATAGAAGTCTATGAGAAAATGGTCCTACTTCTCTCTTGATGTATTATCTCAGTAAACATTGTAAACATGAGTTTATGGTCTCAATCTCTAGTTTCAAGTCTTCTTCAATCCAGCATGATGTTCATTTAGTACATTATGGTCCATTTAGAGTCCACCAGACCAGGAAGCAGGGGATGCTTTAGGGGGCGGGGCTTACCTGCTGATTGACAGAGTGTGTGTGTGTGTGTGTGTGTGTAGGATGAGCATCAACTTCCTGGTCAGCAGGTCCCGGGATGTGGCCTTCCACATGAACCCGCGGTTCCAGGACGGTGTGGTCGTGAGGAACAGCATGATCGGGGGGGCCTGGGGTCCGGAGGAGAGGGAGCTCAGCATGAACCCCTTCATGGAGGGACAGTACTTCGACGTAAGTTAATTCCTGTCTTTGTGTGATCCACGCCGGTACCCGGTCCGCACCCCTTTGACCCATGGCCCCTCGTGTCCTGGTCCCTCAGATGTCGATCCGCTGCGGGAACCAGCGGTTCAAGGTGTTCGTCAACGGGCAGCACCTGTTCGACTTCTTCCACCGGCTGCAGTCGTTCAGCGACATCGACATGCTGGAGGTCGACGGAGACGTGCAGATCTCCTACATCCACTTCTGAGAGGACACACACACACACACACACACCTGTATATTCATACATACATCACAACATTTTCAGCCAGACGACCTTTTCTTCGTCGTCCTGCTGTGTGATTAGGAATCTTAATGAGACTGAGAGTGACATCTTGATTGCCTGTATTGATTAATAAACATGTGACCAACACATCTGATGTGGATGACATTAATATTGACGACATCGAAGCTGAATAGGAGACTCGTTCATGATGAAACACGTTTATTTCTTATACAAAATACTGTCGGTGTCGTAGAAAACTCTGTTTACAAATCATGACAGTGACATTATAAAAGCAGTATAGTACACAGACTGTGTATTTATATGTATGTATATATATATATACATATATATATATATATATATACATACAGTCCACTCCAATCCACACACACGTTGACTGTGGGAGAAGAAACTGGCTCTCTGAAGGTGGGAAACTCTTTGAGACTGAAGGAGAAGTTTCAGTTGTTGCTGGAATCAGAAATCTTTGATCCGGATCCGAACCACGATCTGAACCGGTGATGCTACACGTATAAAAAGTACCTTTTGATGGGCCTGGTTTGAACGTGTGTGTTGGAATGTGGTCCGTCCCAAAGACAAAGTAATCAACCAAAGCAAATATATATATATATATATTTATATAAAAATAAGTGCATGCACTAGACGGGAGGTTTGTAAGAACTGAGTCTGACGGAGGGAAACCTCCCGAGGATGGATGATTTGTTCTGAAGAAGCTTGTTTCAACTGATTTACTGTCATTAAATCACAATATTGAAAAAGAGATATACAAATTATTAACAAACATAAGACGATATAAAAAAACATTAGTGCAAAGTTCTAGAAATACAAAACAAATCAGCATTTTAAAAATCGTGTAACAACACTGTGCTTGAGCCAGAAGGAGGCGGAGCTCCTCGTCGTGGTCGTACCGTCTCAGCTTCCTGAGTCCAACGTTCAGGTGTCTCACCTGCTAAACGAGCAGGGCGACAGGTCGGACCCGTCTCACTGCGGGTCACTTCAGACTTCACTCTGCAGCGTAATGTTTATTAAGATTCTGCTGAAGTCTAATAACTGGCGATGGGGGAATTCATCGGGGCTGTACCGCAGCGTTCGTGTTGGTTCCCACGGCAACACGCGGATTTTGAAGGTGCGTTCACACCAAGCGCCAAGCCAAGGTTGAAGTCCCAGATCCACCAGGAAACCATACCCAGTCCTGTCTGGGTTCATGACATCATCATGACATCATCCAGAGGTGCTCGGTGGATTTCACCAAGCTGGATTCACTGGATAAACTACAACTACAGGTGGAGGAACCAGAATAAAGCATTGATCTGTGATTTAATATCAATAACCAGATGAAAGGATGCTGAAATAACTCCATCATGATGGGGATCAGTAAAAAGTGCTGAGTCATGCTTTGTTAGGTCTGTCTGCAAGACCACAAGATAACTACTGTTAAAACGCTGGTTTTCTGAATGGAGTCTGGTTGATGGTGCTAGGCTACGCTAACATTGTAGCTGCTCCATCAACACTCCATATAAGGGCATCTAGACATAAATACAGCAGAGACCTTGTTGTTTGGACCACAGACAGTCTCTGGTTCCTCCACAGAGTCTGGTCTGGTCTCTGGACTAATGTGAGCTACTATCTAGACCTCTGGGGGACCACAGACAGTCTCTGGTTCCTCCACATAGTCTGGTCTGGTCTCTGGACTCATGTGAGGTACTATCTACACCTCTGGGGGACCACAGACAGTCTCTGGTTCCTCCACATAGTCTGGTCTCTGGACTAATGTGAGCTACTATCTAGACCTCTGGGGGACCACAGACAGTCTCTGGTTCCTCCACATAGTCTGGTCTGGTTCTGGACTCATGTGAGGTACTATCTACACCTCTGGGGGACCACAGACAGTCTCTGGTTCCTCCACATAGTCTGGTCTCTGGACTAATGTGAGCTACTATCTAGACCTCTGGGGGACCACAGACAGTCTCTGGTTCCTCCACATAGTCTGGTCTGGTCTCTGGACTCATGTGGTCTACTATCTAGACCTCTGGGGGACCACAGACCGCTGTATGTTTTGAGTATTTCTGATTTGGTGACAGGACGAGGATCTGAATGCTGATTGGCTCGAGGCGAGATGTTTGGCGTTTGATGTGAACGAACCTTTGAACTAGAAGTGTGCTGATTTCAGAAAGGAGAAGAAAGAATCCTTCACCTCCTCGGAACGTTTTCGTCCGTGTGTCGGTGAGTTTGTGCAAAATCTGTCTTTTCAGGCACATTCGGTTTGAAAGAGTAGCAAGAGGCTGGACCTGGTTCTTGGACTTGGGGGTTAGAGGATAGCACGCTCAGCAAAGAGTCTTGTCAGTTCTAGAAGGCCTCACTGCCAAGGCATCTTCCTGGACCCGTCCCGGTCCTCCAGCAGCTCCGGGGCGGGGGTGGGGTTGGGGGTGGAGCGGCAGGACGGCTGTAGAGGCAGCGTGGCCGTGGAGGACAACACCGGCAGGTCCAGACTCTCCAGGGACTCGGAGAGGACTCGGTTGGTCTCATGTTGGGGACAGAGGACGTAGCGGTTCGGCTGGTGGACCTCCACCGTGGTCACGGAGTCTAGACCCTTGAGGCAGAGCGGGGACGGACCCCCGATGGGGTCACGGCCGCCGACGGCCCCGAGCTCCATGGAGGACTCGTCCATGTTGACGTACAGGATCTCGTCCGGGTCCTGGGAGTCCGGCAGATCCTCCAGGGCCTTCTCCAGCTCGCAGCGCAGCGCCTCGAAGGGGGGCCGGTCTTTGGGGCTCAGCAGCCAGCAGGAGAACATCAGGGCGTAGCTGCAAGGGGGGACACACCATGAGGTCACCAGCTTCTCTAGCTCTGATTGGTTGATGCATGGCGTGATACGATTGGCTGCTACCAGCTGAAGTAAGAACGCGTTTCCAGAAAATAATATAAAACTACAAAGAAATCACATTTTTGTGTTTTTGTCAAATATAATTAAAACATAACATTTAAAGGATTAATATTATAATTACACATTTTGTAACGTTTTAACTGAAAACCCACCAAAAAGGCTGCTTTTCAGAGCTTTAAACAATTAATATCAAAATGTTATTTTAAAAAATTAAAATTGAGGAAATCTAACATGTTTCAGTCAAAGTGTTTTTATGTGAGAATGTTAGAAAAGCAGAAACAGTTTGATTGTTTATATATAAAATAAATAAAAGCACTCACATGCTGTCCAGACAGTCCGGAGGCTGCTTCAGACGGTTTCCTTGTCGCAAGTAATCGTAGATCTCGCTGTTCTCCACGCCGGGATACGGAGTCTGGCCCCGCGTGGCGATCTCCCACATGGTGACGCCAAACGACCACTGAGGGGACGGAGACAGGAAGTAGTGAGGAGACGGGGAAGTAGTGAGGAGACAGGAAGTAGAGACAGGAAGTAGTGAGGAGACGGGAAGTAGTGAGGAGACGGGGAAGTAGTGAGGAGACAGGAAGTAGAGACAGGAAGTAGCGAGGAGATGGGAAGTAGTCAGGAGACGGGGAAGTAGTGGGAAGACAGGAAGTAGAGACAGGAAGAAGTGAGGAGACGGGAAGTAGTGAGGAGACAGGAAGTAGTGAGGAGACAGGAAGTAGTAAAGGGGAGGAACTTGTATAAATTAGCAAACAGGGACGGGGGTCCCCACAACGTGCCACAGACGGGACTCAAGCGGGCGAGGGACTGACCACGTCACTCTTGGTGGTGTAGACGCGGTCGGCCAAGCTCTCGATGGCGATCCACTTGACGGGCATCTTGGAGATCCGGCCCTGCCGGTAGTAGTCCCCGTTGTAGATCTTCTTGGAGAGGCCGAAGTCGGCCACACACACATTCATGTTCTCGTTAAGCCTGGGGACCACAAACCAACGTTTCAGCCTTTACTTTTAATACTTTTGTTTCTACTCGCAAAAGCGTCAAAGTACAGGTATTACTACTCAAGTAGAAGTACACATACTTCAGAAATACTCTGGTAAAAGTAAAAGTACCGATTCTACTTCTTCACTCAAGTTAAAGTGTAATGGTACTCAAAGAATAAAGTAAAAGTATCCCTATGAAGGACATTTCTACTGAATGTTACCGACTGATTTTAATCATAAAATAATAATAATTTCCCTCAAAAGTGTTAAAAGTGAGTCTGTTGAGAAAATGTGAGGAGAAAGTACAGATATTTGTTTTAACATGTAGAGAGGAAAAATAAATACTCAAGTAAAAGTACAGATACTACTACTTAAGCACAGATCCAGTATTTGTACTTTGTTTTACTTCTACTGGGTATTTCACTGCGTTTACATGAAACATCCTGTTGTTACGTCTCTACTTGTACGTGAATCTCCGGCGTCGACAGGAAGCCGACAACAGGAAGTGGTTCTTACATGCAGTTGCGGGCAGCGAGGTCTCTGTGGATGAAGTTCTTGTTGCTGAGGTACTCCATCCCGCGGGCGATGTCCGTCATGAACTTCACCAGCATCTGGGAGGGCAGGTACTGCAGGACGAGAGGACAGGTTCCAGTCAGAGCCAGCAGGGGGCGCCAGAGACCAACACTGCTAACGGCCTCCTCCTTGGGAGGACCAGCACCTCCCTCTCTCTCCCTCTCTGTTTTAGATGTTTCATTCTACAGGAATCTTGTTGTCATTTTGTTTCTGCTCCTCGCTGTGTCAGAGGCCTGGTTGTGTACGGAGGCCTGGTTGTGTACGGAGGCCCGGTTCTGTAAGGAGGCCTGGTCGTGTACAGTGGCCTGGTCGTGTACGGAGGCCCGGTTCTGTAAGGAGGCCTGGTCGTGTACGGAGGCCTGGTTGTGTACGGAGGCCCGGTTCTGTAAGGAGGCCTGGCCGTGTACGGTGGCCTGGTCGTGTACGGAGGCCCGGTTCTGTAAGGAGGCCTGGTCGTGTACAGTGGCCTGGTCGTGTACGGAGGCCCGGTTCTGTAAGGAGGCCTGGTCGTGTACGGAGGCCTGGTTGTGTACGGAGGCCCGGTTCTGTAAGGAGGCCTGGCCGTGTACGGTGGCCTGGTCGTGTACGGAGGCCCGGTTCTGTAAGGAGGCCTGGTCGTGTACGGAGGCCTGGTTGTGTACGGAGGCCCGGTTCTGTAAGGAGGCCTGGTCGTGTACGGAGGCCTGGTCGTGTATGGAGGCCCGGTTCTGTAAGAAGGCCTGGTCGTGTACAGTGGCCTGGTCGTGTACGGAGGCCCGGTTCTGTAAGGAGGCCTGTTTGTGTACGGAGGCCCGGTTGTGTATGGAGGCCCGGTTGTGTACGGAGGCCCGGTTGTGTACGGAGGCCTGGTTGTGTACGGAGGCCTGGTCGTGTACAGAGGCCTGGTTGTGTACGGAGGCCCGGTTCTGTAAGGAGGCCCGGTCGTGTACGGAGGCCTGGTCGTGTACTGAGGCCTGTTTGTGTACGGAGGCCCGGTTGTGTACGGAGGCCCGGTTGTGTACGGAGGCCCGGTCGTGTACGGAGGCCTGGTCGTGTACGGAGGCCCGGTTCTGTAAGGAGGCCTGGTTGCGTACGGAGGCCTGGTTGTGTACGGAGGCCCGGTTGCGTACGGAGGCCTGGTCGTGTACGGAGGCCCGGTTCTGTAAGGAGGCCTGGTCGTGTACGGAGGCCCGGTTGCGTACGGAGGCCTGGTCGTGTACGGAGGCCCGGTTCTGTAAGGAGGCCTGGTCGTGTACGGAGGCCCGGTCGTGTACGGAGGCCCGGTTGTGTACGGAGGCCTGGTTGGGTACGGAGGCCTGGTTGGGTACGGAGGCCCGGTTGTGCACGGAGGCCCGGTCGTGTATGGAGGCCTGTTTGTGTACAGAGGCCCGGTTGTGTACCGAGGCCTGGTCGTGTACGGAGGCCCGGTTGTGTACGGAGGCCTGGTCGTGTACGGAGGCCTGGTCGTGTCAGAGGCCTGGTCGTGTACGGAGGCCCGGTTCTGTAAGGAGGCCTGTTTGTGTACGGAGGCCCGGTTGTGTATGGAGGCCCGGTTGTGTACGGAGGCCCGGTTGTGTATGGAGGCCCGGTTCTGTAAGAAGGCCTGGTCGTGTACAGTGGCCTGGTCGTGTACGGAGGCCCGGTTCTGTAAGGAGGCCTGTTTGTGTACGGAGGCCCGGTTGTGTATGGAGGCCCGGTTGTGTACGGAGGCCTGGTTGTGTACGGAGGCCTGGTCGTGTACAGAGGCCTGGTTGTGTACGGAGGCCCGGTTCTGTAAGGAGGCCCGGTCGTGTACGGAGGCCTGGTCGTGTACTGAGGCCTGTTTGTGTACGGAGGCCCGGTTGTGTACGGAGGCCCGGTTGTGTACGGAGGCCCGGTCGTGTACGGAGGCCCGGTCGTGTACGGAGGCCTGGTCGTGTACGGAGGCCCGGTTCTGTAAGGAGGCCTGGTTGCGTACGGAGGCCTGGTTGTGTACGGAGGCCCGGTTGCGTACGGAGGCCTGGTCGTGTACGGAGGCCCGGTTCTGTAAGGAGGCCTGGTCGTGTACGGAGGCCCGGTTGCGTACGGAGGCCTGGTCGTGTACGGAGGCCCGGTTCTGTAAGGAGGCCTGGTCGTGTACGGAGGCCCGGTCGTGTACGGAGGCCCGGTTGTGTACGGAGGCCTGGTTGGGTACGGAGGCCTGGTTGGGTACGGAGGCCCGGTTGTGCACGGAGGCCCGGTCGTGTATGGAGGCCTGTTTGTGTACAGAGGCCCGGTTGTGTACCGAGGCCTGGTCGTGTACGGAGGCCCGGTTGTGTACGGAGGCCTGGTCGTGTACGGAGGCCTGGTCGTGTCAGAGGCCTGGTCGTGTACGGAGGCCTGGTCGTGTCAGAGGCCTGGTCGTGTCAGAGGCCTGGTCGTGTACAGAGGCCTGGTCATGTACTGAGGCCTGGTTGGGTACGGAGGCCTGGCTCTGTATGGAGCCGAAGACGCCAAAACAACCATCTCATCCATTGATAAGTAAAAAACCAGGACACCATGTAAGTCCTGTTCTCAGGACCTCGTGCTGCCAGAAAGGCGTGTGAGGTGATTTACTGTCGCATGTCAACCTTTGGATCCGATCCTGCTGACAGTCCTCCTGGACCCTGAACCCACCACGAGACCGTTATATGAGTGCTGTAGAGGCTTGAACGCACCACGGGACAGTCTCCCAGCCGCGAGTACAGCAGGTAGCTGTGCAGGTCTCCGTGCTTCATGTAGGGCAGGATGACCACGGGGGAGGGGTAACCTTCACTCTCCACGGTCTGCAGACACACACCTGGAACACACACACACACACACACGTTAACGCAAAAACACCTTCTTCAGTTCACACAAACTACAACTAATAAATCTTTTAATGTTTATTCAACCGATTCTTACTGCCAGCCGAGAAATAGTCATGCAGTGTTTTGTCGTCTAAAGCTAATGTTGGTTTGTCATCTGAAGCTAACGTTGGTTTTGTCATCTAAAGCTAATGTTGGTTCTATCGTCTAAAGCTAACGTTGGTTTTGTCTTCAACGCTAACGTTGGTTTTGTCGTCTAAAGCTAACATTGGTTTTGTCGTCTAAAGCTAACGTTGGTGTTGCCGTCTAACGTTGGTTTTGCCGTCTAACGTTGGTTTTGCCGTCTAAAGCTAACGTTGGTTTTGTCGACTAAAGCTAACATTGGTTTTGTCATCTAAAGCTAACGTTGGTTTTGTCGTCTAAAGCTAACATTGGTTTTGTCTTCTAAAGCTAATGTTGGTTTTGTCTTCTAAAGCTAATGTTGGTTTTCTCTTCTAAAGCTAACGTTGGTTTTGTCTTCTAACGCTAACGTTGGTTTTGTCGTCTAAAGCTAACATTGGTTTTGTCGTCTAAAGCTAATGTTGGTGTTGTCATCTAAAGCTAACGTTGGTTTTGTCGTCTAAAGCTAACATTGGTTTTGTCATCTAAAGCTAACGTTGGTCTTGTCGTCTAAAGCTAACATTGGTTTTGTCATCTAAAGCTAACGTTGGTTTTGTCGTCTAAAGCTAACATTGGTTTTGTCATCTAAAGGTAACGTTGGTAATATTTAACGGAACTTACCCAGAAGCCTCATGACGTTGAGATGGTCGAACTCCTTCATGCAGGCGGCCTCACGCAGGAAGTCCTCCATCTCTGAGCGAGTACAGATGGCGACTGTGAAGGAGACGTTGAGGTGAGACGGTTTTATAACTTCCTTGAACCTGATTTAATCAGCCGGGTTCTACCACCGGGTTTGTTTTCACTTGGCTGCAGCTTGGCTCTCCCACAGGCAGTGTTAATTTTGGCGGATATTTTAGATTTAGTCTTAGTCTTTAGACGAAAATGCTTATTAGTTTTAGTCACATTTTAGTCATTATTTACCTTCATAGTTTTAGTCGACGAAAAGTAAAAACATTTTAGTCAACTTTTAGTCATTACTTTTAGTCACATGTTAGCACTGCCGCCCCCATGCGTCTGCTTTAAGCTGCCAGTCCATAACTTGGCCTATGTTGAATCTGTTGTCTCATTCTTTTCCTATGGGCTGCATGTGGCGAGCTATTACAACAGGACAGTTCCATTCCATCAAGCTTCTAGCAGCTTCTGTCTATGAAATATGGATATTATTTCGGGTAGTGTCCATGGGCGGTTTTGTTGCCAGGAATGGTCCTTTCCTCTCCCTGCCCTAAATATGTGTGTATATAGTGTACTTCTTCTGTGCCATTTATGTATTTAACTTTCTCTATCACTACAATAACTCTTTGACCGTCATTTGCTCTGCTGTGAACTCCTCCGTGTCTCCGTTTGGGCAAACACAACAACTCACGGCCAAGCGTAAATCAGGCTTTCCGATTGGCTGTAAAAGCCGCTACGGGAGCCAATACGAGCGTCCGATGCATAAACGTGACTCTATACGTCACTAGCAAGATGGCGGATGAAAATAATGATCGATATACATCAACAAAACGTAGAAACGCGCCACGGAGACGAGGAGACATCTAGTCACATCTTTACAACTTTACGCATTAGTTTTGTTGTCAGAAATAAATCGCTCACATGGGCAAGCAGGGTACCGTTGTTTAGCCCCGATTCTCTAGTTTAAGAGGAAAAAAAACGTTTTTTTTTATTGTCCGTAGAACACACCATTAACATTTTAGTCCTGTCCCGTCAACGAAAACAAAGCAGACATCTCGTCATAGTTTTTATCATCAAGGATCTATTTTTAGCTCGTCATCATCTCGTCTTAGTCATAGAAAAAATGCTTTTGACAAACGTATTTTGTCATAGTTCTCGTTAACGAAATTAACACTGCCCACAGGAGGGTGTCGCTGTTCCTCCTCAACTCTGGGCTTTTATATAATCGCCTTACATCAGGTCAACGTGGGGTCAACTTCTTTTTTTGTTTTTTTACAAGCCGCATCGTTGTCCGTTCTCTGATGAAAAACTGAAATCTTTGCCCCCCAACACTTGTTGACCTTTGACCCGAGGGGAGGCCTGTCAATCGGCCTGTGTTCCTGATGAAGGGGTTCTTTGTGGAGGACTTTCACTGTCTACTTACTCTTCATCGTCTTCACGGCCACTTTGAGAACAGACTCCTCCTGAGTCAGCAGCCCCTCCATCACCGAGCCGAACTCGCCTGCAGAGACAACGTACCACAGTCAAACTCGACGTTAGCGCTCTGATTGGCCGCTGAAGGGTCAATCTGGCCTTTGAGGTCGTCACACTGGAAACTGTTCCACTGTATTGCATGAGCTTTAAGACCAGATAAGACCAGACTGTGTCCAATGTACCGGCCCTGACATATTAACTCATATTAACTCTGTAGGATCAGACCAACCTTCTCCGAGCGTCTTCCCCAGCGTCAGCTTGTGTCGGTCCACCATCACGTCCTGCAGCTTCTGCTTCAGATCGTCACTGATCCCCAAACTGTTCACTGTTTAATGAACGACACGGAAAATCATAAAAACAATTCTTAAAGAACAACACAAAGTTATTAAAGACCGGCAGCTTGAATCTCACTGGAAATAAGACAATAAACTTAAACTCAATCCACCATCAACTTCAAAAACGTGTTGTTCTTGCAAAAGAATACATTTTGAAGTTATATTCTTAATATGTATCCATAAATTGTCGGTTTTTGGACTATGGTTTTGAAGCCTCCAGTTCAGCATTTTGGGCGTTTCCATCTTGGATTCTTGCAACCAGTGAAGGAAATGACCATATTTGGATTGTGGAGGAGCGTTGGGTGAATCTGATGAGAGGAACACCCCCAGCAGCACCCTTACTGGATCTGGATCCATGTGGATTCTTGTGTGAAGCTGCTAACAAAGTTAGCTTCATAATTCAAAGTTCAACTTCACAGCAAAGTGTTAAAGTCTTTTTAGTAGCTAACTAGCATTGGTAGCATGGTAGCGACCTGTCAATCAGCAGGTAAGCCCCGCCCCCTAAAGCATCCCCTGCTTTCTGGTCTGTTGGACTCTAAATGGACCCTAATGTACTAAATGAACATCATGCTGGATTGAAGAAGACTTGAAACTAGAGATTGAGACCATAAACTCATGTTTACAAAGTTTACTGAGATAATACATCAAGAGAGAAGTAGGACCATTTTCTCATAGACTTCTATACAACCAGAGAGGAGTCGCCCCCTGGTGGCCAGCAGAGAGAAGTAGGACCATTTTCTCATAGACTTCTATACAACCAGAGAGGAGTCGCCCCTGGTGGCCAGCAGAGAGAAGTAGGACCATTTTCTCATAGACTTCTATACAACCAGAGAGGAGTCGCCCCCTGGTGGCCAGCAGAGAGAAGTAGGACCATTTTCTCATAGACTTCTATACAACCAGAGAAGAGTCGCCCCCTGGTGGCCAGCAGAGAGAAGTAGGAACATTTTCTCATAGAGGTCTATACAACCAGAGAGGAGTCGCCCCCTGGTGGCCAGCAGAGAGAAGTAGGACATTTTCTCATAGACTTCTATACAACCAGAGAGGAGTCGCCCCCTGGTGGCCAGCAGAGAGAATTAGGACCATTTTCTCATAGACTTCTATACAACCAGAGAGGAGTCGCCCCCTGGTGGCCAGCAGAGAGAAGTAGGACCATTTTTTCATAGACTTCTATACAACCAGAGAGGAGTCGCCCTCTGGTGGCCAGCAGAGAGAAGTAGGACCATTTTCTCATAGACTTCTATACAACCAGAGAGGAGTCGCCCTCTGGTGGCCAGCAGAGAGAAGTAGGACCATTTTCTCATAGACTTCTATACAACCAGAGAGGAGTCTCAGTTCAGGAGTCAAAGTTCAGCTGACTATAGCCTTAGAATTCAAACTAATTAAATCCCAAACTATAAAAAATTGTGTGTGTGATAAGAGAGTCCAACTAGCTGGTCAAGTTTCCAGGTGTTTCCAGGTGACCATGTGATCCTGGTTTAAAGATTCCTGCTGGCTGTCATTAAGCTTCACAGTATTTCCACATCTGGAGCTGGACGTGGCCTCCAGCTGCCGCTACACAGCCTCGCCTCCAACAACAATGTGCTCAGTCCACAGGCATGTCGGCTCCGAGCCGACGCTCCAGCTGGAGGGCTTCCACCCGGCTGGACATCAGCCGGGTGGAAGCCCTCCAATCAGACGGTGGCCTGTATTCCCATCGAGCTTCCCTCCGTTATTATCTCCACACATCATCTCCTTTCTTGGCTTTCTCTCTTCCTTTCTCTGCAGGTCTCCTCCCCGGCCTCTTTGTGGCGGCTGCAAGCTGAGACTTGTGTGTTAGAGGTCGACTCTGACGGCGGGTATACCTGGGACCACGTCAGACCTGAATGTGGCCCCGCTCCCTGAAACCTGAGTCTGTTTGCGGGTTTGTATCCATCACAGTCACAGCTCCACTGTTAAACTCTAAACACTAGCTGGTGAAATTAATGAAGTTTCGTATCAGTTTCAATCACACGAAGGATACGTAACGTCACGGCGTTGTCTTGATTTACCATCAGTGACCCGCCTGAGCAGACAAGGCCTGCAGACCCAGTACAGACCCTTAGATAAAACCGGTTTAATCCAGACTGGATCTGATGTGACGCGTCTTTTTACTGCTGGTCTTATTTAACATTTTCTTTTTATTTGGATTTATTGTTTCATCTATATTACTTTCTATATTACTTTCTTCGTCTTTTTGTTTGGCCTCAAAGTGAAGCCGTTGGGTTGCTATGTCTCCTTTTCTTTTGCTTTGTCTGTAAAAACACTTTGTAAACTCTGAGGAGTTGCATAAATAAAGTTATCATTATTATTATTAAAATATTGTGGAGTCAGATGTGATTCTAATAAACGTGTTGGTGTGTTGGACTGAAGCCCAGAGACCACCTGCGTGTCCTGGACGCGGTCTGAACTCACGCGTTGCTTCGGTGGTCCTGCGGCTGTAGGTGCGGCGGGCCCGGTACCGGACCACCAGCTCTCCGCTCTCCATCATTGGTTCGAACGCCTCCCTGTGGAATGCAGACACACATCAGATGAAACTCCCTGAAGGTTTTGGTTCTGGGTCTCGAGTCCCTCCCCGGCGGCGGGCTACGCACCCGAAGCGAGTCTCCTTGCGCCGCAGCTTGGCCACGTAAACGGCCATGAGCACCGCCAAGGACACGGCGCCGGCGATGGCCATCACCACGTACCACCAGTGCCAGGAAAAGGCCGGGGGGGAGGACGGACCTGAGGGGGGAGACGG
>CM056828.1:575000-712500 GCA_029853015.1 Chelidonichthys spinosus | reverse complement strand
AACTTCGTACGTAATAATACTCATCATGTGTCACATAAAACTCATAATCGAACATAGTAACATGCTACCCGGATTGGAGTCCTGTCCGACCTTCAGTCAGCTGCTACAGCGAAAAAGAAACTTTAAATATATATGTTAAAAAAAATACTTTGTTCGTGAAAGTGCTAGCGACCCGGAAGTTGGCTCCGGCTCAACCTTTGCGGGTGCGAGCTTTCCAACAGAATCGGAAAGCTCGTACTCAAAAGACATTTTTACGAGTCAAGATTCGAGTCGCTCCTAAACGTTAATGGAAATCAACGGAAAAAACGTCAATGTAAGGGTGGGGGGGGGGGGGGGGTTATCTTTCTGCTAACGATAAACAGAGAAAATGGGAGTTTTGGGTATATTTACAAATGTTTGTATGGTTTGAGTAAAACACAACACGTCATTACAGTTTTAGGTTTCGGGGGTGTCCGTCCCCCCCCCCCCCCCCCCCCCCTCTGTTCTCCCGACCTCCAGGGAAAATAGTGAGCTTTGGGAAAATCGCTAAATGAGTGTTTTCTCAAAACGCCCCCCCTTCCCATAAACCCCTGGTTCTGGTTTTCCCACAGTTCCTTGCTGTGTGCTCTGGAAAGGGAAATCAAAGGTCAGCTGGGGTCAACAAAAAAGAAGGGGGGGGCGGGGGGGGGGGGGATGAAGGGGTGAAGTAAAAGATTGTAAACTTTGTTGTTTGTTTGATGCTTGTTTGTAGGATTTGAGGTTAGAAATGATTTTAAAAGTTCACGTCTGATGTAAATATAAATATATATGAATATAAATATCTTAATGAGAAACATACTCCGGCGGTGAAACCAGAGAAAGACGATCTTTGACGGGATGAATCTTCTGTTTTTGTTTTGGGCTACTGGAAATGAACGTTATCTCCAGAAGGGAAATAACACCGAAACACCAAGAGGATATTTCTGTGAAAACAGAACTCTTGTGAATAAAGAACTGAAACTTGAAATTCCCGACTGCAGCAAACGTATCTCTAAACCACGGTGTTTTGCTCCTCTCCCACAGCCGGAGAGCCACTTCTCCGTTTTCTCTGGCGTGATGGAAACTCCCAGCATGCCTCCCTCTGGACGGCGTGGGCATGGAAAACCCCGCCTCGCTGTCGACGAGCGCCCAGCAATCCTCACTGAAGCCTTTCAGGAGGATCTACCGTCCTCCCTCACCTCGGGGTTTACGTTGGACCGGTCGAGGCCCAGGGACTCCAGTCTAGCGTTCTTCATGAACGCAGACTGGTGTTAAAGAGGCACAGGAAGGAGTATCATGACTCACGAAAGCCGATCCTCTGGCTCAGAAGTTCTGGTTCAGGAAAGAAATGTTCAGAACTCATTCAGGTTCCGTGATCAGGTCTTTCTAATCCTCATGAATGTGACTAGTGGACCTCGGACCACTGGACCGACTCTGAGGAGCAATTTCAATCCAACATGAGAGTTTGTCAGATTTGAAGACTTAAAAACTCAACTGTTGTCTGAAGCTAACGTTTGTTTCCTCATTCATTGTAGCATCAGTCTGGTCCTGGGTACAGGACCCAGCAGGACTCAGACCTTGCAGTAGCCAGATAACACAGCCTGGACCCGGACCCGGTGTAAACAAAGCTCCTCACCTCCTTGCTGGGTGCGTAGCTCCACCCAGGGAGACCAGGCCGACGGGCCCTGGCTGCTGTGGCAGGCCACCCTGACAGCGTACAGCCTGTGGGGCTCCAGGTCCCCGATCACATATGTGGCTGGGGGGACGTTCACATTCTGGTTGTGGACCAGCTTCTCTGGTCCGGCTGAGGAGGACTCTCCTGAGTGTTTGGCCTGGAATAGACAACCACGTTAAACTCAAAAGTTATTTGACACAGTGACACATGAATATGAGATACGCAACGTCGACCTTCACAGTTCAGATTCATTCGGCCTCTTCGGAGGTCGTAACAGAAGGTTTCCTTACTTTACGGCACGACAGGAAGAAGATGCCGTTCTTTTTGTAACAACAAGTTTTTAGTGATGTCATATACCGACGCAAGCGAAAAGCTAAAATTCAAGCTGGCGACAGCCAAAATGCCGAATTCAAAGCTTGAAAACCGTCGCCCACAAACCAAAGGGTGACATCACCATGACGACGCCCACTTCTTATAGACAGTCTTATTCCTGTCTCAGCTTTTAGATTTATAAAATTAAAAAATTCTCAACTTGTGCGGATGGTAGATGTGGATCAATGAAAGCTTAGTTGCTTTTAATTACAATTAAGCGGATATCTTTTCAGTACGTCATGAAAACCTTTGTGGTATTTTTCCTCCTCGTCCTGGTTGCTGATCAGCTGTTTCTCCCCGGCGTGTTTTGCCGAGGGGCATTTTAGAAACGACAAGTTGTGACTCATCGTAATGTAAACGAGCCTCAGTTGTTTTTCCTGACAGGTTTAGATACTGGAGGTTGAAGTCGGTGCCTCATAGTTCTGGTTGGGGGGGGTCATTACGTGTTGATTGCCAAAACGGTGTAAAATGTGCTTTAGTGCTGTTGAACGCGACCTGAAAGCAGAAGCCATCAGCTAAAGTTCCGAAAGCTGCTGCGTCTGCAACCTCACTGTGGTAAACACGTTAAAGAGGAACACGCCGGGAAAGTAAAACCACATGAAAGGCTTCGGTCTGGACCAGGATTCTGGTGCGTTGTGGATCATCACAGGGCAGTGCTTTTCACAATAAGAGCTGAACACACAGATCAGGTGTGTGTGTGGGGACATAGTTCGGCAGTGAGGCGGCCGGCCGATAGGAAGTTGTGTGAAAGTGTGTGAGAGCGAGTCATTGGTGCCGGGATGAATCACCGTCCTGCAAACAAGTGTGTTTAATGTGCGACTCAGCTGTGAGTCACGGCCTGCGTTTTCCCGCTCAGACCCACAATCCCCTTCTGCTGCCGCCGCTCCTCCGGTTTCTAACTTTGTTTTTAAGAGCTCTGACTTCTTTCTGCTCTGAAGCTTTCCTTTTTTCCATGTCTCTCCTCGCCGCACAATGAACCGTTAAAAATCTGATTTTTTTGCCCCGTTCTGCCGAAGCCGGCCCCTCGCCTTGTTCCCCTGTGAGGGGGGAGGGAGGGGGAGGGAGGGGAGGAACAGCAAGAGGTATAGGGGCAGCTTTATTAGAACCAGACGTTTATGGGTGTTGCTGCACCGCTGCCTTCGCCGGGGGAAAATGTTCCTCCACTCGGCTACGAGCTACAAGAGCAGGACGGTGGCCGAGAGACACTGACTCACACAGAGAGAGAGAGAGATTAGTCCAGGAGGCCGCTCTCCCAGAATGAAACCTGATCCACGGCTGCATGAATGAACCAGGAGGAGGAGGATGAGTTCAGAGAAGAAAGGGAGAATCAGGCTTTTAGAAAGGTAACGCTGAGCAGAGTACAGCTCGCCGACGTGATGGATGCGTTTACCACGAAGGTCAAATGACGACCTTTCTCAGCTACTCGTGGTATTTAGACACAGTCTGTGAAATCGCAAACAAAATGTTAAATCTGCTGGTTCATGTACGGACACACAGTATCCATTTGTTTTTGTGCACGACTTTCAAACTTATGGATTTCATTTGGAAGTATCGTTCATGACTATTTTTTTGTAATTCTGGAGAAAATTACGCTACAAAACCAATGTTAGCTTAAAGCAACAAAACCAACGTTAGCTTTAAGCAACAAAACCAATGTTAGCTTTAACCAACAAAACCAACGTTAGCTTTAAGCAACAAAACCAATATTAGCTTTAAGCAACAAAACCAATGTTAGCTTTAACCAACAAAACCAACGTTAGCTTTAAGTAACAAAACCAACGTTAGCTTTAAACAACAAAAACAACGTTAGCTTTAAGCAACAAAACCAACGTTAGCTTTAGACAATAAAACCAACATTAGTTTTTAACAACAAAACCATTGTTAGCTTTAAACAACAAAAACGTTAGCTTTAAGCAACAAAACCAATGTTAGATTTAGACAATAAAACCATCCATCCATCACCGCTTATCCTGTATTCAGGGTCACGGGGGGCTGGAGCCGATCCCAGCTGTCATTGGGCGAAGGCAGGGTACACCCTGGACAGGACGCCAGTCTATCGCAGGGCCGACATGTAGAGACAAACAACCATTCACACTCACATTCACACCTACGGGCAATTTAGAGTCATCAATTAACCTATCCCCATCCTGCATGTCTTTGGACTGTGGGAGGAAGTCGGAGAACCCGGAGAGAACCCACGCTTACACGTGGAGAACATGCAAACTCCACACAGAAGGAACCCGGGCCGACCCGGGGATCGAACCCGGGTCTTGCTGTGAGGCGAGAGTGCTACCCACTACACCACCGTGCAGCCCCACAATAAAACCAACATTAGCTTTAAACAACAAAAACAACGTTAGCTTTAAGCAACAAAACCAATGTTAGCTTTAAACAACAAAAACAACGTTAGCTTTAAGCAACAAAACCAATGTTAGCTTTAAACAACAAAAACAACGTTAGCTTTAAGCAACAAAACCAAAGTTAGCTTTAAGCATCAAAACCAACGTTAGCTTTAGATGACAAAACCAAAGTTAGCTTTGGACAATAAAACCAACATTAGCTTTAAACATCAAAACCATTGTTAGTTTTAAACAACAAAAACGTTAGCTTTGAGCAACAAAACCATCGTTAGCTTCATACAACAAAACCAACATTAGCTTTAAACAACAAAACCAACAGGGTCTGGTGGTCTCAGTCCTGTTGGTGGACCCCCCCCCCCCCCCTCCCATCAGTAGTCTTCCTCAGTATTGAGACTACTTGACTAGACGTTACAGAGTCACATGACGAGTTTAAGTTGTTGTGTATTCTCACCTGAACAGAACAACGGATTATCGGGTAGTCGCCCCCAAACGCAGGACGCCATGCTATACGGAGGCTGGTGGGCGTGGCCTCCACAGCCGTGAGGTTCTCCGGCTGAGACGGGAGAACTACAGGAAGACATGGAAGCTATGAGCCACAGGAATGAAGATGGCCGACGTGAGTGCTTGGGCCTCCACGGTGTGACACCTACCCGTGATGGTCCCGGATCCAGAGGTCGCCACACCTTTACGGTTGTGAGCCTCGCAGGAAAAGGTGCTGGTCCGGTTCAGACCTGGTGGGAAGAAGAAGGAAGTGGTGAGAACCACAGAACCAAGAACACTAGCTGAGCACGATGAGTCGCACTTCATCTTGATGTGAAACTTCCAACCGTGGTGGGAATAATGTGAGGGCTAATCGTTTCCAGAAGGTCACGTGATCCCTCCGCCAACAGCGATTAGTTTCAGGGCTGGAACGCATTTCAGAGTCTGACACGAATATTTAACATCAAAGTCAGACGAGTCATGTCACACAAATATTTGTAATATAGTTTGTATCAACCCGCAGAAATCAGGCCAGACTCAACAAGTGATTCAACCAGCCAATCAGATTTGGCTCCCCTTCCTATGTCACATGACATCCAGCCATGTTGTCCTAATAAGCTTCTCCATCCATCCTGCATTCAGGGTCGAGATCACACCTGATTAAAAGTCTGGGTTTCATCCAAACTTACTGGATAGTGAAACATTGTTATTTGTAATTCAACATCAACAAATCCTTCAACCTTTGAATCCCGTTGAGGATAAATGGCCTCATTTGAAGGAAGTTTTCACGCGATGGCATTGAGTAATAGTGACTCGCTTGATTAACGTGAGGCACAAATGAGCTTCCTGTTTGGTGTAAAAACGGCATGAAACTTCAGAATCTAGTGACTGTGGTTCGACTGTTTTCCGGGTGTAAACAACACTGTGACACATCCAACAGTGAATCACTCCTCTCACTCTCTCAGAGTGACTCACTCTCGGATCGCTCCACAGCAGTGACGTTCAGGTTTTACCGCCGATTATCTAACGCCGGCCGGCAGCCGCAGACTGAGGCTCGCCCAGTGTGTCGCTCTGCGCCGACGGCACCAAGCCTCCATTGTGTCGCCGGAAAAAGAACAGAGGGTCCGATCCGCGCTGGGGGGGGGGGGGGGCTGTGCTGTGTGGTGATCTGAAATTGCGCCACCAGGCCGTCTGCCTCCTTCCCCATCAGCAGACCACCACCCCACCCACTCGAGCAGCTGCAGAAGTCACCATCGGTCAGCCGGAGGAACTCACGAGCATCTCGGCGTTGACCAACAGTCAGCTGGAGATTATTGACCTGCTGCTTCCTGTTCTCGGCCGGCGTTAGCAGCCAGAATGCTCTTTTCATTCTTGAGTTCATGGACTATTACGCCATATTCCATTTAGGGCTTTTTCCTAATGGAGAACATTTCTGTTTCTCTTCTTCTTCTCTTTCCTTCAGTGTGTTTATAGTTTGTTGTTCATGTAAAAGGTCTCTCCAAGTAACTCATTGGCATAATGTCCGTCCAGCTGCTAGTTTGTCCCGCCCACATATAAAGCTAGTAAGAGGGGACGCTGTTTTCTACTGTGCAAACAGAAATGTCTAGCTAGTTTGCTAGTAAGCTATCTAGATATCCAGCTAACTAGCTACCTAACCTAACTAGATACACAACTAACTAACTATCGAGGAACCTAGCTAACAATCTCAATTGTTACCTATCTAACTAGTTCTACTCTGGTTGTATTTCTACTCTGGTTGTAGTTCTGCTCCTGTTGTAGTTCTGCTCCGGTTGTATTCTACTCTGGTTGTATTTCTACTCTGGTTGTAGTTCTGCTCCTGTTGTAGTTCTGCTCCGGTTGTATTTCTACTCTGGTTGTATTTCTACTCTGGTTGTATTTCTACTCTGGTTGTAGTTCTGCTCCGGTTGTAGTTCTACTCTGGTTGTATTTCTACTCTGGTTGTAGTTCTGCTTCGGTTGTAGTTCTACTCTGGTTTATATTTACTCTGGTTGTAGTTCTACTCTGGTTGTAGTTCTGCTGCGGTTGTAGTTCTACTCTGGTTTATATTTACTCTGGTTGTAGTTCTACTATAGTTGTATTTCTGCTGCGGTTGTAGTTCTACTCTGGTTGTATTTCTACTCTGGTTGTAGTTCTACTCTGGTTGTAGTTCTGCTCTGGTTGTAGTTCTACTCTGGTTGTAGTTCTGCTCTGGTTGTAGTTCTACTCTGGTTGTAGTTCTGCTCTGGTTGTAGTTCTACTCTGGTTGTATTTCTACTCTGGTTGTAGTTCTGCTCTGGTTGTAGTTCTACTATGGTTGTAGTTCTGCTGCGGTTGTAGTTCTACTCTGGTTGTAGTTCTGCTCCGGTTGTAGTTCTACTCTGGTTGTAGTTCTGCTCCGGTTGTAGTTCTACTCGGGTTGTAGTTCTGCTCCGGTTGTAGTTCTACTCTGGTTGTAGTTCTGCTCCGGTTGTAGTTCTACTCTGGTTGTAGTTCTGCTCCGGTTGTAGTTCTGCTCCGGTTGTAGTTCTACTCTGGTTGTAGTTCTACTCTGGTTGTAGTTCTGCTCCGGTTGTAGTTCTACTCTGGTTGTAGTTCTACTCTGGTTGTAGTTCTGCTCCGGTTGTAGTTCTACTCTGGTTGTAGTTCTGCTCCGGTTGTAGTTCTGCTCCGGTTGTAGTTCTACTCTGGTTGTAGTTCTACTCTGGTTGTAGTTCTGCTCCGGTTGTAGTTCTGCTCCGGTTGTAGTTCTACTCTGGTTGTAGTTCTACTCTGGTTGTAGTTCCAGAGGCGTGAGTGTAGGTTTCCATCAAACAGACCCGGGTCAGCATCAGCCAGCCTGCTGTGATGATTCAGACCAGATCCTTCAGCTCCCTGGTCTGACTCAGCCTGCTCTTCCTGTCCCCCTAAAACTGGACTTGACACAGACCAGTTTATCTGAGTTTGCATTGAAGCAGCACCAGAAACGCCACCCTTTCTCTGCTCCTGCCTTTTATCTCTGTGTGTCCTCTCCCCATTAATCTCCCTCACCATGGCCCCGCGGTTCGGCCTTTACCCATCAGCCACTGGGCTCGCCCTCAATGGATCCGCTGGCGTCGGGCCAGAGGGGGCACTTTGGTGGTTTTGTTTAAACCACAGAGGGGGAAACGTCAGCAGATAGCTGCTGTGTAGCTTTGAAGCACGACATCATCATCAGTCTAAAGAGATTCAATTCAAACCCAGGATTTTGGAAATGGTCTTATTTAAAGTTGCTGCTTGGAGCCACAGAAGGTGCCACTGTGACGTCAAATTCCAGCCAATGTTGGAATTTGACGTCACCATGGCAACATGTAATGGAGATTTTCTAGTATTTTGCCTAACATTTCATATAGACTAAACAATTAAAGTTGCAGTAAGTGGAATTCAAAGCATTGATAGAGAAGCAAACTACGATTTAGTGTAGTACCATCTACCACCTCATAGCGACAATTTTATACAGATCGTAATCTTAATATGCTGCAAATATGTAAGATTATCCTGATAACGCAAATTCACATTCTCCATGTTCTTTATCGCGTTATATCATGCTAAAGTCCTGTATGGTCCCTGAGCCGTGTCACGTGACCTGGCCAGGTGACAGGTGAACCTACCTGTGAGGTTGAGCGTGGAGGGCGACAGCGCCACCGCGTCGCTCAAGGCGTTGAGGGGAGCGCCGTCCTGCAGCCAGATGAGCCGGACTGGCTCCGGGGGGCCGTGGGCCACGCAGCTCAGGCTCAGGGTCACGTTGGCCACCACCGACATGTGACGGGGCTCCACGGAGAAGTGAGGAAGACCTGAGGAAGAGGAGGAGATCAGCGGGCTGCACTACAATAACACATGTAGGGCTGAAGGTAAAAGCTGCTGAGCTCACCCTCTAGCTGGATGCTGCCCTCCTTGGACGTGGTCTGCTGGTGCTCTGACAGCACGGCACATTGGTAGGAGCCCATGTCGGGGAGCTGGACCTTCTCGATTCTGGTATGGAGCACAGATGAAGAAGATCAATGACAGAGGTGATGTCAACCAGCGACCTCACCCAGCAACCTCACCCAGCGACCTCGCAGCCCTCCGACCTACCTGAGCGTGCTCGTGATGGTCCAGCTGTTGCTGCCGGTGTGAACCTGGACCTGGTTGGTGTCGGCGTACTGGAGGGGAACGCTATCCCTCAGCCAGAGCACGTCGGGGGGGTCCTCCTCCTCGCCGCCGGTGCCCGTCAGGCTGCAGTGCATCGTGACCGGTTTCCCCAGCGAGGAGATGACGGAGCTGGGACTCCGCTCGAACGCCAAATCTGTGATTAATGGCAGACGAAGCACAAAGACATCGGTCGTTAAATAAACCCATAAATATTCAAACATGGAGCCAAAAAAACAAGCTTCCTTTGGAAATTCTCCTCCGTTTATCCTTTCTAGTGACTTAGTATAAATAAATATATGTAAAGCTTCTTTCACTCTTATCAACCACTTTACACAGAATGTGTCTCTTATAGCCATTGAACTTATCTGGGTTTATTTTTTAGTAATCTATTTGTTGTCTTGATGTGCCCAAAGACAAAATAAATATATATTTTTAAATAAAACATGCTATGCACTGAAAAGCAAATACACAATATCTTTTGCATTCAAGAATTCGGGCAGGTGACAAACCTGGGGGGGGTATTTATGAAGAGTTTGTTTGAGTTGCTGGAAACCTTGGTCCAAGTGCTCGCCGTGATAAAGGCTCACTGATGCTGGACCGGTTCAAACGGTGCTATCTGAGACCTGATAAGAACAGGTGGGTCCAGTTATCTGGTCTAACCCTGACCTGAGACCGGCAGACAGGGAGACAAAGCCTCCTTGTTAAGGGACGGCTGCTCCGACGGAGCACAACGCAAACAGCGGGTCGTCGGCCGTCATGAATCCGTAAACATGATGCTGCTTTTCAGGCGTTCAACAGAAATGTGAGGAATTCCTGATAACGCTGAAATCTCAGCCTCGAGCTGAAACCAACGCCTGACTCGTTGATGTTGATCGTCCAACGGCAGTCTTACGTTACAGCATCACAATAAAATGCCAAACATTCGCAACATCGTGAAGTCTTAACTTCTCCTCGTCTTGATCACATAATGCAACACTCACAGAGATTTTAATCTCTTTATTCCTGAACGTGGACGTACTGAAGTGAGAGTATCGTTGGTGAACGCACCACATTTTTTAGCCATCACCCGACAAAACCAATGTTAGCTTTAAAGAATAAAACCGTTAGCTTTAGACGACATAACGTTAGCTTTAGGCAACAAAACCAACATTAGCTTTAGACGACAGCACCAACGTTGTTTATACGACAAAACCAACGTAAGCTTTAGACAACAAAACCACCGTTAGTCTAGACGACAAAACCAACGTTGTTTAGACAACAAAACCAACGTTGTTTATACGACAAAACCACCGTTAGCTTTAGACGACAAAACCAACGTTGTTTAGACAACAAAACCAACGTTGTTTATACGACAAAACCACCGTTAGCTTTAGACGACAAAACCAACGTTGTTTAGACAACAAAACCACCGTTAGTCTAGACGACAAAACCAACGTTAGCTTTAGACGACAAAACCAACGTTGTTTAGACAACAAAACCACCGTTAGTCTAGACGACAAAACCAACGTTAGCTTTAGACGACAAAACCAACGTTGTTTAGACAACAAAACCACCGTTAGTCTAGACGACAAAACCAACGTTAGCTTTAGACGACAAAACCAACGTTGTTTAGACGACAAAACCAACGTTGTTTATACGACAAAACCAACGTTAGCTTTAGACGAGAAAACCAACGTTGTTTAGGACGACAAAACCACCGTTAGTCTAGACGACAAAACCACCGTTAGCTTTAGACGACAAAACCAACGTTGTTTAGACAACAAAACCAACGTTGTTTATACGACAAAACCACCGTTAGCTTTAGACGACAAAACCAACGTTGTTTAGACAACAAAACCACCGTTAGTCTAGACGACAAAACCAACGTTAGCTTTAGACGACAAAACCAACGTTAGCTTTAGACAACTAAACATCATGCTGGATTGAAGAAGACTTGACACTAGAGATTGAGACCATAAACTCATGTTTACAATGTTTACTCATTTCATTTTCTCATAGACTTCTTTACGATCAGAGAGGCGTCGCCCCCTGGTGGCCAGCTTAATTAAAACACATGAGAATGTGCAAACTTGATCTGTGTTTTTTTGTATTTCAGGGCAATGAAATCACTCCTGTTCCGCTGAATGACGCCTGTAAAGATTTTCTCAAGCTTGTCAACCCGCCCTCCTAGTCTGTTTCATGGCCGACCTTTGACCCCTGACCTCCCAGAGGCCTCCACTGCGGTCCATCTCACGCCAACACACACACACGACATAATTCAACGACTGACAGACAGTAATGTAAACAGCGGTTGTGTTGGGAGGAAAACGCCCTGAATCCGTCCGTGTGCACGTTAGCTCGGGAGTGTGCACTCCGTCTC
The DNA here is from genome assembly GCA_029853015.1 of Chelidonichthys spinosus. NCBI lineage: Eukaryota > Metazoa > Chordata > Actinopteri > Perciformes > Triglidae > Chelidonichthys > Chelidonichthys spinosus. The sequence goes on along the minus strand of CM056828.1, from coordinate 701,111 downwards.
CCAGGGCTTTTTGGACATAAAAGTGGCCCCTCCCTTTATTCTCTTTCATGGATCTGTGTGACCCCGACTTTGTTGTTTTCTTCATATTGAACAAAAACAGACCTACTTTCTTTCTCCGAGTGCTGCGTTAAAGAACAAGCTGGTAAAACCTCCGTATGGGAATGTAGACATGTAAGTGTGTGTGTGTGTGTGTGTGTGTGTGTGGCCTCTCTCTCCACTGATTCATTGTGCTTCACTACTCCATCTCCTCCCTTTTGTCCCCTAAATTCCCTCGAGGTCCCACACTTGTTTTCATGTTCTCCCTCCTTTTACTCTCTCTCTGTCTGTCTCTCTGAGTGTCTCTCTCTCTCTCTGCTTGTTAGTGTTAAAGGTGCAGAGACAGACTCGGGAGTCAACTATTCCATTTAAAAGTATTTTTACGTTCTGGCGTATTGTCTTTTGTTGGGTTTTTTTTTGGGGGGGGGGAGGACTTCTTAAACCAGGTTCCTCTGTCTGTCTGCCTGTCTGTCTGCCTGTCTGTCTGTCTGTCTGTCTGTCTGGTTGAAAACGTTGAATGCCAGTGAACATACCAAAAATACAGGACACAGTCCGGGCCTTTACCCCCCCTCCTTCATCTCGGCTGTTTAACGGCCCTCCAGTCACTTTGCCCTTCTCCCCTGTTTCATGCCATTCTTTAGATTCATCGCTCCCCCCCCCCCCCATCCATCATTCCGATGGGTGAGTCTGACTCAGACCGGCTCTGACTCATGCCCCCCCCCCCTGAAAACAACATTTCAGACTCTTTTTGTGTACATAAAGTGGATCTGAAACTTTACTTCTAGAATCTTGTCAGACGTCTTCTCTCTGATTGGTCGATGGATGGATGTCACGATGTTATTGGTTGGTACCAGCTGGTGTAAACACGCCTCATGTTTTTTTTTCAGGAAGAAAATATTTTTGATTTTTTGAGATAAAAATGAAAAGTAGAAAGTTGAAGAAAAAGTTTTGTTCCGTAGATCAGGACGTGATTTAAAAGTAAAAATGCATTTTTTTGTTGGACGACTTTAAAGTTTAAAGAATGATGTTCTATTGATTTCTGCATAAATAAGCTAAATAACAATATGAGCAGGATGGGATTTAAGGATTTAAAAGGTGCTAAAACGCATTTCAGTGACTATAAAGTACAAATGTGATTAGTTGATCGATTAGTTGATCGATTAGTTGATCGATTAGTTGACTTCCAGCTGTTCGGGTTTCTACTGTTGTGGTTCCCAGCTGGATCTATTTTAAGTCTCGTCCCAGCCCGGAATAAACCTCCGCGGTGGACCGGAAATGCCCGGGTTCACCTGGTTGTTCCCAGTAGAGAGTTGCCTGGTCGCTGAGTTGCCGTGTTGCCTCTCTGATGTCATCACGATGTTCGGCCCACTTACAGATGTGCCTCCACATATGAACTGAACTAAAGGCGGTCTAGAGGACCCGGCTCGGGACCCCCTTTAGGGTGTTTTGTTACCTGTCAGAGCTGCGGCGGCTCCTGGTCTTCCACCGGAGAAGAAGACCAGCAGGACCAGGAACCAGCACTCGGAGCCGATCATGGTCTTCCTCCCTCCGGACTCTGTGAGAAAAAGTTCGTTCATCCCGGAAACATCTCAAAGTCCGCAATCAAAAACCCGGATCCCGATGTGTCGGTCCCCCTTTGAGGAGACGCAGTCCTGCTGCGGGTCTAGTCCTGCTGCGGGTCTAGAACTATAAAACTATAAAATTATAAAATTATAAAACGGTAGAAATCCAAAGGAACCAAAGAAAACTTTCGGGGTGTCGGTCGGAACCAGATCCGGAGTCTCTTACAGTCCGTCTCGGTCTCTCCGGGTGTCTCCCGGTCTCTCACAGACCCTGGCTCGGTCTTTTCCCTCTCTCTCCTCCTTCAAACACGATTCAAATTCCTCAGCTTCTTTCCCCCTCCTCCTCCTCCTCCTCCTCCTCCCCCCTCCTCCTCCCTCCTCCTGATTGTCTCACACTAAACCCAGCAGAGTCAGACCGGATCAACAACAGACCGGATCACATTTACAAACCTGTTTCCACTTCGACCGAAATCCACATTTTCTTTCTGCTTTTGTCAAAGTTTAACATCTTCATCATCGTGTTTCCACTGAAACAGATTTAAATGAGAAACGGAGTCAGTTCTCAGGACTATAGCTTGTTTAATAACGTCTTAATAACTAAACATGTTCCATATGTTCTAGAGACCTGTTTGTGAGTACAGTGAAAAAGGGAGACCAGAACCAGAACCTGGATCCTGAGCAGGACTTCTGGTGGTTTCTGGGAGAAGTTCACATCAGTCGTGAATAACTGATCGCCTTGTGGATTCCTGTGTTTTCTTCTTTTCCCATGACAGTGATGGGAGGACTCCCGAAGACCTGGTCCTTTAAGAGTCCCTCTGTGGACACCGTTGTGTTCCCAGGGTCTTTAATGGAGACCGAGAGGGACTGAGAAAGACCCCATTGTATATGCTCCCCTTTCAAAAGGAGCCGGAGCAATGGAGCTCTCACTGCTCCCAGATGGGGGGGGGGGGGGGGGTCACCGAGGGGGTCCAGGACTAGAAAGAGGGGCGTTCTCCTCAAAAACACAAGGCTGGATGGGTCTGGAAGGAGAGAATGTTTGGGTGTGGGGGGGATGGGAGCTCCAGCAGGACTCCCAGTCCAGGTTCTACATCTGATTCACCAAACAGGAACCCTTCAAGTCTAGTGGACTGGTTCCTCAGAGGTCTACATGTGGTCTAGTATTAGTATTATTCTCATTATCATGATTATTATATATTTATAACAATAATACTTATTATTATTGTAATTATTGTAGTTGCTGCTTCCCAACCTGTTGATTTCATGAGACCGCTGAAGTTTCAGGTGCTCTGCTGCCCCCTGCTGGTGACACATACTAAGTCCTCCTAGCACATCAGACCCGGACCCAGGGACCCCCTGAAGGTCTTGTCTTCACTCTCATGCATTGTTAAATGTGCTTCATTTCTTTTGTTATGTGTAATCAATAAAATAATATCAATAATATAAAATCAATAATATCATCCATCTGTCGATGAGCTCATCTTTAGAACCCTCTAATCAATGTTACGTCTGATATCCTGTTTCACTGGATCCACTTCAAGTCCTGAACCCTCAGAGACTCTGGATCCACTTCAAGTCCTGAACCCTCAGAGACTCTGGATCCACTTCAAGTCCTGAACCCTCAGAGACTCTGGATCCACTTCAAGTCCTGAACCCTCAGAGACTCTGGATCCACTTCAAGTCCTGAACCCTCAGAGACTCTGGATCCACTTTAAATCCTGAACTCCCAGAGGTCCATGTCCATGTCCAGGTCCAGGTCCAGGTGTGGGCAGATTAAATCCACATCAACAGGCGTGCAGCTGTGCAGGAATGATAATCCCTCTGTTCTAATCTGGCGGAGCGGCAGGTGGTTGGGAAGGGGGAGGGGACTCGCCCAGGACCTGGCTGGGGGGGCGGGGACTCGTCGGGACCCGGTTGGGATGGTGGTCTGATGATCAGCTGTTATCTGGTGTTGTGAGAGGCTTTAATCTGAGCGGTGCAGTCTGGGAAACGTCCAGCGGGACATCTGCTGGAGGAGGAGGACTGATCCCTCGCTGGTCCCGTTATCCGGCTCTGATATGATGTTTACGTGTCTATGAACGGGGGCGGGTCCGACCCGGTTTAGAGAGCCCACATAGTGGGATTATTTTCTCTCTCTCTCTCTCTCTCTCTCTTGTCTGGCAGCATCAAATCCTCTCATTCAGTCGCCATGATGACCACCGACATGAGCGCCGCCGGCGTCCATCGAGGCTTCCTGAGGAAATATGGTAGGCCTGATCCTGGTCCTCCATCCATACCTGATCCTGGTCCTCCATCCCTCCCTGACCCTGGTCCTCCATCTCTACCTGATCCTGGTCCTCCTACCTGATCCTGGTCTTCCATCCCTACCTGATCCCAGTCCTCCATCCCTACCTGACCCTGGTCCTCCATCCCTACCTGAGCCTGGTCCTCCTACCTGATCCTGGTCCTCCATCCCTACCTTACCCTGGTCCTCCATCCCTACCTGACCCTGGTCCTCCTACCTGATCCTGGTCTTCCATCCCTACCTGACCCTGGTCCTCCTACCTGATCCTGGTCTTCCATCCCTACCTGATCCTGGTCATCCATCCCTACCTGATCCTGGTCCTCCTACCTGATCCTGGTCTTCCATCCCTACCTGACCCTGGTCCTCCATCCCTACCTGATCTTGGTCCTCCATCCCTACCTGATCCTGGTCCTCCATCTCTACCTGACCCTGGTCCTCCATCCCTACCTGACCCTGGTCCTCCTACCTGATCCTGGTCTTCCATCCCTACCTGACCCTGGTCCTCCATCCCTACCTGACCCTGGTCCTCCACCTGATCCTGGTCTTCCATCCCTACCTGATCCTGGTCTTCCATCCCTACCTGATCCTGGTCCTCCATCCCTACCTGACCCTGGTCCTCCATCCCTCATCCTGGTCCACCATCCCTACCTGATCCTGGTCCTCCTGATCCTGGTCCTCCTGATCCTGGTCCTCCATCCCTACCTGATCCTGGTCCTCCATCCCTACCTGACCCTGGTCCTCCATCCCTACCTAATGCTGGTCCTCCATCCCTACCTGACCCTGGTCCTCCATCCCTACCTGATCCTGGTCCTCCATCCCTACCTGAAACTGGTCCTCCATCCCACCTGACCCTGGTCCTCCATCCCTACCTGATCCTGGTCCTCCATCCCTACCTGATCCTGGTCCTCCATCCCACCTGACCCTGGTCCTCCATCCCTACCTGACCCTGGTCCTCCATCCCTACCTGATCCTGGTCCTCCATCCCTGCCTGATCCTGGTCCTCCATCCCTACCTGACCCTGGTCCTCCATCCCTACCTGATCCTGGTCCTCCATCCCTACCTGATCCTGGTCCTCCATCCCACCTGACCCTGGTCCTCCATCCCTACCTGATCCTGGTCTTCCATCCCTGATCCTGGTCCACCATCCCTACCTGATCCTGGTCCTCCTGATCCTGGTCCTCCATCCCTACCTGATCCTGGTTTTCCATCCCTACCTCATACTGGTCCTCCAACTCTACCTGATCCTGGTCTTCCATCCCTGATCCTGGTCCACCATCCCTACCTGATCCTGGTCCTCCATCCCTACCTGATCCTGGTCCTCCTGATCTTGGTCCTCCATCCCTACCTGATCCTGGTCCTCCTGATCCTGGTCCTCCATCTCTACCTGATCCTGGTCCTCCTGATACTGGTCCTCCATCCCTACCTGATCCTGGTCCTCCTGATCCTGGTCCTCCTGATCTTGGTCCTCCATCCCTACCTGACCCTGGTCCTCCTGATCTTGGTCCTCCATCCCTACCTGATCCTGGTCCTCCTGATCTTGGTCCTCCATCCCTACCTGATCCTGGTCCTCCATCCCTACCTGATCCTGGTCCTCCTGATCCTGGTCCTCCATCCCTACCTGATCCTGGTCCTCCTGATCCTGGTCCTCCATCCTGATCCTGGTCCTCCATCCCTGATCCTGGTCCACCATCCCTACCTGATCCTCCTGATCTTGGTCCTCCATCCCTACCTGATCCTGGTCCTCCTGATCCTGGTCCTCCATCCCTACCTGATCCTGGTCCTCCTGATCCTGGTCCTCCATCCCTACCTGATCCTGGTCCTCCTGATCCTGGTCCTCCTGATCCTGTTCCTCCATCCCTACCTGATCCTGGTCCTCCTGATCCTGGTCCTCCTGATCCTGGTCCTCCATCCCTACCTGATCCTGGTCCTCCTGATCCTGGTCCTCCTGATCCTGGTCCTCCATCCCTACCTGATCCTGGTCCTCCTGATCCTGGTCCTCCATCCCTACCTGATCCTGGTCCTCCTGATCCTGGTCCTCCTGATCCTGGTCCTCCATCCCATACACAACACAACTTGTTGTTTTTTATTTATTAATCTTCTATTTTTGTAACAAACCACCTTAAAATCTGCAGATTCAACACAAAATGATTTGATTCCATCTTAAAAAAACAACAAAACAAAAAACAGTGACTATGATGTTTTCATATTCCTCTTGTGTTTGTAATCTGATAAAATAATCTAAAATAGAAAACAAGTGAATGTGGTCTTCTAGAACAGCAGCTCTCTAATCCACAGAGAGGAATTATGGGGGATTAGAAGACTTCCTCTTAAAGAGATGCATATGTCATAGGTGTGTGTGTGTGTGTGTGTGTGTGTGTGTGTGTGTGTGATTCCGTGTCCAGGCTCAGATTATAGACATAATCTGAGAAACAATCCAGATGTTTGCCGGCACCTGTTTCAACGCTGTCGCCGTGACAACAGCAGTGCATTGAAACTTAATGCTTCACTGTCCTGAGAACAGTCGCATTATTCCCATGATGCATCTCTGCTTTGACCACAATGCTGTCGGTCCAGTTGATCGGGATTTCAGGCCGCATGCCGTTGCTTCGTCTTTGCTTTAGGGGGCGGGGCTTACCTGCTGATTGACAGGTCACTACCACTGATAAAAGATGTTAAGTTCTGCCTCCTTCCTGACTCTCTCTGGTTGGTTGGCCTCTCTGCAGGCGGCTTCATGTTCAAGCAGTGGAAGGAGAAGTTCCTGGTCCTGACCCTGGAGGGAAGCCTGCTTGTGTGCCGTGATGCAGAGTCCCCTCCAGACCAGGTGGTGGCGCTGCAAACCAGCTGTGAGTCCATCGTAGAGGGACGGGAGATCCTGGACCTTCCGAAGCTGCCTGCTGGCGGCCGGAGGGACTGCAGCTTCGCCCTGATCCTCCCTCAGAACAAGTTCTTGCTGCTGCTTACGGAGACCTCCGAGGACTGCAGGTCCCCCCCCCCCCCCACACACACACACACATATACACACACACACACATGTACACACATATACACACACACACATGTACACACATATACACACACACACATGTACACACACATGTACACACATATACACACACACATATATATATACACCACACACACACACATATATGCACAGACATGCGCTCACAACACAGTTTGTCCCCATTTGATCTCAAAATGAAAGCGAGTCCCCACAATGTGAATGTGTTATGTACCCACATGACTGTAAAACAAACACAGCCACACACAGAGGATTAACTTTGGCCTAGTGATTATCTAACTACAATCCAGGTCTGCAATCCAGGTCTGCAATCCAGGACTCCTTTGTCCCACTGACTAGGACTTTACCTGCTCTCACACTTTCTCATCATGACTTGTCATTTTTCCTTTCACAGTCTGTGGCTGAACCTGATCAGGAAAGTGAGAGAGGTGAGTCAGCAGTTTTCCCTTGTTTCTATTGTCTAGTCCAACCCCGTCGTCATGTTTCAGTTTCTAACAGTGTGTTTATATACACGTTTATGTGTAAGTTTCTAACAATAACCTGAAAATCTGAAAACAGAAACATCAACTTCCTACTCAACCAAGTTGAGACTAAACTCCATAGTTAGGTTGAGACCACTAAACTCCATAGTTAGGTTGAGACCACTAAACTACATAGTTAGGTTGAGACTAAACTACATAGTTAGGTTGAGACCACTAAACTACATAGTTAGGTTGAGACTAAACTACATAGTTAGGTTGAGACCACTGAACTACATAGTTAGGTTGAGACCACTAAACTACATAGTTAGGTTGAGACTAAACTACATAGTTAGGTTGAGACCACTAAACTACATAGTTAGGTTGAGACTAAACTACATAGTTAGGTTGAGACCACTGAACTACATAGTTAGGTTGAGATCTCTAAACTACATAGTTAGGTTGAGACCACTAAACTCCATAGTTAGGTTGAGGCCACTAAACTACATAGTTAGGTTGAGACCACTAAACTACATAGTTAGGTTGAGACTCAACTACATAGTTAGGTTGAGACCACTAAACTACATAGTTAGGTTGAGACCACTAAACTACATAGTTAGGTTAAGACAACTAAACTACATAGTTAGGTTGAGACCACTAAACTACATAGTTAGGTTGAGACTAAACTACATAGTTAGGTTGAGATCACTAAACTACATAGTTAGGTTGAGACTAAATTACATAGTTAGGTTGAGACTAAACTACATAGTTAGGTTCAGACCACTAAATTACATAGTTAGGTTAGTGCTAGTTAGTTAGGACATCAGTCTCCTGGTTAAAGTCTTGTGTTCTCTGACCCGTCACCCTTCCAGACCTCCTCCAGACCCCCTCCAGACCTCCTCTAGACCTCCTCCAGACCTCCTCTTCACCTCCTCCAGACCTCGTCCAGACCCCCGCTACACCTCCTCCAGACCTCCTCCCTACTCGGGGGCTTCCATCATCTTCTGTGTCGCTGTGAAATGGTGAACTTGTGTGATGTCATGACCTGGTGTTGGTCTTGTGTTCTAGGGTGTCATGTCGCCCGTGAGCCTGCAGAGGCAGCGCAGCATCACTCCCTGTATCACTGACAGAGACCCACTGCCCGACTCGTCCAGCGACAAAGAGCCCGGGTCTCCCAGGATCTGTGAGGGGACCCCTCCTTTGTCTGGAGTCCCTGAGCGGGGGGGCTCCTTCAGAGATTCTCTTAAATGTGTGTTGATCATGTTTTCTTCATCGGTTTGTGATTAATTTTTAACAGTTATTACATTTGTAATAGTTATTATTATCATGATTATTATTGTTATGTAGCAAGCAGTTTTCTGTAGTTAGAGGGAGGAGCCAGTAGAGGGCTTCGGGTTTGGGGTTGATAGAACATTAAAGGGGAATAAATCCCTCCTTAAAGTTGACATTCATCATATTACTGTGCTTCTACAGCGAGTGGCCCCCGACGGCCCCTGCGCAGCGTCTCCGCGGTCCCCCCTCACCGGATGTCAGATTGTCTTCGCCATGGCAACAGCAGCGATGCCCGGGCAGTGAGGGCGGTGTGCCTGCTGATGGGAGGGGCGGCGGCCTCCTCCGCTCTGGGCTACCTCACCTCTTGCCCCCCCTCCTCCCCCCTCTCCAGCCGGGCCCCAGAGATTGGCCTCGGGGCCGGAGGCGGGGGCGGGGGGGGCTTCTCCGAGGTCGCCGCCGGAGGCTCCTTCCACGCCTGCAGCCAAGACGTCGACTCGCCGCACTTCAACAGCTTCGACTTCGAGGGCGACTCCGACTTTGACGCGTTCGACTGCGGAGGATTCGCGTTCTAGCCGGCGATGTGTTGGTTCCTGCTGATCCCGTGTCTGTTCTGCTCCGTGGTTCAAGGGCATCAAGTAATCCTTCGTTTAATATCTCGTCTATGAATGAAGGTGTTCTTCCCGGCTTCATGCCCCTAACCCCCAGGCCAATCAGTCATACCCCCCTGAACCAGGGCCACGTGATCCAGTTCACCACACAGAGGATTATGAGGAGATTTAGTCTTTTAACAGTGTTTCTCTCCTCATTTTATACTTTTTCTTTTTTTAATTTAACCTTTGTGAATACCCCCCCGAGATGCAGTACGAAGGTGAACTCTGAATAAACACTGCTGTCACCATGACTGTGCGTTTCTCTCCACATTAGCAGAGGAGGCGGACAACCTGATTGGCTGCGTGTGCTTCAAAACAATAACAATCCGTTGGGGTTTATGGCTCATATGCAGCTGGATGTGGACCAGGTCCAGGTTTCACATGAGTGCTGAGATCAGCAAAACATGGCGTGAAATCAAAGCCTCCATTCACATTTCTATTTAGAGATCCTTTTTGATCATATCTATTTATTCTTTTTAAACACTTGTGTTTATCATGACACTATTGTGCTGGTTACCAACGAGGCCACGCCCCTTAAATGACATACTTTGTGGGTTTGTAATCGAGTTACATACAGATTATGTTCATTATCATAATTGAAGTCCAGATTCAGATTTAACAGCAGCTCTGTCTTTAACATTGTAAAGTTGTTTGTTTTAAGAGCTTTTTAAGAAGACTTGAAACTAGAGATTGAGACCATAAACTCATGTTTACAATGTTTACTGAGATAATACATCAAGAGAGAAGTAGGACCATTTTCTCATAGACTTCTATACAACCAGAGAGGAGTCGCCCCCTGGTGGCCAGCAGAGAGAAGTAGGACCATTTTCTCATAGACTTCTATACAACCAGAGAGGAGTCGCCCCCTGGTGGCCAGCAGAGAGAAGACAGCTTTAAGGAGCTTCTGATTAAAATCCGTAGTGTACAACTGATGAAAGGTTTCACACTAAAAACTCAGGATTATGGGATGGATGCTGCAGGACGGAAGAGTGGATCTCTGACAAGATTAAATACGTTCAACGGTGTTTCCAACTTTTGTTGTATTTCACACAGATTCGATGTGAAATGATGAAATCAAAGTCAAACTAGAACAAGTCTTAACGACACACACACACACACACACACACATTGACGGCAAAGTAAACAGAGTATGTTGCATAACTGTAACTTGCCGACGCTCCACTTGTTTACCAGAAGTTAAGGTGAACTTTTATGAATTCATGTCAACCTCTCGTCCACCGACGTCGTGGTAGAGAGAGGAAGTAAAGAAGACGTGTTTCTGTCGTATAATTAAAGTTCGATGTTTGCTTTGTCGGCCAGAGAAAAGAATAATAATGAGGTGAAGGTGCACTAAAGGCACACCGGAGTCACATGACTCACCTGTGGCCTAATGCAGCTCTCGTGCCAACTCGTCGTTAGACGCCCACATTCAGATGTGATACTATAATTACAGGTAGAGAGAGAGTCTCAGGGAGATCTGAGTCTCAGGGAGATCCGAGTGGGGAAGTCAAAGTAAACACAGCAGCATGGACGCGTCCACCACGCTGATCCTCGCCGGCTTCGTCCTCGCTTTGCTGTGGCTGCTGAGCGTGAAGACCGGCAGGAAGCAACGTTTGCCTCCGGGGCCGTCGAGGCTTCCTCTCGTAGGGAACCTGCTGCAGATGGACAAGAACGCACCTTTCAAAAGCATCCTCAAGGTGAGAACGCTGATTTAAAGGTTGAGTAGGTGTTTCTATTCAGAAACACATTCCGTTATATTACTTGAAAACCTTGTAACATACCGACAGCAATGAATACATTAAATGCTCTTATATAAAAAATGCATTGAAATGTAGTAGTCGTGAGGACTGTAAAACCCGTCTCAATCAAATGAGACTTGAGCCTTTCTGAGATGACAATTACTCGTGTCCTGACTTTGGCCGCGTCAATGCTTACGTTCCCGGGAGTTCGTTCCACCACTGAGGACCAGAATCAGAGAAAGTCGGACTTTGCTGAGCGACATTTACATTTAGTCATTTAGCAGACGACTGTTGGTACCAAGCGGACTAGCTGAAGTAAGTAGCGAAGTGCTCGCTTCGGGGTGAGGTTTGACCATGTTTGAAGGTAGACCAGGTGCACGTTCATTGATGCCGATGAAGTGTTAGTGTCCTTATCGTCTTGAAGTATAGTAGTGCGTGCTGCAACAGGAGCCAGTGGCTACGATCACGGAGGCTAGGGTCACAGGGAGAATTTGGGTAGATTGAAGATAAGGCATGCTGCAGCGTTTGGATACGCTGCAATGTTTAATTGCAGAGGGGGAGTCCGGCAGGGAGAGTTGCAGTAGTCGAGGCGAGATACCAGTGCTATGGATCAGAGTGCGTCCAAATCCTGTGGATATTGAAGAGAAAATCTGCAGGATCAGGCCACAGCAGTGATGTCTGGGTGCAGCCTAGTTTGGTGGTAAGATGAGCGAGGTCCTCGTGCTGGCCTGACTTCTGTCGGAGTTCGTTCTCTACTGACGACTCAGCAACAATGATCTGTTGTTCGCAGAGGTTCGGACAGCCAGGGAGGGGAGGGAGATGATCGTGCGCGGTCGTGAGATTGGGGGACAGAGAGTGTCCAAAGAAGAGGAGAGTGAGGACATCAGGATGGAGGAGGCTTCCTCAGTAGGCATTAAGGAGAACTGTTCCGAGAATGGTAGCGAGGAAATAACAATTGAGGAGAGAGCGGAGGGAGTGAGGGATTTCAGGTTGCGGCGGCTGGTGACCATTCGAGGCGTAGAGGGGAGGGATGAGGTGGGCTTCATGGGGAGGGAGAAAGTCACAAAGTGGTGGTCGGACACGGTGAGCGGGGTAACAGAGAGTACCGAGATGCCACAGGATCTTGTGAAGACAAGGTCAAAGTGGTTCCCGGCCCGGTGAGTTGGTGGAGAGGGGGACAGTGTAAGGTCAAATGTGGAGAAGTAGTCAATGAATTCAGATGAATGCAGCTTTCCCGGGTGGATGTTGAAGTCACCGAGGATGACGAGTGGTGTGCCATCATCAGGGGAGCAGCTCAGGAGGGCATCCATCTCATCCAAAAAGTCACCAAGAGGACCGGGTGGGCGATAGATCACTATGATTTTGAGTTTGAAAGGAAGGGTGACAGAGACGGCGTGGAATTCAAGTGTAGATCAGGGTAGGTGGTCCAGAGGAAGGACCTGGTAGGACCATGTGGGTGAGATGAGGAGCCCAGTTCCTCCTCCTCGCCCTGTTCGTCTTGGGGAGTGTGAAAACGAGTAGGCAGTTGAAAGAGCAGCTGGAGTGGCAGTGTTTTCTGGGGTGATCCAGGTCTCTGTGAGGGCCAGGAAGTGGAGAGTCTGCAGGGAGGCATAGGCTGAGATGGTGTCCACCTTCTTGACTGCAGACTGGCAGTTCCACAGCCCCCCTAGTACTTCAAGTTCCTTACCGGTGGAGAATGGTGGGTAGCAGAGATTGGATGGGTTACAGCCTTGAGTGAAGGGTCTTCGGTAAAATCCTGACTGGGATAAGACACATGGCTCAATGGACTTCCTCGATGGACTCCCACAGATAGACTCCCTTGTCTTTGTTCAGCTGTCTTCGTTCTGATCACTCGTTGGACGTTCTGAGGGCGGGGCTTTGAACAGAGTCTCTGTGGTTGTTCTAAATGACCTACTCTGCCTTTAATGTCGTACTGATTCTTAGCTTTGATTGCACATTGGCATCCGAACAATAATATTTCATTGGGCGTCTCAGCCACCATCCGTCCTTCGGTTGCGCCTCTGAAGGGTTCTGAAGGACGAACTTGGACACAGTGTTTATCTCCTCGACCAATTCTGTGTTTTCGTAGTTCAGTGAAACCTACGGTCCGGTGATGACGTTGCACCTGGGCTGGCAGCGGATCATCGTTCTGGTGGGCTACGACGCTGTGAAGGAGTCTCTGGTGGACCAGGCCGATGACTTCGTAGGAAGAGCACCACTTCCATTCCTGATCAAAGTCACCAAGGCCTACGGTAACACAAGGCACTTCAAACCCATCAGGGGATTGGGTGGTTCGTTCACAATTTTATGTCTCTGTATCGGGTCTGGCTGGTCAACGAGTAGCTCGTTTCTTTTGTGTCAGGTTTGGCGATCAGTAACGGCAAGCGCTGGCGGCAGCTGCGGCGTTTCACCCTGACGACACTGAGAGACTTTGGGATGGGACGCAAAGGGATGGAGGAGTGGATCCAGGAGGAGAGCAAACACCTGAGGGCCCACATAGACACGGTCAAAGGTGAGTCCCTTTGTGGTCCAATCAGTGTTGATGGGAAATGTTGTCATTCCCGTTGTGCATCATACCGGCTGAGAGAGCTGAACTGTTTCATGTACCGGGATGCGTTGCGTGTGAGGGGGGGAGTCCTGGTCAGACCCTCTTGCAGGACTAATGCAGCCTCAAAGGTGACACACTGTATCAGACCTGAATCACAGCTTCAGTCCCAAACGGTTTCTGAAGCCTGATTTTCAGGACAATGAATGAAATATATTTCCTTGAACTAAATATACCAAACAGACATGAAATTGTTGAATACATGTTGATGATTGAACAAAGACTCTAAAATTAAAAGGTTGCCACAGTCTAAAAACACCCAGATAATGAAGGATACAAGGCTTCAGGCACTTCATAAACATTGACATGGCTGTAATGAGACAAAATTCATGTTTTGAAAATGCTAATTTGTTTCTTCACAAAGGTACCGGTCTTAACAGGTCTTCCTCTCTTCCTGCAGACAAGCCCTTCGACCCAACCTTCTTGTTGAGCTGCAGTGTGTCCAACGTGATCTGTTGCCTGGTGTTCGGCCAACGCTTCAGCTACGAAGACAAGAAGTTCCTGCACCTCCTCGGCATCATAGCCAAGGTTTTACAGTTCCTGAGCAGCCCCCTGGGTCAGGTGAGTGAAGGTCATTTACTACTTTTAGTAAGCAGTTCTGAAGGTCCTTAAACCTGCATTCTCCCTGCTGGCCACCAGGGGGTGACTCCTCTCTGGTTGTACAGAAGTCTATGAGAAAATGGTCTTACTTCTCTCTGCTGGCCACCAGGGGGCGACTCCTCTCTGGTTGTATAGAAGTCTATGAGAAAATGGTCCTAATTCTCTCTGCTGGCCACCAGGGGGCGACTCCTCTCTGGTTGTATAGACCTCTATGAGAAAATGGTCCTACTTCTCTCTGCTGGCCACCAGGGGGCGACTCCTCTCTGGTTGTATAGAAGTCTATGAGAAAATGGTCCTACTTCTCTCTTGATGTATTATCTCAGTAAACATTGTAAACATCAGTTAATGGTCTCAATCTCTAGTTTCAAGTCTTCTTCAATCCAGCATGATGTTCATTTAGTACATTATGGTCCATTTAGAGTCCACCAGACCAGAAAGCAGGGGGTGCTTTAGGGGGCGGGGCTTACCTGCAGATTGACAGGTCTCTACCAATGCATTATGAAGCTGTCTCCATAATGTGCTTCCCTCGTACAGATGCACAACATCTTCCCCTGGCTGGTGGAGCGTCTGCCCGGACACCAGCACTCCATCTTTGCACATGTGGATGAGGTGAGGGACTTTATTAACGAGAAGATCCAGGAGCACAGAGAGACCCTGGACCCAAACTCGCCGAGGGACTTCATCGACTGCTTCCTCCTCAGAATCAATCAGGTTGGTGAAGACCCTGTCTTCTAGTTAACCGTATAAGTTGCCTAAAGGGTATTTTTTATTTTTTAAACATCTTCACGCCACCCGGCCCTCTCAGGAAAAGGACAATCCAGAAACTGAGTTCATCCATGAAAACCTGGTGTCCACAGTGCTGAACCTGTTCCTGGCAGGAACTGAGACCACCAGCTCCACCATCAGATATGGTCTCAGTGTGCTGATCAAGTACCCCAAGATACAGGGTAGGTAGAGGACTATGAAGAGGACTAGAATAGATTCTATGTAGCCTTTGAATATCACTGGAACTATTTTTTCTTTAATACCAGACTGGAAACTGTTTCTCTTGGTCCTGCACAGAGAGAATGCAGCAGGAGATCGACGGCGTGGTCATACCCGGTTCCTGCCCCACCATGGACCACAGGAAGTCCCTCCCCTACACCTACGCTGTGATCCATGAGGTGCAGCGCTTCCTGGACATCGTCCCCTTCAGCCTCCCTCACGTCGCTCTCCAGGACGTCTCCTTCCGGGGCTACACCATCCCCAAGGTCTGGTCCATCACATCCACCAGGTCCATCAGGTCCACCAGGTCCACATCCACGGAGACTAGAGGAGCTTTCTAATGGTGCGTTTTGTCTCATCAGGACACGATCGTCGTCCCCATGTTGCACTCGGTGCTGAAAGACGAGAAGCAGTGGATGACGCCCTGGTCCTTCAACCCAAACAACTTCCTGGACCAGAATGACAACTTCAAGAGTAATCCTGCTTTCCTGCCTTTTGCTGCAGGTAAGAAAGTCTGTAGTCCTGGTCACAGGGTGTTTTCAGACCAAGCTCAAGTTCTGAAACCTGGAGCTGTTTGGAAACAAACCAAACGGACCAAGACCTCCTACAGTTGGGGGTCTAGTCCTCCTAGTGTCAGGGATCTCCTAGATAGCTTCTAGAGTCAGGTTTTACTCAGTTTAGCTCAGGTTTAGCTCAAGTTCAGGATTTTGAGGGGTAGATGTTTCCGGAAATTTAAACATCCCACAAAATTCTGACCAATCACAGAACAGGTGTGTGGCGTTCAGGTCGTTTCCGTTAGTGTTGTCCTGATTGCAGTCTGAACCCTAATGGAAGTGGTCTACCGGTCTGAAGCCAGTCCTTGAGTCCTGGCGTTGCTCGTGTCTCCACAGGGAAGCGGTCCTGCGTGGGCGAGTCTCTGGCCCGCATGGAGCTCTTCATCTTCAATGGTGTCGCTGATGCAGAACTTCAGCTTCTCGTGCTCCGGCGGCGCCGACAGCATCAACCTCACGCCAGCGTACAGCAGCTTCGCCAACATGCCACGCAACTACGAGCTCATCGCCACGCCGCGGTGAGGGGCTCCGCCCGGACCGCCACAGTGAGGGGAGGAGCTCCGCCCGGACCGCCACAGTGACTACACTTCTGTATTGTTTACTCCTCGTGTTTTGTTTTTTGTATATATTTGAATGAATTGAGGTCCTCGTGTGGACGGTAAAGTCTTTAACATATAGATGGATTTCATTTCAAACCTCTGCATCGCTACAAAAGTAAATAAACACGAGTCATTCTATAAATAATATGGTCATCAACGTCTCTTCTCTGGTAAAAACTCTTCAACACTGAAACACTCATGAAACATGATATTACAGGTGATTTTAATCCGTATTGTGGGATTTATAATAATATGTGCAAAAATATATTTATGTGTTGAATGAATTCCAAACACCAAAACGTCAAAATACAGACCGAACCGTTTGTTCACTGAAATGATTCAAACAAGGAATTAAATAGAAGTAAAACGGTAAATACTTGAGTTATTTCACTGGCTGTTAAATCCATAGTTCATCAAGTCAAAGCCTGGTCTGGTGGTCCTCCTGGTGGGTCTGGTGGTCCTCCCAGTGGATCTCCAGAACGGAAGGTGGTAGAAACTTGAAACTGGTACCTTTGGAAAGCTTGTAACTGATCCACTTCATAATAACTTTGTTGGCTCCGCCCCCACGTGTCGTCCTTTCTTTACCTTTTAACTAACTAACTAACTAACTAACTCCTCATTTAAGGGTTTCCACGGTTGTGGTGGAATAGTCTATTTCTCTAAAGGCGGGCCCACACCGGACCAAAAATCGGCGTCTTTGAGAGAGTCGGCGTCCGTGACATAAGTCTGCTTGGTGTGGTCGCTCGAATCGGCCCACGTCGGCGTTCATTTCAGCCGACTCAAATGTGTAATCCGCCATTCGAGTCGGTCATTCTTTAACCATTCTGATTGGTGGAGGCTAGCAGCTTGACTAGCGAATCAGTGAAGCCTTAAGTGACGATGGTAAACACTGTCTTCTTCCAGAATAAGTGCGAGAGCTGACAAGGCCAGTGTCTCCGTATCGACATCATCCAACATTTTAGAGAGTAATCACAACTACAGTCTACAACCTCACTCTGCTGACAACAGTGACTGGTGAGGACAGCGTGCTCTGTGTTATGGTCTAGAGAGGACCGGCTACTTCCGGTTTTCGTGTTTTTTGGCCCGCAATACAGATTAGCGCCGCCTGTTGTTTTGGAGACATTACATCTCACACAAGCACGGAACGTATGGCGTCAGCTGTAGTTCCGTAGGTGTGAACCGCCCATGTCGTTGTTCGAGTCGGCCATATTAAGTAGCCCGACTTCATTTACCAACGCGAGTCGGGCAGTTCTTCCGGTGTGGACTCGCCTTTAGGAAGGTTCCTAACTGAAGAAGTGACCCGGAAGTAAACAAGTGGCCGCCATGATAAGAGCTGTTTAATTCTCTAAATGCAAAGGAAAGGAGCTCCAATGCTTCCTTTCAGAGCTCCTTTAGCATAGGATGCAACGGACCTTCCTATGCGAAAGGAAAGGAGATCACACCGACCCACAATTCTTTGCAAGAGCAACATTTAAAGTGCCGCACACCTCGGCCGTTCATGAAAACAAACGATATGTGCATTTGCATATTTAACAATTACTTTCATGCAGACATATAGTCATTGGAATAGTGTTGATAAATGTGGACAGTGATAATAATTTAATGGTGTTTTTATTTTTTTAAATCATGTTACAAATGTTTGACAAAAACGAAACTAAAACAACAAATGAAATGTAAATACAGCAACCGGTCAAACAGGAAGGAGGAGCAGCTGGTCCTATCTCCTATTCCTTGACCTCTGGGAAAAGGTCCGGGTTAAGGAAAGGCGATAGGAGAACTCAAAAGGATTTAGGAAAAGTCCACCACGGTGCTCAGAGAATCCGACCGGACTTTCACTAAGCTACGTCATTATAACGCGGCCGCTGATGATTGACAGCTGGAGAAACTACAATAATGGACTACAAAAAGCACATCGCCCACTCCTCCACATGTTGTTGGTTTTATAAGTTAACTGACTTTCATTTTAAAACTCCTCCCTGTACTTTTATTTATTTTGTAATATTAATATAATAATAATAATATTATTGATAATAAAGTAAAAAAAGTGTGGTTCTGTAGAACGTAGCACACATGCCCACGTGACAAACACGTCTGAACGTTAAAGCTTCTAATGGTGCGTTCCAGTTGTACTCGGAAATCGGGATATCCGAGCTCCGAGTCGGAAATTTCAACTGGAACGAGCCCCGAGGTCGGATTTCCGACTCGGAAAGTCGGACGATCCAGACAAGCCCGACTTGACATTTAAAGATGGCTGCCCCGTTGTAAACAGTAACGTTACTGATGACCGATCAAAGGGCGATCGATACTTTTTTTAAACAATGAAATACGCAGAAAGACTTTGTGTTTTCTCTTAATCCACCGTGTCTGCAGGTTGCAGAAGGACCGCATATTTGTCCAGAAGGTGTTTATATTCGGACAAGGCAAGCGCGAGGATAACTTTTGGAGATGTAACCATTTGGTTTCGTCTACCGTTTTTGGCCGTTGGCTACTTTTTCCGACTTTGTAACTGAAACGCTGATAACTCGGGCGTGACGTCATTCCCAGCTCCGGCTTCCGACTTCCGAGGTTAATGGAACGCACCATAACTGGTCTGGGATCCGGACTCTGGACTCTGGAAGTCAACTGATGCGAACTGATCTCTGAACGTTTGTGGAAATCAAGTTAAAAAGAAGCAGCGAAGCGGCTCTGCAGCGTCATGGAGATCTCGGTCCCCGTCTCGCTGGTCTGTGCGGGACTCGTCCTCGCCTTGTGGCGGTTGTTGACCCGCAGACGCGGTAGTCCCGCTCCGGGACGCGGTGGTCTCCCTCCGGGACCCGCGGGTCTGCCCCTCCTGGGGAACCTGCTGCAGCTGGACAGACGGGCCCCGTTCACCACCATGCTGAAGGTGAGTGACGTCACGGACACAGTCCGGTCCAGATTCAGATTCAGGTCCAGATCTACGTCCAAGTTCAGGTTCCAGGTCCCAACAAACCCTATCGACCGTCTACAGGAAGTGTTAAAATTCATTCTTGGCTCCTAAAGTTTCACCTGTTTGTCTAAAGGATGAAGAAATATGTTTGATAGAGTTATAAAAGTTCAGCTTCTGTGAAGAAGATCAGCTGATTGAACCCGCTTCATCCCAGTCCCCCCAGAGGAGTTAGACCAGTGTGTCTCCCAGCTCACTAGTATATGAAGCTCAAGACCAGCTGAGAGATTTCCTTTTTAAGTCTCATTGTTCTTTTT
This sequence comes from Chelidonichthys spinosus, assembly GCA_029853015.1. Classification (NCBI taxonomy): domain Eukaryota; kingdom Metazoa; phylum Chordata; class Actinopteri; order Perciformes; family Triglidae; genus Chelidonichthys; species Chelidonichthys spinosus. Next base: position 681,530 of record CM056828.1, on the reverse strand, counting down.
ATTTTAACTTCTCAGTTTCAGATCTAGTTTTGGGTTTGAGTCCCAGGTCTGAGTCCCAGGTCTGTGAACCGGGTTTTATTTTTGACAGGAATCAGATGTGTGTCTCTCTGTCCAGCTCAGTGAAGTCTACGGGCCCGTGATGACGCTAGACCTGGGTCCTCAGCGGGCCGTGGTCCTGGTGGGCTACGAGGCCGTGAAGCAGGCGCTGGTGGACCAGGCGGAGGACTTCACCGGCAGAGGACCCATCCCCCTGTTGATGAGGGTCACCCGGGGTTACGGTAACATTAGTGAACCATCGAGTGCTGTTCTGTGGGCTCAAAGTCTAGACCCCTTCATGGGGGGGGCGGGTCCTTCAGGGGCTTTTTCCTCTTTCATCTTAAAGGATTGGCGATCAGTAACGGCGAGCGCTGGCGGCAGCTGCGGCGTTTCACCCTGACGACGCTGAGAGACTTTGGGATGGGACGCAAAGGGATGGAGGAGTGGATCCAGGAGGAGAGCCAACACCTGGTGGACCGGATCCACGGGACGGAGGGTACGTATCTTCTACGGGGACGTATTTACACTAAACACCTCTAGAGTCTCTGTCTAACATGGTGACGTATTTACACTAAACACCTCTAGTCTCCATCTAACACGGTGACGTATTTACACTAAACACCTCTAGTCTCTATCTAACACGGTGACGTATTTACACTAAACACCTCTAGAGTCTCCATCTAACACAGTGACGTATTTACACTAAACACCTCTAGTCTCCATCTAACACGGTGACGTATTTACACTAAACACCTCTAGAGTCTCCATCTAACACAGTGACGTATTTACACTAAACACCTCTAGTCTCCATCTAACACGGTGACGTAGTCACACTAAACACCTCTAGAGTCTCTGTCTAACATGGTGACGTATTTACACTAAACACCTCTAGTCTCTATCTAACATGGTGACGTATTTACACTAAACACCTCTAGTCTCCATCTAACACGGTGACGTATTTACACTAAACACCTCTTGAGTCTCCATCTAACACGGTGACGTATTTACACTAAACACCTCTAGTCTCCATCTAACACAGTGACGTATTTACACTAAACACCGGTAGTCTCCATCTAACACGGTGACGTATTTACACTAAACACCTCTAGAGTCTCCATCTAACACAGTGACGTATTTACACTAAACACCGGTAGTCTCCATCTAACACGGTGACGTAGTCACACTAAACACCTCTTGAGTCTCCATCCAACACGGTGACGTATTTACACTAAACACCTCTAGTCTCCATCTAACACGGTGACGTATTCACACTAAACACCTCTAGTCTCCATCTAACACGGTGATGTATTTACACTAAACACCTCTAGTCTCCATCTAACACGGTGACGTATTCACACTAAACACCTCTAGTCTCCATCTAACACGGTGATGTATTTACACTAAACACCGGTAGTCTCCATCTAACACGATGACGTATTTACACTTAACACCTCTAGAGTCTCTGTCTAACATGGTGACGTATTTACACTAAACACCTCTAGTCTCCATCTAACACGGTGACGTATTTACACTAAACACCTATAGAGTCTCTGTCTAACATGGTGACGTATTTACACTAAACACCTCTAGTCTCCATCCAACACGGTGACGTATTTACACTAAACACCGTTAGCGTCTCTAACCGATATGTCCTAACTTCCCGACTGACTCCTTTTCTCCAGCCGGACCTTTCGACCCCACCTTCTTCATGAGCTGCAGCGTGTCCAACGTGATCTGCTGCTTGGTGTTCGGCCAACGCTTCGGCTACGACGACCACCACTTCCTGTCCCTGCTGCAGATCATCGCTGACGCCGTGAGACTGTTCAGCAGTCCCTGGGGTCAGGTTGGAGAACCAGGAAGTCCCTTCATGGTGTTTAGAGAATATCCTCGGTTGGTTTGCAGGTGAACTCTCTCTCCTCCTCAGCTCTATAACATCTTCCCTCGGGTGATGGAACGGCTGCCGGGTCGACACCAGAACATGTTCACCAGAATCGAGAAGCTGAGAGAGTTCATCATGAAGATGATCCGGGAACACCAGGACACGCTGGACCAGGACTCACCCAGAGACTACATCGACTGTTTCCTCACCAGACTCAGTCAGGTAAGACCGGACTCAGTCCATCAACCGGACTCAGTCCATCAACCAGACTCAGTCAGGTAGGACCGGACCCAGTCCATCAACCAGACTCAGTCCATCAACCAGACTCGGTCCATCAACCGGACTCAGTCCATCTACCAGACTCAGTCCATCAACCGGACCCAGTCCATCAACCAGACTCAGTCCATCAACCGGACTCGGTCCATCAACCAGACTCGGTCCATCAACCAGACTCAGTTCATCAACCGGACTCAGTCCATCAACCGGACCCAGTCCATCAACCAGACTCAGTCAGGTAGGACCGGACTCAGTCCATCAACCGGACTCAGTCCATCAACCGAACTTAGTCCATCAACCGAACTTAGTCAGGTACCGTGGAGACATTGAGGTAGAAAAACATCGAAAAAATGTATTCCAGGTTATATGAAAACGTATGTTTGAATATGCAAATGAGGCATTATCTCATCAAATGTGTGCTAATTAGCATAAATGTCCAGAACAGAAATCTGAACGTTCAGTTCCAGATTCATAGTTCAAAAGTTTTTGCAGAAGGAATTTTATATCACATAATAAATAAAAAATGAAATGTCAGAAAATGCTGTTTTCAGTACCTCAAAATATGGAGATCTTCTTTTCTCTGTGTTCTATCATAGATGTCATCACATACATTTCAAGCACTTTATTCTAAATCCAAGCACTTTTCAAACCTTGAAAACACCACACTCAAATTCAAGGTGGGTCCACCTCGGGTCCTGAATGACGTTTTTAACGTCTCTTGTGTCTCGTCTGCAGGAAAAGCTCATTCCCACCACGGAGTTCCACTACGACAACCTGGTGTCCACGGTGTTGAACCTGTACCTGGCCGGGACCGAGACCACCAGCTCCACCATCAGGTTCGCCCTGAGCGTGATGATCAAGTACCCCAAGATCCAAGGTGGGTCACAGAACCCGGTTCAGAAAGAGAGAATCTGAACGAGCCTCCGTAGACGGTTCTGAACTCGTTGGTGTTTCCCCCTGAAGACAGAATGCAGCAGGAGATCGACGCTGTGATTGGACAGGAGCGCGGTCCTCGCATGGAGGACAGGAAGTCCCTCCCCTTTACAGATGCGGTCCTCCATGAAATCCAGCGTTTCATGGACATCGTCCCCATGAACGTCCCTCACTACGCACTCAAGGACATCTCGTTCAGGGGCTACACCATCCCCAAGGTAGTCTGGTCTCACTGGGTCTGGGGTCGCTGATGCACATAATAATAATAGTAATAATAATAATGATAATAATAATAGTAATAACGACGTCTTGTCTCAACAGGATACACTCATCATCCCCTTGTTGCATTCTGTGCTGAAGGAGGAGAAACAGTGGGAGACTCCCTGGTCCTTCAACCCCCAGCACTTCCTGGACCAGGACGGGAACTTCAAGAGAAACCCGGCCTTCCTGCCGTTCTCTGCAGGTCAGATCTGAGTGTCGTCTCTTTACTGAGCTGTGATTGGTTGAGGTTCCCACCAGAACATGTTTACATGCTCTCATTTATTTTCCCATCAGGCAGTGCTGTAGCAGCTCTCCTCAGCCTCTCTCTAGAGAGCCCCTCCCTCCCCAAAATGCCTGATCTGCTCTGATTGGTCGACCTCTTAGTGTGTTTGTCTGTGAGCTGTGATTTAATATCAATAACCAGATGAAAAGGATGCTGAAATAACTCCATCATGATGAGGATCAGTAAAAAGTGCTGAGTCATGCTTTGTTAGGTCTGTCTGCAAGACCACAAGATAACTCCTGTTAAAACGCTGGTTTATGAATGGAGTCTGGTTGATGGTGCTAGGCTACGCTAACATTGTAGCTGCTCCATCAACACTCCAAATAAGGTCATCTAGACATGAATACAGCAGAGACCTTGTTGTTTGGACCACAGACAGTGTCTGGTTCCTCCACATAGTCTGGTCTGCTGTCCTCCTCTGTTGACATCTTGGCTGGTTTCTCTGTGGTTCCCTCTCAGGGAAGCGGTCCTGCGTGGGGGAGTCCCTGGCTCGGATGGAGATCTTCCTCTTCCTCGTGTCTCTTCTGCAGCGCTTCACCTTCTCTCACGCTGCCGGCCCTGACGCCGTCGACCTCAGCCCCGAGTACAGCGGCTTCGCCAACGTGCCTCGCAGGTACGATGTCGTCGCAGCACCGCGCTGGTGACGACGCGTCACGGCTCCGATCCGGCCTTTGACCTCCGACCCGTAGAGCATATGAGTATTATTAGGGCCCGAGCGCCGACAACGTCGGGCTGCGAAGCCCTATTGTTTTTCGAATGTTTATTATTATTATTATTATTATTATTATTATTCTTTCACGACTTCGACCTGCGTTTTGGGGGTCTTCGCCTGAAAAAAAAACTAATGCAAATTGGAGTGTCTATAGGGACTGGTGAAAAATTTGAGATTTTGGCGTCTTCGCATTTGGTCATGAAAAAGTTGCTCGCTAGCGCCACCTACAGTGGAGAATTGCCAGCCCCGCCGCACCGTAACTCCGATTGACATGAAACTTTGCACACAAGTGCAAACAAGTGTCCTCTACAAAAAATCCTCTTGGAGTACCAAAGTCCGCCTACCGAAATTTTCCGCCATCTTGGATTTTATGAAAAACAGGACGTTGCGCAGTTCTCGGACACCGTTGGTCCGATTTGGACGAAATTCGGTATGCATACTCTTTAGACCTAGCTGGGGGTATGTTCCGAAAAGGTTTTGAAAATATTCATTTAATCCGGAGATATTGGCCAATGAAAATTAGAGGGTGTGGCTACCAAAATGCAATTAGCATAACTCTATAACCTTTGCCCCTAAAATTACGAAACTCGAAACCTATGTTGCCATCGCTTGAAAGAACGTGCATGTCAAGTTTCATCCAAATCGAGTAATATTTGCCACTTCCAAAAAATCCCAAATATTGCCTGTTTTTGGCCGTGATTGCCTGTTTTTGGCAATTCACAGGGGTCACACAAAGCTAAAAAATCATTATACCGTTGACCTGATAGATACCAAAATTTGATATGTTGTTGGAAAGGCCTAAAGGAAAAGACGCAAGTTAAAGATTCTCCAAAAGTCTTGGGGCGTGGCCACGGCGACGCCTTGACTGCGCTACTATTTTCATCCTTCGCCACTGTCATTAAAACTGTTATAACTTCACCGTTTCTTCTCCGATCTGCTCCAAAATATTCATGCTTGTTAAGAGTCACGTCCTGAACACAACTGCACTGCAATTTTAACTCACAAGTAGAGCGCCACCTAATGGCGACATGAAATGTGACCGATTTTATGCCCCTTTTCTGAGTTGCAGCCCCCCCTCTAGGTAGGTCGTAGAGGCATGAAATATTTTTTCCTAAATAGCCCAAGTAGAGATGTACAAAAAAGCCTCTTGGACCCACCGTCTAAAGTTATCATAAAGTAGGTAAAAAAAATGTTTTTCGCCAAGTGTGTAATTCAGCCAGTTTTTCACTCAGGGAGCATAGGGGGAAGAGACACTGGCGCACAGCGACCACCAGATGGAGTCAGAGATCTATCAGTGCCACATGAGAACAGTGACTCTCACATACAGCTGCAGTCTGCTTCACACCAGATCAAGAGTCATGCCACTTTTAATTCCTTTTTTTAAATTCCTCTCATTTCAGCCTGGACACAGAGAGGAGGAGAGATGGCAGACTTTACATGCATCTCACACAGCTGTCAGCTGAACTCTCATTAACATCCAAACTATTATAACTTCAGTGTTTGTTCTCAGAGCTGCTTCAAACTTTGCACACTTGATTAGAGTTCCTTCCTGAACACATCTGTACTGTGATATTCACTCTGTCAGAGCGCCACCTACTGGCAACAGGAAATGTCATTGATTTTGTGACTTTTTCCAAGTTAAAGCCACACCTGATTATTTTTATAACTGATTCCTCTCATTTCAGCTTGCAAGGAGGACACAGGGGGAGGAGGAGGGGACACACTAGGGGGAGGAGGAGAGTTTTCAGGAAGGCATGAACATGTGTGTATGTGACAGACAGGTGGCTTTGAATGTCAATCGCTTGTGTCTAAGCTGCCGCCACGAGGAGGTGGCTGCTGCACGGGTAGGCGGCCGTCGCGCTGCCACGTGAATGCAGGCACTCCACGACCGCACGTGAGAGACGGATGCCATTCGGTGTCAATCGCTTGTTCTGGACTTGCGCCGGGAGAGGCGGCCGCTCCAAGGGCAGCGTCCACGACACTGCCCTGTGACCGCAGGCACTCCACGACCGCATATGAGCTCGGGCCCGTCACGATACTGCTCGCAGTTTTAATTATTATTATCATTGATAATAACAATACTATGCACTGACTGTATTTCACCACAAGAGGCCGCCTTCACACCAGTTAACAGCTTTTCCAAAATCCATCGGACATGTTTTGATAACACATCTTCAGATCTTCCCATTTTGGCTAATTTGTCTTTCCTCTCTTGACTCTTTGTATTCAAATTCATAAATCAGTTGATAAAAACCTAAACAGTATTGTTTACAAATGTATTATATTGATGAAGAAGAAATATGTTTGAATGTTTTGTCCAGATTCCATCGACCATATTGTGACTTTGACAGGATCTACAGCATTTGTGATGTGATGAGTTTGAGGTAATCAGTCGATTCTGTTATGAGAGAAAAAACCCGTCTGGCAGAAAAGTGAAAAACAAGTGTCAAAATGTATTAATATATTGTTATTATGATGTAAGAACGAACAGACTTTTTCTAAATGATTAAAATGTTACTTTTGTACGTCCACTTTGATTAATTATTTCCAAATTCAGCGGCCGTTTCCACAACTTTTCACACAACAGTGTTTTTATGTTCTGGACGTTTGTTTACATGACAACGGCGTTTTGAGGAAACTGGGTTTCAGAGTGAAATCTTTTTGAACCAGCAACTCCAGTGTTGCTGTTTGAAGTAGCAGAAATCGGTCGCCAGGGAAACGGTGGAATCGTGGCTCCAATTCATACACGCACATTGTCTAAACGCGAAAGGAAAAACTGTCCTGTTGTCGTGGAAACGTTGCTTTAGTTGTTGTCCGATCTGTAATTCAATTTCTTTCATAACAAAATGTGACATAAAGTGATTTCAGTTAGTTTCACTTCAAGACTCTCCTGTATATTTAGATGATTATCCGGCTCGTATAATGTTAGCAAACCTGACGAATGAAAGTCATTTAAAATCCACATTTCACACCAAGAATAATCTGTTTTCCACTGGATTCAGGTGTTTGGAGGAGCGCTTCATCTGCATCCGCACATGTTGGGCTACTTCCTAAGATGTTGGGCTACTTCCTTCGATGTTGGGCTACTTCCTTAGATGTTGAGCTACTTCCTTCGATGTTGGGCTACTTCCTTAGATGTTGAGCTACTTCCTTAGATGTTGGGCTACTTCCTTAGATGTTGGGCTACTTCCTAAGATGTTGGGCTACTTCCTTAGATGTTGGGCTACTTCCTTAGATGTTGAGCTACTTCCTTAGATGTTGGGCTACTTCCTTAGATGTTGAGCTACTTCCTTACATGTTGGGCTACTTCCTTAGATGTTGGGCTACTTCCTTAGATGTTGGGCTACTTCCTTAGATGTTGGGCTACTTCCTTCGATGTTGGGCTACTTCCTTAGATGTTGGGCTACTTCCTTAGATGTTGGGCTACTTCCTAAGATGTTGGGCTACTTCCTTAGATGTTGGGCTACTTCCTAAGATGTTGGGCTACTTCCTTAGATGTTGGGCTACTTCCTTAGATGTTGGGCTACTTCCTAAGATGTTGGGCTACTTCCTTAGATGTTGGGCTACTTCCTTCGATGTTGGGCTACTTCCTTAGATGTTGAGCTACTTCCTTACATGTTGGGCTACTTCCTTAGATGTTGGGCTACTTCCTTACATGTTGGGCTACTTCCTTAGATGTTGGCTACTTCCTTACATGTTGGGCTACTTCCTTAGATGTTGGGCTACTTCCTTAGATGTTGGGCTACTTCCTTAGATGTTGGCTACTTCCTTACATGTTGGGCTACTTCCTTACATGTTGGGCTACTTCCTTAGATGTTGGCTACTTCCTTACATGTTGGGCTACTTCCTTAGATGTTGGGCTACTTCCTTAGATGTTGGGCTACTTCCTTAGATGTTGGGCTACTTCCTTAGATGTTGGGCTACTTCCTTACATGTTGGGCTACTTCCTTAGATGTTGGGCTACTTCCTTACATGTTGGGCTACTTCCTTACATGTTGGGCTACTTCCTTACATGTTGGGCTACTTCCTTAGATGTTGGGCTACTTCCTTAGATGTTGGGCAGATGATATTTGTGCTTGACTTGTTTCTTGACGTCAGGTGCCGGTGAGATGTTGCTGTTGGGCAACTGAGGAAGGTACTGAGCCTGAAGGAAGGAAGACAAGAGAGGCTTGGAAACAGGAAGAGGATGCTGCTTTATGAAGGTTGTTTCTTCCGTTCAGACTCTTGTAGCTGCTCCAACAAAAGGAAAGCTGTTTTAGTGTCGAGAGTCAGTATTGTGATAATATTCATTGTCATATCGTTGCGTGGTGATGTCATATCATGATATCATATCTTGATAATATCGTATCTAGATTATATATCGTGATAATATCGTATCGTGATAATGTATCTGGATAATACTGTGTCTTGATAATATTGTATTGTGATAATATATCGTGATACCGTATTGTGATATTGTATAGTGATAATAAAGTTATGGTGATAGCCTGGTGATTCCCTCCCTCCCGTCGGTTCGTACTCACCCCCGGCTGTCTGCGTCGGGAGCCTTTGTCGTGGCGTCTTCCCGGACGCTCGCCGTCACGGCCCCAGTTGACTCCTTCCTCCAGGAAGTACGGCAGTTCCAGCAGCTCGTCACAGGACAGCCGGAGCGCTGGGTCCATCACCAGGCAGGACTGCTGACGCAGAGACGTCTTAATAGCATCATCATCATCAATATCAACTGTCCATCACACGGAAACACAACCTACCTTCATAACCTGGAGGGCCTGCAGACCCACGCCATGGAAACGCTTCTCCAACGGCTCCTGAGAGCACAAAAAAACAGGAAATAACCAGCCGCACTTCCCCGCCCGACAAGACCAAGGCATTCTGGGAGGTCTGTACCGTTGTGTCGGGTTCGGGGATGCTGACGCCGCTGAAGAAGACGTTGGAGCGGAAGACCTGCTGGTGGCGAGGGATCAGGTCACCTAAGGTCAGAGACCACATAGTCAAACCTTCAGATTCTGAAGAAACCCGCCGGACGCCGCCGTCTGAACCCGTTTGACTGTCGGATTCATATTTTAATTCTACTTCATCACAATTTGGCCCTCCTCGGCGGCGTACCCAGGGTCTTCCTGATGAGGTAAAGCTGGTCCACGTCGGACTTGCCAGGCCACAGCGGGTTCCCGTGGAGCAGCTCGGCGAACACGCAGCCGAGGGCCCAGGCGTCCACGGGGGGCCCGTACTGGGTGTCCCCCACCAGCAGCTCGGGGGCCCGGTACCAGCGGGTCGCCACATAGTCCGTGTAGTCGTCCTCCGGTCCGGCTGAGGACACACACACACACATACATAATGAATAATGGACACCAGGATTACAGGGCCGTAGCTCTGAGACTAAAGCAGGCGGGTCGACGCTGAAAGTGAGTCTCTGAATAAGTGATGAGAGGCGGGTTGAGTCTGAACATAGGCGGCGGCAGCTCGCCGTCTGGGTCACCTACTCAGGATGCGAGCGAAGCCGAAGTCACAGAGCTTGACGACGCCGGTCTTGGTGAGCAGGATGTTCTCCGGCTTCACGTCTCGGTGGATGCACTGCAACGCAAAAACAACCGCCGTCAAGGAGACAGACAAGGGTGAGGAGCTTCGATGGAGCAGGAACGAGAGCAAGAGGTCAGGAGGGGTCAGACGTCTCGGTGTTGAAACCTGAAGAAGGCGTCGTCATGGACACCGTGGTCTCTGATTCAACACGGGTCTGCCTGCAGGTCCACAGTCAGACGTGGAAACATCAATTGGGTGTAGGGTTGGGTTTATGCATTTATTTATTTATTAACTAATCAGACAACAGAATTAAGATTAAAATGTAGAAATAGTTGAGTAGAATATTAGAGGAAAACAAAGAAATATAAACTATTTGATAAAAGTAGAACAGCAGCACAGTGAAAACAATAAAACCTCTTTAATATGTGCATATTTAAGTCTGTCATAAAACAATAATCAGTGCATTTGTTGCTTCAGTTCATTCGTCTTAATATAGCAACTTCATAGATATGTGTACTATATATATATATATATGTATATATATATGTGTATATATATATATATATATATATATACACGTGTGTATATATTCTGTACAGTACATTTGACTGGAAGTATTGTTCTAAGACTCTTGAAAAACTCCTCCGACAATAAAAGAGGAAGCAGAACGCGGCGTGGGAGGAAGCGACAGGAAGTACCAGAATAAAAGCATACTGACGTTGTGTTTATGGCAGAAGCCGACAGCCTGCAGCGTTTGCCAGGCGATGCTCTTCAGCTGAGCCTCCGGGACCCTGCAGAGGACCAGAACCACATGTGACTCCTCATCTCTCCCTCCTCTATTATTAATAAAACAAACAAAACCGAGTGGAGCGTCATACAGCCCTCTCGTCACCACGGTAACCTGAGGCCCGTTGCTGACGGCGCCGCCTCCTTTGTTTTCAGGGGCAGCTCGAGTTTCTGCTGCACGGCCTTGTGGGAAAAAGGGAAGATGGTGTGATGGCAAGGACATCAAGCAAACTTGAAGTTAAAAACACACAGCGAAGTGTTTCTGGTCAACTGGAAAGATGGTGGAGAAGAAGAGCAGCCATGTTGGTTGTTTACGTTCAGTATAATGATTCTGGGGGCTTTGGGGGTCCAGCTGTCACTGGTGATGACTTTTCACTAGATTTAACCACTTCTGGAGCTTTAATTTACTGAATTTATTCAGAAGCCTTCGTTTCTGAGAAGTGAAGATGAGTTGCATTCTCTCTGCTGGCCACCAGGGGGCGACTCCTCTCTGGTTGTATAGAAGTCTATGAGAAAATGGTCCTACTTCTCTCTGCTGGCCACCAGGGGGCGACTCCTCTCTGGTTGTATAGAAGTCTATGAGAAAATGGTCCTACTTCTCTCTGCTGGCCACCAGGGGGCGACTCCTCTCTGGTTGTATAGAAGTCTATGAGAAAATGGTCCTACTTCTCTCTTGATGTATTATCTCAGTAAACATTGTAAACATGAGTTTATGGTCTCAATCTCTAGTCTTCTTCAATCCAGCATGATGTTCATTTAGTACATTATGGTCCATTTAGAGTCCACCAGACCAGAAAGCAGGGGATGCTTTAGGGGGCGGGGCTTCCCTACTGATTGATGCATTATGTATCCACGCTACCAATGCTAGTTAGATACTAAGATGACTTTAACACTTTAAAGTTGAACCTTGAACCATGAAGCTAACTTTGTTAGCAGCTGTTCTCTGTCCCTGTGACCCCGTGACCCTGTCACCTACCCCCGAGGGTGTCTGACCAGCTCATCTAGGACTGTCTGCTCGCAGAACTCGAACACCAAGTGGAGCCGCCTCTTCCTCCTGAAGACCTCCAGCAGGTTGACCAGGTTCACGTGTTTCAGCTGCTGCAGGACCGACAGAGACCACGGAACCGCGTCAGGCAGGCTGACTGATTCTACCTGTCTGACCTCACAGCATGGGTAAAGGCTGACCCGTCTCACCTTCAGCATGCGTATCTCTCGCAGTGCGATCTTCTTGATGACCGGGTCATCTTCAGACTCCACAAACTTCTTGATGGCAACGACCTGGCCGCTGTCTCTGTGTTTGCATTTGAACACAACGCCGTAGGAACCTTCGCCAATTTTGCTGAGCTTTTCGTATTTCTCCATGGCAACGGTCAGTAGTGGGGTCACCTGGTGACGAGGTGATACAGGATTCTGTCAGGATCGGAATAAAACATAGAAACAGTTTATAACGGGAGTATAATTGAGACATCGTCGCTTATAAAGCCTCATTTAAACAAGACAGGATACAAAATACATTTAAAATGTATTTATGGAACAAAGTATTTTTCTTCACAAAATTAAGTGATTCCAGTATTTTTTTTTCCAGTATTAGTTTTAAGCAGATTTTTAGTTCGTAAAAAGTTATCAAAAATGAATACTGATTGATACTACTGAAGTACAGCTATAAAGTATTTGTACTACTTCCCACTTCTGAATATCACAAATTTGCAATTACTATATACATTTAATTATGATATCCTTCTTCTGATTTTCATATCAGACAAACTCTACTAGACTCAAATGTAATGGAGCCCCAAATACTCAAAGGTGAGAAGTAACGGAGTACAAATACTTTGTTATAGTACTTCAGTAGTGTTTTCAGGTATCTGTACTTCACTTGAGTATTTATTAACATTTGACTTTCCCTCCCGACATGTTAAACACGTAGCCTATCGGTTATATGAACTGTTATGTTATGAACCTGCCTCCTTCAGAAGCTTCACGTTCACCCGCACGATCCTCCAGGTAACTCTGGTGCGCTCACCTGTATGGAGTCCCACCGCGTCTCTGCATCCGCGGGTTCGAGTCCGTCCGAGTCCACCCAGCTCCGTGAACGTTAAATACTGCTCTCTCTCTCTCTCTCTCTCTCTCTCTCTCTCTGTCGCTCCCTCGCGCTCTGCGTCGTCGTTACCATGGCAACCCTCTTGTTATCGTTTTCTCGCCGGTACTCTCTTCCATTTCCGGTCCGCTCTCATACCGACACACACACACACACACACACACACGCTGACAACAAGCGGCCATGACTACGCGAAACGGACCGCTTTAATAGAAACCGCGCAGAAAAGACGAGTCACGTCACTGGTTCACAGCGCCGGTTACGTTCGTAACCTTAATAAAGGCTGGATTATGCTTCCGCGTCGACACAACGCAAGGGAGCTTGCGGACCCCTTAAAGGGTGTAGTTAGCGGACCAATCACAGCCGATGACGCTGCGTTGGTGTTGCGTCGCCTCGACGCGCGTCGAGGATTTTTGGGAGGCACACGTCAGGCCCTTGCGTTGACGCAAGGGGGGTCCGCAAGGACGTAAGGGGTCCGCAAGCTCGGTCAAGAGTCTCGGTCGGTCGGTCAGTCTTTACAAAAAACATAGCGCCCTTTACCGGTGTGGCATTGAATTGCATTTCAACACGTAAACCCAACGCAGAACCATCACGGTCTCCAAGCAACTGCGTCGTCGTTGCGTTGCCGTTGCTTGATCACTACGCGGAAGCATAATCAGGCCTTAAATCATTTGTAGTTTTAATAATATAATAATTAAAACGTGCTCCTCTTCCCGGCTGACAAAACGGTCACTGGATGAAACCTCCGGTAAGATGACTTTACGTTAGTTAGTTAGCTAGCAAGGCAAGCTAACGGAGCTTATTTTTCTTAAGCTAGCTAGCAAGCTAGTGGCCGTGTTGGTGTAATCTTAGTTTGTTGTTTATTTTACTTATTTTAATTCCCTTTCTGTTTTATACAGCCCAGGATAGAATGTGTGTGTGTGTATGTGTGTATATATATATATACACACATACACACACACTGGCCCTCAGGCCCCTGCCCCCCCTCAGTCTCAGGCCCCTGCCCCCCCTCAGGCCCACAGAAGCTGCAGCAACATGTCACCTTGCCATGGATATGGAATGAATGCAGACTCTGATGTGGCGACGTGATGTATAAAGGTCTCTGTTCTCTCTGTTGACTGTGAATATCCCCCCCTGTCTGGCTCAGAGATCTGGATCCTCGTGGAGGACTGTTGAGGACCTCACAGTGAATGATGGGAAAGCAGCCCACGTTGCACCCCTGTGCCAGGAGACAGCTGCTGGCTGGAGGCCTTGTGGTGGCGGGTATGAAATGCCCCATGGCAGACCGGTAAGACCCGGCGGTGTGTTCGAGGACCAGGACCAGGTCGGAACTTTTCATCTTCGTTTGAAGAGAAACTCTGTCTCCTTCCTCTGACGCCCTGCATGTTATCACATGATGCATCTGACTGGACGAGCAAAGAGGAAATGATCACGCTCTTGTTTTAACTGCTGTTATTTCATCGACGGATCAGTTAAACTGAGTTCATCTGCACACTTTAATTTGGTGTTTACCAGAGATTGATCAAAGTGACTCAACATGAAATCAAGTATAAGAAATGACTAATTGACTAAAGAAACGGGACCAAAATTATCCACTAAGAGTTATTTGATCTCTTTAGTGATGGATGATGAAATTTTTTTCTCCACAATAATAAAAAAACACCCACGTTAAATTGATGCTGGTGAATATCCATCATCATGATAATATGAAATATTGTCAGGTGTAACTTTAAAAAGCTGTCTTTCTTACTATCATGGTAAAAAAAAAAAAAGAGCTGATTTAAGATATATAGGATACACAAATATGTTTTTATTAGTTTGATCATCTAAAGTTAAAAACATGCGACTGTTACTCCTCAGTGCAGTTAGAATAGTTATTTAGCATAAAAAGAGTGTGGATCAGGAAGAACTGGAGGAAACTTTGAAACGTGTGAGCGCCCTGTAAAGGATTCACCAATTTTGGCCAGCAGGTGGCAGCGCAGCACCATCAAAGTCCCCACAGACCAGCACATCAGGTCGCCCACAGAAACAGGCTTCAAGATAGATTGTGTTCTTCTTATCGCTGCTGTAATCAGAGATGCCGACACCTTGTGTCGGCTTTTTGTGTGAGTGAACTTTGTTTCCTGTTGTTTCTGGTATTTTAGGGGATTTTCTGCGTTTCCTTCTGTTAAATGTCACCGCTCGTTGCCGGTGTTTATGAATAGGTCATTCTTCACGAGTCTGGCAGACAATAAACAACCATGGGAAACATCTCTGCTTCCCCATTGAATCATCCCTCAGACTGAAATAAAACCATCGCCACCGTCACTGGTTTGTTTTAGTCTGCTCTTCCTTTTGAAAATACACAATCCGACCTCGAAAAGGCGCCCAGACGTACGTCAGTGCACCACAGGGTCCAGCCCTGTTGGCTCTCCATCCCTTCTACTTTTAGACCTGCTGGTCTGGCTCGGCCCTCGGCCTGGCGGGCGTTCACCTTCACAGCCACCAGGTAAATGTGGCGGTCAGATGGCGGCGGCAGAGTCATCACGCAGCCTCCTGATGTGGACCGAAGGCAGGCGGCAGAGCTCCGTCACACAGCAGATGTTCTACACGGCAGCCGTTACCCTCATTTCCTGGGCGGGGAGCTCCTCGCTCTATTAGACGAGTAACAGGAACCAGAAAAAAAGAAGAGGCAGAGCGAGGGGGAGAGAGCGAGAGAGAGAAAAAGTTAGCTGAACTCCCACAAATCACTTTGTCACCAGCAAGCTCTGACAAGCAGCAGGAGAGAGAGGGAGTTAAATAGAGTGTGAATAGGGAGTCGTGTTCGAGCAGACTGGAGGGAGGTGTGAAGAGCTGCAGACAGCATAAAAGAGCAGAAACCAGGCGGATGGACGCTCGGAGACGACACTAACACCCGTCTGGATGCTTCTCACCCGCAGACCGGGCGTGTCCAACGTTACGGGAGGACGGCGTTGTGTGATTGACGGGTGTTGATCTCCTGATAGCATCCCCCGCTGGAGAATGAAGAGTCGGAGGCGTTGAAAGCACTTTGAACTGCAGCTGTGCAAGGATCACATGCTGTTCAAAAAGAGGTAGTCTTCCTTGATGGCTGGACTGCCTAGCTTTGTGAACTAGTGGAGAGTGAAGCAGCCGGGATCGTCTGAGCTCCGTTAGACGTACTTTCCCTTCACCGAGGATCTTTGACTCAAAGCCCCCCTCACGAAGCTTCAACAACAGAGACATATTTTTCCACTCAGGACGTATCGTTGCTGTTCTCGCTTCCTTTGTGACACTTGGAGGGTCTGCTAGCGGTGACTGATCTGAGAAGAGCTGGTGGGTCAGGGAGGACAGGAAGCAGTGTCAGCTGGCCTTGGACCCAGATAGTTGACTCCTCGTTGAGTGCTACACAGCTCCCCTCACATTGGCTCAGCTGCTCCCCGGGGACATGTAAAGTGAGACTGCCTGGCGAGCTGACACGTGGAGCTTTATATACTCGCTTCAAAACTCTGTTAAATGTTGCTGGGTGGAGGCTTGAAATATCAACACATAGCACAGAGGCAGCGTTTGAGGGCCGGTAGATTGTTTTGGTCTGCGTGTTTGGCCTGGCCGTACTCTGCTCGTGTTTGACAGCTCCGCTCTGGACTGGCTTCAGCGTTGGGGACGTCATCGCGTTACTACCTGTGTGGCTGAGTCAGAGGCTGACTCGTCCTCGGGGACTCTCCATCCGTCTGTGCAAAGAAGACACGAGTGTTCGGTGGTTACAGCAGCAGCAGCAGCAGCCCTGAACTTTGCGGACTCTCCACACTGCTGTATTTGTTCCGCCGTGTGTAAACACTTTGCGTCACTCACTCCCCTCCACCGAGTGATTCACTGTTCCCTAAGCATCCCTCGGTCGGAGGCAGGCACCGAAAGGGAAAGGTGAGGGAGGACTTGCTGAAAACCAAACAGTCAGGTTGCCACCATGAAGCTGGTGTTGCTGATCCTTGTGGCCGTCTACGCGGTGGGGAGCGTGAGCGGCATGTCCACGTGTAAGACGCTGGACCTGGAGATGGTGAAGAAGAAGCGCATCGAGGCCATCAGGAGCCAGATCCTCAGCAAACTGCGTTTGCCAAAAGAGCCTGAACCGGATCCGGCGGGAGATGAGGAGGCGATCCCATCCACCCTGTTGTCCCTCTACAACAGCACCAAGGAGATGCTGAGGGAGCAGCAGGTGAAGGTCCACACCGACATCTCCACGGAGCAGGAGGAGGAGGAGTACTTCGCCAAGGTGCTGCACAAGTTCAACATGACCGGTGAGTCCCAGATACCTCCGGCAGCCGTCACTCATGTGTCAGCGTCATCACCAAGAATGATGGGAACTGCTGATTTAACTTAACTGCAGCAGTAAGAATGTCAGGGAATATTACCACTGTGATTTATGCTGCGGCATTTACTGTTGCTAGACTCACTCATGGAGGCAGCGATCCCAGAGAGGCTCCTTTCCATGTTCAGACAGTCACAGGTTACTCATAGCAGAGAGAAACCAAGCTACTACTTTGTATGAATGTATTCACACCCGGAGAAGGCCCAGATCACAGCATGCGGGTCGCGACAGGATCACTTCACAAAAGCCTCCTGGCGAAGTGCGTCGGTCAAACCAGCTGATGATCCTGCGTAGCGGGTTTGTGATCAACCAGGTGATCAATGTGGATTCAAGCCGACGTGGAGATACTGAAAGAATATATAGTTCATCCTTATTCAAAGACACTTACATCAAACTTTCGTCTGTATTCACCATCGCCTGTTGCGTTGGTTAGGCCGTAAAGCCCCGCCTCTTGCTCCGTTTGATTGGCTGCCAAAAAAGAACGCTCAAGAGAAGAGCCGGGCGGCACCAGAGTAACAACGGTTCAACCAACGTTCCAGTAAGGTCCCCGCTCTGCCGCTTGTGTTAATCAGAACCGATAGAGTATATCTAGCGACCGTTATGAAAGTTACGTGATGTACCAATGAGTATAACATAAGACCCAACTCTATGCTTGTTCCGTAACATTTACGTAAGAAAGTCCGCTGACGGCGGTTGTGGTTATTTGAACACCAACTATGATATTATTTCTAACCTTAAAAGATCAGATGTGTAGAAGTGGCCTCTACTCAACCCCCCCTTTCCAAGCGTGTCCGTGGTGGTAAGGTAACGGGGAAAAAAAGGCCAAAGTGCCTGTTTGCGAGCCGGTGTTGGGTTTGTGCGTTCTGGCCGACTGTAGAAAAGCGGCGGTGCAACGTGGCACACTCTCCCCATGTAGATTTTAAATAGTGTGTGTTTTTGCAAAGTGTGATACAAAGCTAACATGAAAGATACCCAACGTGGTTTTGCAGAAACGTTCAATTCTAGGTTGCTCGTCACCTGGACGGACAAACTTGGCGGCTGCAGCCAGAATTAATCAGCATTTTACCCCGAAGGCTGAGGTCAACTCCAGTCTGGTCCATAAAACCCCTCCAACATCTTCTGATCTCCACCCAACATCGTCAGGCAGTTCAGAGATCACAGTTAGCATCTGTGTTGTTGCATCTGTTGTGTTGATTTCGTGGTATCTTTGGCATTTTTACTGCTTTATTAGCTGCTTTATTTTGTTTGTTTGGCTATCCCCCAATACGTCTTCTTCTTCTCTGGCTGTAATCGTGCAACGACTCCCAACCCATTATGATAAACAGATTTTTTGTTTTTCAGTGCGGTTTCTGTGCTGCATTGTTCCCTACATGCCTCCTGCTCACCCTCTCAGGCAGGCATTCACACCGGCCTCTTTTATCCACCGCTTCAAACGCCACACTCGGTGGACGCACCGCCTTCACGAGGGAACGCTCCCAAACCAAAAGGCCGGATTTTGTTCTGCTCTGATGAAAACCAAAGAACAGGAGAGAAGGAAGAGAAGAGATCCTTCACCCTCTCTCCCCGTCTTCCCTCGGAGGGGTTCGGGGGGTTTCCTGTAATTTGAGTGTTGGGTTCTCCCCGTCACTCGTCCACTTTCCCCTGACCGTTTACTCATATCTCTCTCTCATGATTACCCATCTCCCCCTCTGTTTCCCCCCTCTCCCTCGCTCTGTTTCCAGAGCTTATTATCAGTATGTTTGTGACGGAGCAGCTTGGCAGGAAGGAAGGCAGGCCGATGGCCACAGAGATCTCCAGTGACTCAGGTCCGGTGCTAGCGGTGCCCATAGGGACCATGTGTTTCCTACCTCTGTGGAATGCCAGAGCCTCAACCTCGAAAACAGGCTTGACGTCGACACGCTGGGGAGTGTATGAGTGTACTTAAGGTATCCTTGCTGAACAGCTACTACTTTACTCAGACGAGGACCTAACACTTTAGCCCTTACTTTATCAGCAATGATATGTTGTGGTTTCTTTCTTTTGACAAATGTACTTATTGTAAATCGCTTTGGACAAAAGTGTCTGCTAAATGCCCTCAATGTATGAGTGGATGTGTGCAGGCCCGGCAAGGAGGGTTTTGTTAAAACAAACAAAAAAAGAATACCCAGAAGAAAATGCAGCTTCTGCTCTTCTGTGAGTGTTTGAGCAAAGCAATTAAAAAAGGGGAATTAGTTTGTTTGTATTCATTAACAAATTCATCGCTTCAGTTTGTGGTTCTTTTTTTATGGGACTCACTTTCCCCCGATGCCCCCGAACAGCCCGCGGGGACGCATTTTTGTGTGCAGAGCATTTTAAACGTAATAGTCCCGGCCTCCATCGTGGTAATTGTGCGGTGGATTAGGTTGGAATTAGCAGCCACATCCCCTGAAGCCCACATGGATCAGCTCTCTGCGTGGTCCAACCCGGCTCACTCAGACAGGAAACGCAGGGGAGTTCACTGTGGTATCAACGAGAGCAGCAACGGGGGTCGGACAGTCTGTGTTACCACCCGGGTCGAGGTTGTGTAGTGTTGGCGAGCGGGCCAAGGGAAGGCGGAGCCCCGGCGCGTACCTGGAGGCGGCAGGTATTTAGCCTGTTGCTGGAATCTGGTTCCTCCCACTGGTAATTACAGAGCTGTCTCGCTGCCTGTCACAACAGCTGTCCCCCGGCTTACCTGTGGATCGGCCCTGATCCAGCTCACAATCCCCCCACACCCAGGTTGGTGTGCAGGCGAGGAAACGTGGCTTTGAGCAGACGAGCAGGTCGTAGATGGGGAGGCGACGGCGTTGGCTGCTAAAGTAGAAGTGAAGGCTTCCCCACGACCAGCCGACGTGCTTGTTAGAGGAAGTGACCTAATTCCTGTTTCATAAACACTGACCCTTCACACATTTATCTGAGTTCACTCAGGACATCCTCTTCATACCAACCATCTGACTACGGTGTCTTCCCGAGCTGTCTCCGTTGTATTCCAGCAGTGGGGTAACCTAGCAACTAGGAGTGCTTGAAACTTGTTCTATTGACATCCTGACTGTACCAACAGCCATATTGTTGTTTGACTTTTTCCTGACAAGTGTACTTATTGTAAGTCGCTTTGGACAAAATTGTCTGTAAATGCCCTCAATGTAATGTAAATGTAAAATGTCTGGCTGGGACTCTAATCAGCTTCACCTTAGCTTGACAACAGGGGAAACCATAGAACTAAATAAAATAAAAATGGTAAATGGCCCCATTTATATAGTGCTTTTCTCCAAAGCGCTTTATATCAATGACTTACATTCACCCATTCACTCACACATTCACACACCGACAGCGGAGTCAACCACGCAGGGCGACAGCCAGCTTGTCAGGAGCAATTGGGGTGAGGTGTCTTGCTCAGGGACACCAGGCACTCAGCTAGGAGGAGCCGGGGAACGTACCGGAAATCTTGCGGTAACCAGCCAAACGTTTTACCTCCTGAGCTAAACCCCCCCACGTACTAAAACAGACAGAAGGGACATTCCCATATCAGTGGAGTCGTAAGCGTGGGGAGCCAAGCGCAGCCGAGTCTAAGTGAGAAGGACAAGATATCTAGCTAACTAGCCACCAAGCTAACTGGATACATAGCCAACTAGCCACCTAGCTAACTAGGTACCTAGCTAAATACATACCTAGCAAAGTAGATACCTAACTAGCTATCCGGACCTCCATCTCCAGAGCTGCGTCCTCTCTCTTCCTGTTGAGCTGTGACATCACCTTACAGCCTGATGTGTGTCGTCACCATGGCAACGAACAACCACTACCATTTTTCTGTACAACTAAAGTGACTGAGAACAGTTTGGCTCGACTCCCGTTTCTGTTTCCGTGGATGAAACAACCTGAGCAACAACACGGGCGGTAAATGATCCACAAGCAGCCCCTGGCACGGAGGGTCCTGGTACAGGCCAGGATCAGAGCCTGGATCAGAGCCCTGATCAGGCCTGGATTAGAGCCCGGATCAGAGCTTGGTACAGGCCCGGATCAGAGCCCGGATCAGAGCCTGGATCAGGCCCAGATCAAGCCTGAATCACAAGTATGCAAGGCTGTGTTGAAGCTCCTGTCAAACAGTAATTCCTGGACTGGAGAATCCCAGGCTGAGGTGCAGGAGGAGGTTTGGACCCGAGCCAGGTCCTGAGCTCCATTGATACACATCTCCAATTTCCCTGCACACCCCCCCCACACACACACACACACACACACACACACACACACACACACCCATCCAGCCTTCACCACTGTGAGTTATATTCATACGAGTGCATTCTTCACTTTGCTGTTTTCTTTCACAACCCCCCTCTCTCCCCCCTCTCTCTCCCCCCTCTCCCCTCTCTCTCCCCTCCCTCCCTTCTCTCTCTCTCCCTCTCTTCTCCTCCCCTCTCTCTCCCCCTCCTTCCCCCTCTCTCTCTCCCTCCCCTTCCTCCCCTCTCTCCCCCCTCCCTCCCCTCTCTCTTCCCTCTCCCTCCCTCTCTCTCTCCCCTCCCTCTCTCCCTCCCTCTCTCTCTCCCCTCCCTCCACCCTCTCTCTCCACCTCCCCCTCTATCTCTCTCCTTCCCCTCTGTCTCGCCTTCTCTCTCCCCCTCCCTCCCCCCTCTTTCCCCTCCCTCTCTCCCTCTCTCTCCCTCCCCCTCTCTCTCCCCTCCCTCCACCCTCTCTCTCCACCTCCCTCCCCCTCTCTCTCTCCCTCCCCTCCCCCTCTCTCTCTCCCTCTCTCTCTACCCCTCCCTCCGCCCTCTCTCTCTCCTTCCCCTCTGTCTCTCCTTTTCTCTCCCCCTCCCTCCCCCCTCTTTCCCCTCCCTGTCTCCCTCTCCTCTCCTCCCCTCTCTCTCCCCTCTCTCCCCCTCCCTCTCTCTCTCCCCTCCATTCTCTCTCTCTCCCTCCCTCCTCCCTCTCTCTCCTGCCCTCTCTCCCCTCCCCCTCTCTCTCTCCCTCTCTCCCCCTCCCTCTCTCTCTCCCCTCTCTCTCTCTCTCCCCCTCCCTCTCTTCCTCCCTCCTCTCCCTATCTCTCTCCTGCCCTCCCTCCCTCCCCTCCCCCTCTCTCTCTCCTGCCCTCTCTCTCCCTCCCCTCCCTCTCTCTCTCCCTCCCCCTCTCTGTCCCCCTCTCCTTCTCTCTCTCCCTCCCTCCTCTCCCTCCCTCTTCTCCCTCCCTCCTCTCCCTATCTCTCTCACCCCCTCTCTCTCTCCCCCCTCCTCTCACCTTCCCTCACCCTCCCCCTTATCTCCCCACATCTCCGGTGGTTGAATCCTCAGTGATGTACCAGATTTACGGCGTCGGCGGCTCCTCGGTTCTGCGTTCTGTCGGCATCTGAGGGAGGAACTAAGGAACATGGCGGTGTCACGCATCATAAAATAAAATAAACTCTGGTTTTATTATGGTGTAATGCAGAGAAACCGTCCACGCTTTAACGGTCCTGATCATATGATCCAAACATCATCAGCTGTATACCAGCCCACGCCATCAAAAAGTCAAACACACCAATCACGAGATGTCTCTGCTTTGACTTTGACCGCTGTACGCTCTTCATTATTAGTTGTCTAAAGCAAACATTGGTTTTATTGTCGAAAGCTAACGTTGGTTTTATTGTCTAAAGCTAACGTTGGTTTTGTCGTCTAAAGCTAACGTTGGTTTTATTGTCGAAAGCTAACGTTGGTTTTATTGTCTAAAGCTTACGTTGGTTTTGTCGTCTAAAGCTAACATTGGTTTTGTCGTCTAAACCTGACGTTGGTTTTGTTGTCTGAAGCTAATGTTGGTTTTATTGAGCTAACATTGGTTTTATTGTCGAAAGCTAACGTTGGTTTTTATTGTCTAAAGCTAACGTTGGTTTTATTTTCTGAAGCTAACGTTGGTTTTATTGTCTCAAGCTAACGGTTTTATTGTCTCAAGCTAACGTTGGTTTTATTGAGCTAACGTTGGTTTTGTTGTCTGAAGCTAATGTTGGTTCTATTGTCTCAAGCTAACGGTTTTATTGTCTGAAGCTAACGTTGGTTTTATTGTCTAAAGCTAACGTCTGTTTTATTGTCTAAAGTCCTGTTTTACATCCTGCAGCAAGAAACGACTCGAGGATCACCAGTTCCTCCAAAAACCTCCCGATGTACTTCAACATGTCGAAGATACGGGAGAGCGTTGGCGACTACCGGCTGCTGACGAGCGGCGAGCTGCGGATGTTCATCAAGAGCCCGAGCATCCCGCTTGGCGAGGAGCAGCGGGTGGAGCTGTACCAGGGTCTCGGCCCCTCGGCCCGCTACCTCGCCTCCCGCTTCGTCACCAACCAGTGGAAGGACAAGTGGATGTCCTTTGACGTCACTGAGACGCTGCAGACGTGGCTCAAAGGGAGCGGTGAGCTAAAAAAACAGCTGTGATCCAGTGGGATCTAGTGTGATCTACTAAGCCAACTAGAGATGGGCCGATACTGGTTGAATTTGTCCTTATGACACATTCTAGAAAATCCAAAACATCAGCGACTTGTGGCTACGGCATCACGCCACTAAATCCAACGTGTCTTTCATGAGTAATAAGCAGCAATAATGACGAGTGATTAAAATAATATTGTGATTATTTATAAACGTATTGGCGAGTGTCCGAGTCGTAAATTGCAGCCGCCCTGCTGCTGAGCGAGCCGAGGCCGGCAGACAGAGGTCACATTTCAGTCGAGGAGGGAGGGGAGATGCCCATCTAACTTGTGTTTGTTTACATCGACATTTTGAAGACGTGTTGCCAGGGCGACGTGTTACCAGGGTGGCGCGCCACCGGAGCATTTAACGAGCTGAGAACATTGATCCGAAAAAGATAAAAAGCCGCTAGTTGCCTGTACGAGGCTGCCGTTGTATCAGCAAAATGTTTATGATGCACAGCAACTTCGCTTGTTGAAGAGACGTGTAAATATGCAAGACGAGCAAAAATTCACCTTTCAGCAGGACGAGAACACACTCATGATTTTGACTATAATACGTTTTCAAAGTCCCAACATCACTAGGGCCGTTACGGCGACAGTGGCGAGAACAAACTGCCTTAACAGGCTTTTAGGCAGAAATCCCATGCAGCTCAGGCCCTTAGCTTCCATCTGCATTTGGTGTTGGTAGTAGTATATTTGTTGTAGCATTAACAGTCGTAGTAGTATTAACAGAAGCAATAGTATCAACAGGACAACCGTCGCACTGTTACACCGCAAAGCAAAGTTCTTTATAAATGGTCCGATTGCGGCATGTTTTTGACTTTATATATAGAACCGGTTCGGTCTGGTCTTTGGCTTAGTATCAGACCGGTTTGGAAATGTTTGAACCAGCCCCAAACCAACCGACCGGTGTGATCTGTCTCTCCAGAGGACGAGCAGGGTTTCCAGCTCAGGCTGTTCTGTGAATGCAGCCAGGCCAGTTTGGACAGCAGCTTCAGCTTCAAGATCTCAGGGACGGACACGGACATCAACCGCAGCGACTTGGGTGTGATGCAGCAGCAGACCATGCAGCCACCCTACATCCTGACCATGTCCATCCCCCAGAACAGCAGCAGCCACCTGGCCTCCCGCCGCAAACGCTCCACGGAGGCCCAGGACACCTGCTCCGCGTAAGAACCCCAACTCCTCCCAGACTCCTGGGGGGTCTGGTCTCAGAGCTGGTCCACCTCTACAGGGTTCCTGCCATTCCCTTATTCACAAACTCTCACACACACACACACACACACACCAGGCAGAGCTAAAGCTAACGTTAGTTTTGTTGTCTAAAGCTAATGTAGGTTTTGTGTTTTGTTGTCTAAAGCCAACGTTGGTTTTGTTGTCTAAAGCTAACGTAGGTTTTGTCGTCTAACGCTTACGTTGGTTTTGTTATCTAAAGCTTACATAGGTTTTGTGTTTTGTCGTCTAAAGCTAACCTTGGTTTTGTCATCTAAAGCTAACGTAGGTTTTGTGTTTTGTCATCTAAAGCTAACGTATGTTTTGTGTTTTGTCGTCTAAAGCTAACGTGGGTTTTGTGTTTTGTCGTCTAACGCTAACATTGGTTTTGTCATCTAAAGCTAACGTTGGTTTTGTTGTCTGAAGCTAACGTTGGTTTTGTCGTCTAAAGCTAACGTTGGTTTTGTCGTCTAAAGCTAACGTTGGTTTTGTCGTCTAAAGCTAACGTTGGTTTTGTCGTCTAAACCTAACGTTGGTTTTGTTGTCTAAAGCTAACGTTGGTTTTGTTGTCTAAAGCTAACCTTGGTTTTGTCATCTAAAGCTAACGTAGGTTTTGTTTTTTGTCGTCTAAAGCTAACGTTGGTTTTGTCGTCTAAAGCTAACGTGGGTTTTGTTTTTTGTCGTCTAAAGCTAACGTTGGTTTTGTCGTCTAAACCTAACGTTGGTTTTGTTGTCTAAAGCTAACGTTGGTTTTGTTGTCTAAAGCTAACCTTGGTTTTGTCATCTAAAGCTAACGTAGGTTTTGTTTTTTGTCGTCTAAAGCTAACGTTGGTTTTGTCATCTAAAGCTAACGTTGGTTTTGTTGTCTGAAGCTAACGTTGGTTTTGTCGTCTAAAGCTAACGTTGGTTTTGTCGTCTAAAGCTAACGTTGGTTTTGTCGTCTAAACCTAACGTTGGTTTTGTTGTCTAAAGCTAACGTTGGTTTTGTTGTCTAAAGCTAACCTTGGTTTTGTCATCTAAAGCTAACGTAGGTTTTGTTTTTTGTCGTCTAAAGCTAACGTTGGTTTTGTCATCTAAAGCTAACGTTGGTTTTGTTGTCTGAAGCTAACGTTGGTTTTGTCGTCTAAAGCTAACGTTGGTTTTGTCGTCTAAAGCTAACGTTGGTTTTGTCGTCTAAACCTAACGTTGGTTTTGTTGTCTAAAGCTAACGTTGGTTTTGTTGTCTAAAGCTAACCTTGGTTTTGTCATCTAAAGCTAACGTAGGTTTTGTTTTTTGTCGTCTAAAGCTAACGTTGGTTTTGTCGTCTAAAGCTAACGTGGGTTTTGTGTTTTGTCGTCCAACGCGAACATTGGTTTTGTCATCTAAAGCTAACGTAGGTTTTGTTTTTTGTCGTCTAAAGCTAACGTGGGTTTTGTGTTTTGTTGTTTAAAGCTAACGTTGGTTTTGTCGTCTAAAGCTGACGGTTTTGCCGCTTAAAGCTAATGTAATCAGTAGCAGTGTGTACTTGTGAAAACCATTGTTAGCTAAGCTCTCAGCGAACTCAGAACGTCTTGGCTTTCTTCGTACCTTTAACGTAGGCGTTTTCCGTCTCCTCTCCTGCAGACAGACAGAATCCTGCTGCGTGAGGAGTCTGTACATTGACTTCAGGAAAGATCTAGGCTGGAAGTGGATCCACAAACCCACCGGCTACAACGCCAACTACTGCATGGGCTCCTGCACCTACATCTGGAACGCTGAAAACAAATACTCCCAGGTAACCGGGGTCACCTGACTGCGGGCTGAGTGAGGGACTGGGTTTTCATCACCACTCAGTAGTTTGTTGACAAATCTTTGATGGTTCATCATTTCAGTCACACATTCAGTGGTTCAGCTTCTCAAATGTGAGATTTTGCTGCTGTTTAATCAATGAGTTGATTTATCCAGAACTTAACATACTTATGACACACTAATTGTTAATGACAATTCAAATAATAGAGACTCGGAGTCGAGACTCTAACAGCGTTAATAACACTCATGACTGGAAAAGTAATAATGGAGTGATGAAGAACCGAACGTTATCAGATGTAACTCGCCACATGAGTGGCGGTGAGCTGCTGTGACACGCCAACATGACATAAACATACCACTCGTCCAACTGTCAACAAAGCAAGGAGAAGCTCTGATAACAAAACACACAGAGGGAGAGCTACATCTTTACGTAGACTAGCTGCTGCTACGTCAGCTCTGAACATCAAGTCTAGCAGCTTTTAAAGGCGGGTCCACACCGCACCGACTGCCCGACTCGTGAAGTCGGGCTACTTAACATGGCAGACTCGAACAACGACATGGGCGGTTCACACCTACGGAACTACAGCCGACGCCATACGTTCCGCGCTTGCGCGAGATGTAATGTCTCCAAAACAACAGGCAGCGCTAATCTGTATTGTGCGCCAAAAAACACGAAAACCAGAAGTAGGCACTGGTTATCTGGTATGTTTACATCGTCACTTCCGGGCTTCACTGATTCGCT
This sequence comes from Chelidonichthys spinosus, assembly GCA_029853015.1. Classification (NCBI taxonomy): domain Eukaryota; kingdom Metazoa; phylum Chordata; class Actinopteri; order Perciformes; family Triglidae; genus Chelidonichthys; species Chelidonichthys spinosus. The sequence goes on along the minus strand of CM056828.1, from coordinate 654,266 downwards.
AGTCAAGCCTCCACCAATCAGAATGGTAAAAGAGTCACCGACTCGCATGGCGGATTACACATTTGAATCGGCTGAAATGAACCCCGACGTGGGCCGATTCGAGCGACCACACCAAGCAGACTCGTGTCACGGAGGCCGACTCTCTCAAAGACGCCGATTTTCGGTCCGGTGTGGACTCGCCTTTAAAACGACAAACAACCGAAGCGCTCTCGTAAACCTGATCTCTCTTGCGATGGCGAGCTCCGAGCCAAGTTCTCTGTGTCCACGTCTTTCCTTCGTGTGATTGTTGACAGATCTTGGCGCTGTACAAGCATCACAACCCCGGAGCGTCTGCCCAGCCCTGTTGCGTCCCCCAGACCCTGGAGCCGCTGCCCATCCTCTACTACGTGGGCCGGCAACACAAGGTACCTCCGACTTCCGACCCCCACCCTCGGCCCGCATGTTCACACTGACGCGTTACATGAAGGCGTCACCGTTGACTTTCCCTTTCAGGTGGAGCAGCTGTCCAACATGATCGTGAAGTCCTGCAAGTGTAGCTAAAGCTGCATTCAGGACCAAGAGGGCAGCGTGGGACAGATGGAATACAACGTGGAACAAAACAAATGATTTCCAGCCATCAGGATCTTTGTGAAACCGTGGACTTCTTTTACAGATATTACAAGTCGTCATTTTCTATGTGTATATAATATTTTCCTCACAGTAGTTACAAAAATGTCTGTCTTGAAATGAATTAATTTATTTGTAGAGGGACAGATCCGTAAAGAAAAAGGATAAAACATGATTTATTAAAAAATAGAAAAAACCTGTAAAAAACAAAAGCTGGATAAGGAATGGACTCGAGGACCAAACCGACCTCGCTGGAAGAACCCAGACCGGACGTTTTCTGTTCTCTTCTTCCAGACGAGGACCCGGTTTCAGGTGCTGGACCCCCGGGGCTGGAGGACTTCCCTGGACCCCGATGCCCCGGATGTTTCTGGGGAGTCGGAGGACCACAGCCGGTCCACAACCGGAGGAAATGCAGTAACACCGGCATGTTCCTCCTCTCAGGGTTTACAGCCGGTTGGTTGCCTCCAGCGATGACGGGGGTGGGGGGTGGGGGGGGGGGGGCTTGTGGTCGTGGTGTTTGGTTGTAGGGAAGCCGCTCGGACTCAAATACACACTGTTTGCTGTTTGTTTTCGTTTTTTATCGCCATAGTAAATTAGAGGCAATTCGTTGCCTTATGTTTCCTTTCAGGAGTTTTAACTTTCATCAGACGCTTTTTGCACTCAAACATGTACGGTGCACTCACAGGACGCGTGTAAATATTTAAACAATCTGAAATAAACATCGATGTTAAATTAAAAACGTCAGAGCGGAAGATTCTTGTGCGCAAAATAAAACCACATGTGGTGTTTCCACTCGTCAGAGAGGTGTGTGTGTGTGTGTTTATTAAGGCAACGGGAGAGAACCCTTTAAGAAAGCACAAACACGCCTCACGTGTTGATCATCACCGTTCAGACATGCAGGTTTGTTCTTCACGTGAATATGAAAGTTAATCTGAGGCTACGCCTCCCGCACCCATGAACATCCTTCGCCGTCGGAGAACGTCGCATCATCGGTGGTGTACACCGGACGACTGGAGGTCAACCAGCCCTGGATTTCCCAGATGCCCCCCCCCCTTCATCCCAACATGGTTCTACCCCCCCACCCCCCGCTGGCCCCACCCCTCCCTCAGTACTCCAGGGATTACTGGATGGAGGCGAGGGGAGCAGGTTCAGACCTGTTGGTGAGTCCTAGACTTGAGGCCAGTGACTGCATGGAAAATTAAACACACATACTGTTCACATGCACACGAACACAGTGAACCCGCTGACACCCCCCTGCCGCCACCGCTGACAAGGTGACACTGATCCGTGCTATCTCCTTCCAATGCTGGTCGTATTACCCAGAATTCCTCTCAGGAATGTTCCCTGACAGGAGAGTACCTGTTTGGAAACAAACAAACCAAGTGAAACATGATCAACGTAACCGTTACCTCTCGGAGCTGCTCTGCCGCCGCGGTTCTGGGTTCAGAGGTTTAACGGCGCCGGATCGTTGACAGGAAACGGGATCGTTACTGAAAACATGGTTTCTGAACGCGCCAGCACTTCCTTCTGCCCAGGTGAAGGAACCAGGAAGCCGTCCTCCGAACTTGCCTTCACGCTCGCAGCTGCTTCCTGTCCAGCCGCCGGCGCTGGAACGAATTGCTGACTCACTTCAGCAACCTGCGAAGACGGAGAAACAAAAAAAGAAAAGGGGCATCGTGTTACGCAACACAGGACGCCTGCAGCGTTTCAAGGTCGAGCAGGTGTTGTTTCATCACCGTGGCGACGAGTGAACCACGATACATGTTTCTTCTCTAATTGCGTCCGTGTGTTTGTGATTTCATTTTTGAACTTGTGAAAATCTTTGTTCCGTAGATTTTTCTCTCCACGGCGTTTTTACAAGGTTGTCAAAGAAACCGATGCCGCTAGCCATGAGCCGCTTCCCCCCCCGCGGACGCTGCTGAGCTCCTGTCTTATTATCACACGACTCTTCATCACAATTATACTGCACCAAAAACCCTGTGGTTATGAGCAGCGCAGTGGACGAGCGGTGACCTTAATAACACGGCGCGGCGTCCGGCGGCGGCTGCACAAACACACAGCTGCTCGCGGCGTTTGTTGCTTCAGGTGCTGAATCTGCTCTCACATCAACAAACACGCCTTCCTGCTCAGCCGGCCCGTCATTGTCAGCATCATTATTATCATTATTATTATTATGATTCATTCGCTGCCGTTTCATTTGAATTTAAGTTACTATTCTATATAGATTTATTTTCTTAGAGTAAGAAACGTAGTCCTTGTCAGTGTTTATCATAGTTCATCCTGTTTTAAGTGGAAAGAGCAAAAAGGAAAATAGATTTTGGTTGAGTTTAAAAAAACAAACAAAAAAACAATCTAATGATAAAGAATTCAATAAAAACAAAATAAATAAATTCCCATTCCCATTTGTAACTGCCTAGCTAACCAGCTACCTAGTTAACTAGGCACAGAGCTAACTAGCCACCTAGCTATCTAGCTAACTAGCCACCTAGCTACCTAGTCATCTAGCTAACTAGGCACAGAGCTAACTAGCTACCTAACTAGCACAGAGCTAACTAGCCACCTACCTAACTAGCCAGCCATCCATCTCTAGTGCTGCATTGTCTCTCTCCATGCGCTGTGACATCATGTTACAGCCCTGATGATGTCTCCATGTATTTGTGCTTGTCACATGACCTCTGAGAACAGTCGAATGTCCTACTTCTGTTCTTTTTCTACAGTCCTCACTCTGAAGGTTCCCCGTGGTCCCCATAAAGATAGAAACACAAGAACTCTCACACACACTCACATACACACTCTCACGCACACACACCACACACACTATCTCAGTGGATCTTTTTAGCGGGATCGCTTGATCGGATTTGTGGTCTAAACTGGTGTTTGTGAGTCCTCGTAGGTGAGTTCCTGGGTCTCCCCCTCTCCACCTGTCTCCCCATCTCCAACTGTCTCCCCCCTCCACCTCTCTCCCCCTCTCCACCTGTCTCCCCCTCTCCACCTGTTTGCCCCTCTCCACCTGTCTCCCCCTCTCCACCTGTCTCTCTCTCCCGTCTGACACCTGCAGCCTAACCCAGATGTTTATCACGTGTGAGTCATGCTGTCTTGCTTGTTCAGCGATGGGGGATGAAAGACCACACAGCTGCAACCCCCATCGGCTCATCGTGACCCCCAGTACACATCCGATCAAACAGTCGCTTATTAAACCAATCATAACGTGGAGCCGTGTCTAACGGTACTTTGTCATGATGAATGTATACAAAAAGCCATTCAAATAAGAATTGTTGACAGATTCATATTTTAATACTTTATTGGCATTTCACAACATAACATTTCACAAACAGTAGATTTATATTTGCTTAATATGGGTTGTATTCATGTTGAGGTGTATTTTTGGACATTTACATTTTTGGAAGAAAAAAGCAACATTTCGGGGACCCCCTGCAGTGACTCTGCTAGTCCCGGACTCCCTGTTGACCATCTGATGAAAGCCTCTCAGATGGTTTCTGTGCTCCGGCTGGTAGCGGTTCTCAAAGTTAGAACTACAAAGGGAGAGTATGATGAAGCCTGCGAGTGTCACCGTGGTTACGCGGCAGCATGGCGTCCTGACTCACCGCCGGACCACGCCGAGCAACGTCCTAAAAAAAAAGAAAGGTACCAATTACATCTGTGACTCCGTCTGGCGGCGCCGCCCCTCCACTTCCTTCCCCCTCGACCCAAGGAGATCTGACTCTGGAACCCATCAACCAGACTCCATTCAGAAAACCAGCGTTTTAAAAGTAGTTGTCTTGTGGTCTTTTTACAGACTTGAAACTAGAGATTGAGACCATAAACTTATGTTTACAATGTTTACTGAGATAATACATCAAGAGAGAAGTAGGACCATTTTCTCATAGACTTCTATACAACCAGAGAGGAGTCGCCCCCTGGTGGCCAGCAGAGAGAAGTAGGACCATTTTCTCATAGACTTCTATACAACCAGAGAGGAGTCGCCCCCTGGTGGCCAGCAGAGAGAAGTAGGACCATTTTCTCATAGACTCCTATACAACCAGAGAGGAGTCGCCCCCTGGTGGCCAGCAGAGAGAAGTAGGACCATTTTCTCATAGACTTCTATACAACCAGAGAGGAGTCGCCCCCTGGTGGCCAGCAGAGAGAAGTAGGACCATTTTCTCATAGACTTCTATACAACCAGAGAGGAGTCGCCCCCTGGTGGCCAGCAGAGAGAAGTAGGACCATTTTCTCATAGACTTCTATACAACCAGAGAGGAGTCGTCCCCTGGTTGCCAGCAGAGAGAATGACAGTTTGAGGCACTTCAGCATCGGCTTCACTTCTCAGAACTGGAGATTGCTGCTTGTTCTGGATGCAGCTGTTGGGTTACAGAAGCCGGTGGAACAGAGGCATGCTGGGAGGAGAGGCGGAGCCTCAGCTCTCCATAGACCGCTTCTGGAGGCCGTGACCCTCAACAGTGAGAGTAAACTCAATCACACTCCATTACTCATCACGCACACACACACACACACACACACACACACACACAAACTCTGCTGACTCCAATCAACAGAGGTGTGACTAAAGTTACAAATCACACACTCTGGCGTTAAACTGACACAGTGGACAGGAAGAAATATCTTCCTGCTCTGTGAACACACACACACACACGTGTGTATCACATGGTAACTCGACTCCTCTGATTGGATGACTGGGAGGCAAGGAGGTGTCGGTCTGTTCCGAGGTCTGTTCTCCATTAGTGGTGATGGCGGCGTCCTCTCAGCTGTATGGATGGGCGTACGAGGGTTAAGACAACAGAGAGAAAGTCGGCTCTCCTCTCAGGGGGACATTAGGTCAGCGCCCCCCCTCCTCTCCCCACTGGCTCTGAATTCCCCAATGAACAACACATTCCTGCTTCCCAGTCGCTCTGTTTACGACACGCCATCCTTTGAAGCAGCGTGCCAGTGTTTGTGTAAGTGCATGAGCACGGGTGCACATGCACATGCATGTGTGTGTGTTCTAGCCTTGAGCAAAGTGCAGCATGGTGAGAACATAAACGCTCCGGCATGTTGCTGTGAGGGCTGGAGTGTTGTTGTGTTTGCACCTGAGCAGGTATGACGATTCACACATCTGTGTGACAGCTGTTAGCGTGCTAGCATGTTAGCCCATTAGCGTGTCATTGCGGCGTCAGCAGAAGAATCCAGCACGGAGAGTGAAGGGTGGAGGAGAAAGCTGTGAGTCATCACCCAACTCTGAGTGGAAGAGGAAGAAAAAAGTCTCTCTTCTAATTAAAGCAGCCCTGAAGGAGGGTGAGGGGCTGGGTGGGGGGTTTGAGTCATTCCTTGACACCCATTTCCTGCGATGTGTTTGATCTATGTCACATTATACATGTAAACCCACTCACCAGTGAAAACATGTTTATATGTGTGATATGTAATCTGAGTTATTAAACCACTCTTTTACGTTTCAGGTGGATATTCAGTCACTCTAGTCCTTTTTATTATATATAGAATATAAGTTACAGATTGAAGATGGAGACTAGAGGTGTTTAGTGTAAATATGTCACCGTGTTAGATGGAGACTCTAGAGGTGTTTAGTGTGAATACGTCACCGTGTTAGATGGAGACTCTAGAGGTGTTTAGTGTGAATACGTCACCGTGTTAGATGGAGACTCTAGAGGTGTTTAGTGTAAATACGTCACCGTGTTAGATGGAGACTCTAGAGGTGTTTAGTGTGAATACGTCACCGTGTTAGATGGAGACTCTAGAGGTGTTTAGTGTAAATATGTCACTGTGTTAGATGGAGACTCTAGAGGTGTTTAGTGTGAATACGTCACCGTGTTAGATGGAGACTCTAGAGGTGTTTAGTGTAAATCCGTCACCGTGTTAGATAGAGACTCTAGAGGTGTTTAGTGTGAATACGTCACCGTGTTAGATGGAGACTCTAGAGGTGTTTAGTGTGAATATGTCACCGTGTTATATGGAGACTCTAGAGGTGTTTAGTGTAAATACATCACCGTGTTAGATGGAGACTAGAGGTGTTTAGTGTAAAAACGTCACCGTGTTAGATGGAGACTCTAGAGGTGTTTAGTGTAAATACGTCACCATGTTAGATAGAGACTAGAGGTGTTTAGTGTAAATACGTCATCATGTTAGATAGAGACTAGAGGTGTTTAGTGTAAATACGTCACCATGTTAGATAGAGACTAGAGGTGTTTAGTGTAAATACGTCACTGTGTTAGATAGAGACTAGAGGTGTTTAGTGTAAATACGTCACCGTGTTAGATGGAGACTAGAGGTATTTAGTGTAAATACGTCACCATGTTAGATGGAGACTCTAGAGGTGTTTAGTGTAAATATGTCACCGTGTTAGATGGAGACTAGAGGTGTTTAGTGTAAATACGTCACCATGTTAGATAGAGACTAGAGGTGTTTAGTGTAAATACGTCACCATGTTAGATAGAGACTAGAGGTGTTTAGTGTAAATACGTCACCGTGTTAGATAGAGACTAGAGGTGTTTAGTGTAAATACGTCACCGTGTTAGATGGAGACTAGAGGTATTTAGTGTAAATATGTCACCATGTTAGATTTGTGGTGCGTTCCAGTTGTACTCGGAATTCGGGATATCCGAGCTCCGAGTCGGAAATTTCAACTGGAACGAGCCCCGAGGTCGGATTTCCGACTCGGAAAGTCGGACGATCCAGACAAGCCCGACTTGACATTTAAAGATGGCTGCCCCCGTTGTAAACAGTAACGTTACTGATGACCGATCAAAGGGCGATCGATACTTTTTTGTAAACAATGAAATACGTAGAAAGACTTTGTGTTTTCTCTTAATCCACCGTGTTTGCAGGTTGCAGAAGGACCGCATATTTGTCCAGAAGGTGTTTATATTCGGACAATACAAACGCGAGAATAACTTTTGTAGATGTAGCCATCTTTTTTCCTCTTCCGTTTTTGGCCGTTGGCTACTTTTTCCGACTTTGTAACTGAAACGCTGATAACTCGGGTGTGACGTCATTCCCAGCTCCGTCTTCCGACTTCCGAGATAAAAAGGAACGCACCAAGAGACTACAGGTGTTTAGTGTAAATACGTCACCGTGTTAGATAGAGACTAGAGGTGTTTAGTGTAAATATGTCACCGTGTTAGATGGAGACTAGAGGTGTTTAGTGTAAATATGTCACTGTGTTAGATGGAGACTAGAGGTGTTTAGTGTAAATACGTCACCGTGTTAGATGGAGACTAGAGGTGTTTAGTGTAAATACGTCACCGTGTTAGATAGAGACTAGAGGTGTTTAGTGTAAATACGTCACCGTGTTAGATGGAGACTAGAGGTGTTTAGTGTAAATACGTCACCATGTTAGATAGAGACTAGAGGTGTTTAGTGTAAATACGTCACCGTGTTAGATAGAGACTAGAGGTGTTTAGTGTAAATATGTCACCGTGTTAGATAGAGACTAGAGGTGTTTAGTGTAAATACGTCACCATGTTAGATAGAGACTCTAGAGGTGTTTAGTGTAAATACGTCACCGTGTTAGATGGAGACTCTAAAGGTGTTTAGTGGAAATATGTCACCGTGTTAGATAGAGACTCTAGAGGTGTTAAGTGTAAATACGTCACCGTGTTAGATGGAGACTAGAGGTGTTTAGTGTAAATACGTCACTGTGTTAGATGGAGAGCAGTTGATGCTGATTTGTATCTCTTCCATATGAGAGTAGACGGGGGTCCTGGTCTGGGTCCTGGTCTGGACTCCTTCCAGAAGGCCCCATCTGTGGCTGAGAGGACCTGGGATTCACGGCCACCCACGTTAACAGGAAGTGGAGTAATGTTGGACGGTGAGGAATCGCCCTCCCCAGAGATGAAGGAGGGTGAGTCTGGACGGCACCCAGAGGTCCGTGTCTGGTTGAACTGGCAGGAAACGCCAGAGAGAGCAACAGGAAGAGGAACTCTCCCTCCACGTCCTGGATGCCTCCTCTACTTGTGACGGGGTATTTTCAGCTCCGTTGCATTCAATGACGCCGCGGCGGCGGTCGGAGGTCGTGTCGTTGACGGATGGTTTTTGTTTGTCTGCTGGTTTGTTGTCGTTGTCTCGCCACATCACACCTCAGCTCTCCACGCCACTCCAGATCACTCATCCAGTAGCGTGAGCGCTGTCTTCCGTCCCTTCTAAGCTGCCGCATCATCCCGCAGCATCATCCCGCCGAGTCATGCTGAGTCACCTCTGATGTGGGAAACTCTAACATGTGTGCCGCTCGCTGCTCGTTAACAGCCGCAGCACGCCATGTCAGATAAACGAGCCGCCGCAACACGTTGTCGCCGCTGGCATGAAAACGCCGACGGCGCTTTGATCCATCACCCTCCTCCAATGAGACGGGCCCTGAAATGGCGAGGAACTCAAAGCCGCTCAAAGTCAACAGGAAGTCAACACGTGGTCAACAGGAAGTCAACGCTGTGAAGTCAAACATAAACACTGTCTTCATATTATTGGTTGGTACTTGATGATGTCAGAAAACCTTAAATACGTAAACTAACTGTGTAGCTGCGGAGGTTTCAAACATCTACAGACTTTTATTCATGTTAGTTTCTCCTCTTAAAGGGACGGATCAGTCTGGTCAAGAGCTATTAAAGGGAGATGTTCCTCCTCCTCTGTCCTCCTCTTCCTCCTCCTCTTCTTCTTCCTCCTCCTCTTCTTCCTCCTCCTCCTCCTCTTCTTCTTCCTTCTCCTCCCTCCCCCCTCCTCCTCTTCCTCTTCTTCCTCCCCCCCCCCCTTCCTCCTCCTGCATCTCTCCCGTTGACGTTCTGCCGTTCCAGACGAACAGACGTTGGTCTGAGTTTCATTTCCTGTTTGGGGCGAGTCTCCTTGTTCTGGTGCCCAGCTCACATCAAACAGAGAGACAGACAGACAGGAGGACAGACAGCATGTCAAAGAGTGTGTGTGTGTGAGTGTGTGTGTGGTTAACTATGACATCCAGATATGACCAAAGAAGGTCTGACTCTAGAAACTGGGTTTTTTCTCAGTGATGTAACTTTTGAGGAATCTGATCTGTTAGTATTTATTCTGATTATCTGTCTTCTTCTAAACGCCCTGTAACGAGTCTCCGGTCCCAGTCAGGCCTCCGGTCCCGGTCCACCCTCCAGCCCTGAAACCGACCCCCATCACCATGAACCAGCTCCATCCGGGCTGCGTGTGGTTGTATTTTATATACATATATATATATATATATATATATATATATATATATAAAATGTATATATGTATGTAAAACCTACTTTTAGTTGTCAAAGTGCTGAAATGAAAAGGGGGTCAATGGACACGTGAGTTGTGTTTTTAAATCCCGTTATTAGAAGTTCTTCTATGTGGAAAGTAGTTTACCACATTTTACAGCAGGAAAAACAAATGTGTTCAACATGTCGACAGAAACTATAAAAAGTAGGTTTATTAAACGTGGAAGGACTAGCAGTGAAGGACGTGGAGTGAAGGACGTGGAGTGAAGGACGTGCAGTGAAGGACGTGGAGTGTAGGACGTGCAGTGAAGGACGTGGAGTGAAGGACGTGGAGTGAAGGACGTGCAGTGAAGGACGTGCAGTGAAGGACGTGGAGTGAAGGACGTGGAGTGAAGGACGTGCAGTGAAGGACGTGGAGTGAAGGACGTGGAGTGAAGGACGTGCAGTGAAGGACGTGGAGTGAAGGACGTGGAGTGAAGGACGTGCAGTGAAGGACGTGGAGTGAAGGACGTGGAGTGAAGGACGTGCAGTGAAGGACGTGGAGTGAAGGACGTGGAGTGAAGGACGTGCAGTGAAGGACGTGGAGTGAAGGACGTGCAGTGAAGGACGTGCAGTGAAGGACGTGGAGTGAAGGACGTGGAGTGAAGGACGTGCAGTGAAGGACGTGCAGTGAAGGACGTGGAGTGAAGGACGTGGAGTGAAGGACGTGCAGTGAAGGACGTGCAGTGAAGGACGTGGAGTGAAGGACGTGCAGTGAAGGACGTGCAGTGAAGGACGTGGAGTGAAGGACGTGCAGTGAAGGACGTGCAGTGAAGGACGTGGAGTGAAGGACGTGCAGTGAAGGACGTGCAGTGAAGGACGTGCAGTGAAGGACGTGGAGTGAAGGACGTGCAGTGAAGGACGTGCAGTGAAGGACGTGCAGTGAAGGACGTGGAGTGAAGGACGTGGAGTGAAGGACGTGCAGTGAAGGACGTGCAGTGAAGGACGTGGAGTGAAGGACGTGCAGTGAAGGACGTGCAGTGAAGGACGTGGAGTGAAGGACGTGCAGTGAAGGACGTGCAGTGAAGGACGTGCTGTGAAGGACGTGGAGTGAAGGACGTGCAGTGAAGGACGTGCAGTGAAGGACGTGCAGTGAAGGACGTGCAGTGAAGGACGTGGAGTGAAGGACGTGCAGTGAAGGACGTGCAGTGAAGGACGTGGAGTGAAGGACGTGCAGTGAAGGACGTGGAGTGAAGGACGTGCAGTGAAGGACGTGGAGTGAAGGACGTGCAGTGAAGGACGTGCAGTGAAGGACGTGCAGTGAAGGACGTGGAGTGAAGGACGTGCAGTGAAGGACGTGCAGTGAAGGACGTGCAGTGAAGGACGTGCAGTGAAGGACGTGGAGTGAAGGACGTGGAGTGAAGGACGTGGAGTGAAGGACGTGCAGTGAAGGACGTGGAGTGAAGGACGTGCAGTGAAGGACGTGGAGTGAAGGACGTGCAGTGAAGGACGTGGAGTGAAGGACGTGCAGTGAAGGACGTGCAGTGAAGGACGTGCAGTGAAGGACGTGGAGTGAAGGACGTGGAGTGAAGGACGTGCAGTGAAGGACGTGGAGTGAAGGACGTGGAGTGAAGGACGTGCAGTGAAGGACGTGGAGTGAAGGACGTGCAGTGAAGGACGTGGAGTGAAGGACGTGGAGTGAAGGACGTGCAGTGAAGGACGTGGAGTGAAGGACGTGGAAGGTTTAAAGGTTAACAGTTTAAGAGTTTCTACGTAACAACAAGTTCTGCAGTTAAAGATACAAGAATGATGTTGATGAAGATCTGGTGGAAATGAGCTCGTTCATAAAACACAGACAGGAAACGTAAACGCAGCCACAACAAAATATACACACAATCCTCAAGACCTGAACCAGAGAAGACCTGAACCGCAAGACCTGAACCACAAGACCTGAATCTGAGAAGACCTGACCTAGAAGACCTGAACCAGAGAAGACCTGAACCACAAGACCTGAATCAGAAGACCTGAACCACAAGACCTGACCTAGAAGACCTGAACCACAAGACCTAAACCAGAGAAGACCTTCCAAAGAAGACCTGAACCAGAGAAGACATGAACCAGAGAAGACATGAACCAGAGAAGACCTGAACCACAAGACCTGAACCAGAGAAGACCTGAACCAGAGAAGTCCTGAACCAGAGAGGAGTCCTGAACCGGAGGAGTCCTGAACGAACTGGAGAAGTCCCGAACCAGAGGAGTCCTTAACAGGAGGAGTCCTGAAAAGAAACTGAACATAAAAGTACTTTTGCGTATTACGTTGTCTTCAAAACTGATTCTAAAACTAAAGTAAAGAGTCTGTTGAGAAAACTGTGAGGAGGAGAAAGTACAGATACCTGAAAATACTAGTCAAGTACAGGAACGTTAGCACAGAGCTCCGTTAGCACAGAGCTCCGTTAGCACAGAGCCCCATTAGTACAGAGCCCCATTAGCACAGAGCTACATTAGCACAGAGCTACATTAGCACAGAGCTCCGTTAGCACAGAGCCCCATTAGTACAGAGCCCCATTAGCACAGAGCTACATTAGCACAGAGCTCCGTTAGCACAGAGCCCCATTAGCACAGAGCTACATTAGCACAGAGCCCCATTAGCACAGAGCTACATTAGCACAGATCTCCGTTAGCACAGAGCTCCATTAGCACAGAGCTCCATTAGCACAGAGCTCCGTTAACACAGTTTTGTTACTAAGAGCTCCATTAGCACAGAGCTCCGTTAGCACAGAGCTCCGTTAGCACAGTTTTGTTACTAAGAGCTCCATTAGCACAGAGCTTCATTAGCACAGAGACCCGCTGCTGCGATTCGTCGACTCAAAGAGACGATCAGTAAAAAACAAAATGTCTGAAGTCGGCGGACAGAGACGGGAGGAAGGGTGGAGCTCCAGAGGGCTTTCCTCTCCGTTAATTTATCTATCTCCTGCTTGAAGTCTTTTGCCCTGCCCGCTACAAAAACATCTGGTTCAAATGACCGACCCCCCACCGCCGACCCCCCGCCACCGCCGGGTCCAGCCTCATTAGTGATGATTGTGTGGAGAGACTTCTGCTGCTTAAGGGGGCGGAGCCAGAGAGAAAGTGGGAGTTGAACACGCTGCAGGATAATAAATAGACGAGCAGCTTTGCTGCGGGCCTCGTCACTGATTGGCTCGTGACCCTGGAATGTGACCCTCGAGCCACTCGTCCTCGTTGCTCGTAGATCTCCGTTTGTTTTAACTTTCCCAGGACCTCCGAGGCCGACGCCCACATCGCAGCACCCGGGAGGCAGCGACGCCCCCCCCATCCCCCGTCCTCCGAAACCACATTCTCTCCTCCCACGCTGTCTCTCTCCCACTCACTGTCTCTCTCTCCCACCCGCTGTCTCTCTCTCCCACTCACTGTCTCTCTCTCTCACTCACTGTCTCTCTCTCCCACCCGCTGTCTCTCTCTCCCACTCACTGTCTCTCTCTCTCACTCACTGTCTCTCTCTCCCACTCACTGTCTCTCTCTCCCACTCACTGTCTCTCTCTCCCACCTGCTGTCTCTCTCCCACTCAGTCTCTCTCTCCCACTCACTGTCTCTCTCTCCCACCCGGTCTCTCTCTTCCACCCGCTGTCTCTCTCCCACCTGTCTCACTGCGGCGTCACGTCAGCCCCCCCCCCATCCCGGTCCCTCCGATCCCCCTGGCTAGTAAAACCAGACCAGCAGCAGGGAAAGTGTCGGATGGGGGTCACGCTGAGTCAGCGAGTCCTCTATGAGTCAGACCGGACTGATCCGTCTCCTCTGACATCCCCGCTGAACTTCTAACCCTTTAAACCACAAAACCAGGACTTTTCCTTGAGACGTCCTTCTCGCCTGACGCCCCTGAACACAACACTTTTCCACTACAGTGTGGAACAAAATTAACAACCCAATATAGCAGCTTAGCCCCGCCCCCTTCCCGTGTCACCACGGGATCTTATTCCAAAATAAACATGAACGCTCGTAAACAGAGAGACTAACAAAGTTCTGATCCCGTCTGAATCGTTCCTGAAGGTCTGATTTTTTCAGATGTTTTCAGATGTTTCCTTTAGCCTTCTCATTAAGCCGCTTGTTAGCAATCGCCTTTTTAAAGACACGTTAATGCTTCGAAATCCACCCGCGGGGTATTTACTGAGTACAGATTTTTTTTGTCGTAGAACTAAACGTTTAAATCCCTTTTAGCTTGTGTGGACAACAGACCTGAGTTTAGGCATCCAACCCAAGAAGATCTGTGCTAGCATAGCATAGTGCAATAAGAGCGTTAAAAATACTTTTTTCAGTAACAAGTAATCAAATTTATTAAGTTCTGTTAAAGAGGCCTGGTGGTGGGTCCACATTCTTTGACACATTTTAGCATTTACATATTTACTAGAAAGTAACAAAACAGTTACTTTCCATAGGAACTAGTTATTTGATAATGAGTAACTAATTCAGTTACTTTTGGGAGAAGTAACTAATTACTTTTTTGAAGTAACTAATTACTTTTTTAAAGTAACGTGCCCAACGCTGGTTATAAGAAGCCACAATCATCAGAACAAATATAGAACATTCAGGCTCCCTCGTGTGGCTGAAATGTGAACTGCAGCTATAAATGGATGGAACTCATTGTAAAGACGACCCCTGATGAGGTCTCCAGTAAACCACCAGGAGAGTCTGGGAGTTTCTATCAAAGGAAGCGGTCTCAGCTCGGGTGTGGTTCTGTTTAGGGCTGGTGTGGTTCTGCTTAGGGCTGGTGTGGTTCTGATTAGGGCTGGTGTGGTTCTGCTGAGGGCTGGTGTGGTTCTGCTTAGGGCTGGTGTGGTTCTGATTAGGGCTGGTGTGGTTCTGCTGAGGGCTGGTGTGGTTCTGATTAGGGCTGGTGTGGTTCTGCTTAGGGCTGGTGTGGTTCTGCTGAGGGCTGGTGTGGTTCTGATTAGGGCTGGCGTGGTTCTGATTAGGGCTGGTGTGGTTCTGCTGAGGGCTGGTGTGGTTCTGATTAGGGCTGGTGTGGTTCTGCTTAGGGCTGGTGTGGTTCTGCTGAGGGCTGGTGTGGTTCTGATTAGGGCTGGCGTGGTTCTGATTAGGGCTGGTGTGGTTCTGCTGAGAGCTGGTGTGGTTCTGATTAGGGCTAAATAATAGCCTCATTTATATAGCGCTTTTGTCCAAAGCCCTTTACATCAATGACTTACATTCACCCATTCACTCACACATTCACACACCGACGGCGGACTCAACCACGCAGGGTGACAGCCAGCTTGTCAGGAGCAATTGGGGTGAGGAGTCTTGCTCAGGGACACCAGGCACTCAGCTAGGAGGAGCCAGGGATCGAACCAGCAATCTTGCGGTTGCCAGCCAAACGCTCTACCTCCTGAGCTAAACCTCCCCAGTTGGTTCTGCTGAGGGCTGGTGTGGTTCTGATTAGGGCTGGTGTGGTTCTGCTGAGGGCTGGTGTGGTTCTGATTAGGGCTGGTGTGGTTCTGCTGAGGGCTGGTGTGGTTCTGATTAGGGCTGGTGTGGTTCTGATTAGGGCTGGTGTGGTTCTGATTAGGGCTGGTGTGGTTCTGATTAGGGCTGGTGTGGTTCTGCTGAGGGCTGGTGTGGTTCTGCTGAGGGCTGCGTGAGGATGTTGCCGTCCGGTTAACTCCGTCCGGTGCGTCAGACGCCGGGAGCGAGTGAATGGCGGTGATGCATCTGAGCCACGTTTGTGCCTCCGTGTATCTGCGGTTGATCGGAGGTGGACGTCGCTCTGACGGCGGAAAGTTCTGAAGCTTTCAGGCGTCTGGATCATGTGACTGCTGCTGTCCATTTGAATGAATTAGAATGTTATTTATCAGTTCAGACTTGAGGACTCGGCTTCCCTCGGAATGAAAGTGATTCCAGACCAGCCGGGAGGAAACCGGCTCCCACATGAATCACTGAACTAATCTTTCAGCTAATGATTCAGTTGTAACACGTTAGTCAGCGTGTGAGTGTTGCTCTGGTTAACCTCACACGGATGTCGTTCTCTCGACCAGCAGCATTCAGGGTCCTAAACACCGCTGCTCCAGAGGAGCGTCACTGCCTCCTGCTGGATGTACAGGGTTGGTGCGTTGTTTACATCCGGATTAATCATTCTTTATAGTTTTGTTTCTTATCTTTGCATCAAATGTAGTGTTATAATGACTTTGCTGCTTTTAGCACTGACAGTAAAGTTGCATCCAATCGAATTGTATATAATCTAATTATTCAAGTAAGATATATAAAATACAATAACACGAATAATTAACTTTGACTACAAATTCATTAGCAATTAGAAGAAAACAATGTGCACTGTTTTACATATATTTAGACGTTGTCTCTGCGGCATTTTTTTTTTTTCAATAATTCGAGGAAACAAACAGGAAAAAAGACTTTGCGACCTTTACGACAGTGCCGTAAATGGCGCACGTCCTGGAAAACGACAGCGAGACAAAGATGGCGGAGGGGGGCAATGATGCAGAGCTGCTGAAGGAGAAGGCGAACAAGTATTTTAAAGGTAAGCTGGGGGACTAGTCGGGTCATCGTCCCCCATCCACGGCCCGAACCGGACTCGGGTGTGACCGTTGAGTTACTGCGGCGGAGCCACGAGCCGGAGCCGGGCGCTTACGACGAGCTAGGCTAACTGTGGGAGCTAACCGTAAACCCCATTCATTTGGATTACGCTGCGCCGAATTTAAATTCGCTGGTTTGAGCTTACGGCTTGCCACAACAGCAGCGGGATACCGCGTAAATACCGCGAACCCGCCCGGACTCTCAACCCGGTCCCTTTTAACGCGCTTCTAACCCGCAGCTCGTGTTCGCCATGAGTCCCGTTAGCCGCTTAGCTTGTAACGTTAGCATAACGTGACGTCCACGCACGGCAGCAATGCTGTCGGCGGGCGCGTGCGAGGGAGCAGAGGCTCGTTGTAATGAGACGTCATTCATGTTATAAAGGGTCGTCATTCATGTTATAAAGGGACGTCATTCATGTTATAAAGGGACGTCATTCATTTTATAAAGGGACGTCATTCATGTTATAATAATTACTGTGTTCGGTGAGATCAGGAGGGAAAGCTCGTCATCACCGTGCTGCTCTCTCTCTGCTGCTTTATTGGAAACATTACGGTAAAACATTCTGTTCTATTTTAAAGTTCTGCATTAAAAACCCTACAAAAGTACTTAAAAGTCCTTTTTTTTATTCATTATTACTGGATTTTAATTGCTGATGCATAATGGTGTTCAGCACTCTATTCTCATTTCTGTATCTGGTGATCAATTAAAGCTCATTTTACGTTATCGGAACCTGGGACAATAAATCATTCATTGGTCAATTGTTTATTTTTTATTATTGATCTGAAGGGGAATCGGTGCAGTGAAATGTAGTAGAAGAATTTACCGGAGTAGAAGTATAAAGTTGCATAATACAAGAGCAATATCTAATTTTTCATTCTCTCATTTAATATTTATGCAATGTGACCGTCCTCGTCTGTTTTTAGTAGTTTTACTTGTGTGTGTGTTTCTGTTTACTATCAAGAACCCCCAAATTTTGTAGGATGACGATAAAGGCTATCTTAATGGAAATACTCCTGTAAAGTACATTGTACTGGAGTCCAGTACTTCAGTTAATGTACGTAGGATGTTTGCTCTTACGTGTGGTGTCACCTTAATAAAAACAATCAACAACACTCATTATCTTGTTTTGCAATTTACATAAACTGATAAATGTAGTTTTCCTGTTAAAGGCAAACGTGATTTGTGGCTCTTTTGAGAATTTATTACTAACATTATTGATTTTCATATGGAATATCGTTGTTAAAATGTTGTTCCTGTATTAAAGATCCAGTTTATTGAAATTAATGAGATCTGAATGACTGAATAACTCTCTGAATCACCCACTGATAATTTAGATGAAAGGTTGAATTAATAAATATATAGATCCTCCAATATTCCTAAACAGAATATTGTCCCAATTAATCTTCACCGCGTCCTTTAAAGGCTGAACTGAGCAGTCTCGGGTCGAAAGAGGACTTCCTGTTTGCGTAACCTTTGGCCTCTCCCATTGCCTAGCAACCAGCTGTGGTTGACCATAAAGAGCATAGAAGAGGCAACAAATGAGATTAAAATGGAGCCAGAGATCCTGTTTGAGTTTATGATGAAGGAAACGCGTCACGTAATGTTTCAGGTGTTTTTTTCATAAGTAGAACATCATCGGAGCCAAAAGTGACAACTCGACACATTCAGGGTCACATGTTCAGGTTCATGTTGTTCACGTGTTCAAGTTCATGTTGACGTGTTCAAGTTCACGTTGACATGTTGAGGTTCAGGTTGACGTGTTCAGGTTGACGGTGTTCATGTTCATGTGTTCAGGTTGACGGTGTTCAGGTAGACGGTGTTCAGGTAGACGGTGTTCGTTGGCGGTCTTCAGGTTCACGTCTTCAGGTTTACGTGTTCAAGTTCACGGTGTTCAGGTTCACATGTTCAGGTTCAGGTTGACGGTGTTCAGGTTGACAGTGTTCTGGTTGACGCGTTCAGGTTGACGGTGTTCATGTTCACATGTTCAGGTTGACGGTGTTCTGGTTGACGCGTTCAGGTTGACGGTGTTCATGTTCACGTGTTCAGGTTGACGGTGTTCATGTTCACGTGTTCAGGTTGATGGTGTTCAGGTAGACGGTGTTCGTTGAAGGTGTTCAGGTTGACATGTTCAGGTTGACATGTTCAGGTTGACGGTGTTCAGGTTGACGCGTTCAGGTTGACGGTGTTCAGGTTCACGTGTTCAGGTTGACGGTGTTGAAGTAGACGGTGTTCGTTGACGGTGTGCAGGTTCACGTCTTCAGGTTGACGGTTTCAGGTTGACGGTCTTCAGATTCACGTCTTCAGGTTCACGGTCTTCAGGTTCACGGTCTTCAGATTCACGTCTTCAGGTTCACGGTGTTCAGGTTCACGTCTTCAGGTTCACGTCTTCAGGTTGACGGTGTTCAGGTTCACGTCTTCAGGTTGACGGTGTTCAGGTTCACGTCTTCAGGTTGACGGTGTTCAGGTTCACGTCTTCAGGTTGACGGTGTTCAGGTTGACAGTGTTCTCCATCAGCTGTGGGAGGAGAATGATGATGAAGTGTTTCTGACGTTTCTCCGTTTGTTTTCCAGACAAAGACTATGAAAATGCCATCAAGTACTACTCGGAGGCGTTGGAGGTCAACCCCTCCAACGCCATCTACTACAGCAACCGTAGCCTGGCGTACCTCCGCACCGAGTGCTACGGCTACGCGCTGGCGGACGCCACCAAGGCCCTGGAGATCGACAAGAACTACATCAAGGGCTACTACCGCCGCGCCACGTCCAACATGGCGCTGGGCAAGTTCAAGGCTGCACTCAAGGACTACGAGACGGTAAGTACTTCCGAGCGCTTTTCAAACCTTGAAAACACCACACTTAAATTCAAGGGTTTTCAAGGATTTCCAGCACCCGTACCAAGCCTGGTTTTAACTAAATGTTGAATTCCTGGTTTTGTGTACAGACAGAGATCTGTGTTTCACTCCTGTGTTGCTTTAACAGGGATTATCCTTTAATCCAGCCACCATGCCAATTAGAGGCGCTCATACCCAAGCTAATTTAGTGCCTATTGTTGTTATAAATATATCGGGGCTTCGCCAAATTCAGAGCAATTTATAGCGCTGGCTGGACCAAGCACCATGACAACAGTTAATCCTGATGCCGCCGCGAGAGCTCGCCCCGGTTCTGGATGTATTTATAGACGTTTGGGGTGTAACCGCCGGCGACTGGATGCTTAGAATATTTAACTGCTCATATCAAACTGCAGAATTAAACCCGTAATGTGCTGTTGTTACATTGCATGTCTTCCCTCAACTGTCTGTCTGACCCCCCTGCTCCGGCGACAGGTAGTGAAGGTTCGACCCAATGACAAGGACGCCAGGATGAAGTATCAGGAGTGTAACAAGATCGTGAAGCAGAAAGCGTTCGAGAGAGCGATCGCCAGCGACGAGATCAAGAAGTCTGTGGTCGACTCGCTGGACATCGAGAACATGAGTGAGTTCCTCCTGTTGATCAGCTGAAGTTAGAATCACAGATCAGCTACGAATGTGATCTGGAAACTCAGAGCTGGTGTCATTTTGTAGTCTGGCCAGCAGAGAGCGCTGACACTTACAGTAAACACACTTGTTGCTTCGTGTTGCAGCGATCGAGGACGACTACGACGGGCCCAAGCTGGAGGACGGGAAGGTCACGCTGGCCTTCATGAAGGACATGATGGACTGGTTCAAAGACCAGAAGAAGCTGCACAGGAAGTGTGCTTATCAGGTAAAAACACCGCTTGGTCCCTGAAAAACGCCAACTCACAGAAACCTGCTTCTTCTTCAGCGGTTTGTTTCTTTAACTCTTCCAGATTTTGGTGCAAGTTAAAGACGTTCTCTCAAAGCTGCCGAGTCTCGTTGAGATTGTGTTAAAAGAGGTGAGAACGTTTAATAATAATAATAATAATAATAATAATGTTGATCAATCGCAGCTCGACAGGAAAAACAACGTTTGGTGTTTTTGCTGACGACGATTTTTTCTTTCTATTGCAGACAGAGAAAATAACGATTTGTGGCGACACTCACGGCCAATACTATGATCTGCTGAACATCTTCACATTGAACGGGTTACCGTCGGAGAGCAACCCTTACGTATCCTTCTGTCCCTGAACGCCTCGCGGCAGCTCTGACTTCTGGGTTCGTTGGGACCTGCTCTGTGTCTGAAGGCTGCTTCTGTTGCTGTTTCACGTCTGGTCTGGTTAACAAAGTCTTCTGCTTCTGTTTGTCACGTTTAACCTTTTTAAAACAACAATGATTCACAGAGATCCAGGCTTCGCCTTTAAATATGTTTCATGGGAGTTAAATCATGAGAATTCAAATGTCTGCATGTCTTCTTGCCACATGAAGCTCTGCCTCCTTTAAACAACAACAGTTAAACCTCAACCAGAGTCCAGCTCTTCAATGGGGACTTCGTGGACCGCGGATCCTTCTCCCTGGAGGTCATCCTCACACTCTTCGGCTTCAAGCTGCTCTACCCCGACGACTTCCACCTGCTCCGGGGTGTGTGTGTGTAAATGTGCAGTGATGTTTTAGTGCATATTTGGATGATGACATGATGATAATGTGTATTTCTTTGATCAACACTTCCACGTCGCCCTGACCGACGCTCGGTGTGTTCGCTGTCTTCCTTTTGTGACTTCTCGTTTGGTTTCTACGGTTACGTTGTAGCGTTTCGCGGTGTAGTTGTCAGTATTAATAACGGTGGGTGTGGCGTGCAGGAAACCATGAGACGGACAACATGAACCAGATGTACGGCTTTGAAGGCGAGGTCAAGGCCAAGTACACGGCCCAGATGTTCCAGCTGTTCAGCGAGGTCTTTCAGTGGCTGCCGCTCGCTCAGTGCATCAACAGCAAAGTCCTGGTGAGTTCAAGCTGCTTCTTCTTCTGTGGTTCTTTATCCAGGCAGGCAGTCTGTTGGTTCAGCACCCCAAGGTCAAAGGTCACTGACAACCACCAGGACTTCAATTCTAGTTCAGAAAGGTTTGGGGGATCGAGAACCTCAACGAGGGTACGGAGAGTAAAGATTCTAGAATTTACGAGTACGAGAGGGTCTGTGAGGGACTCTGTGAGGGACTCTGTGAGGGACTCTGTGAGGGACTCTGTGGGTCCACAAGGTCTGGGACTCTGTGAGGGACTCTGTGGGTCCACCAGGGTCTGTGAGGGACTCTGTGGGTCCACATGGTCTGGGACTCTGTGAGGGACTCTGTGAGGGACTCTGTGGGTCCACAAGGTCTGGGACTCTGTGAGGGACTCTGTGGGTCCACCAGGGTCTGTGAGGGACTCTGTGAGGGACTCTGTGGGTCCACGAGGGTCTGTGAGGGACTCTGTGAGGGACTCTGTGGTCCACTAGGGTTACCTATTGATTATATATACTGTAGGTGTGTGTGATTAAAGCAGAAGTGGTTGTAACAAGCTTCTCCATCATCACAGGTGATGCACGGTGGACTGTTCAGTGAAGACGGTGTCACATTGGAGGACCTCAGGAAGATCGAGAGGAACAGACAACCTCCAGACTCAGGTAGACCAGACCATCACTATGAATCCGGCTCCCAGAGTCCGGCTGTAGAAACCATCACAGCTGCATTTCAACACCTCCTTCCTCCTTCCTCAGGTCCCATGTGTGACCTCCTCTGGTCCGATCCACAGCCTCAGGTGTGTCCAGCAACATGTTAGCGTAGCCTAGCACCATCCACCAGACTCCATTCAGAAAACCAGCGTTTTAACAGGAGTTATCTTGTGGTCTTGCAGACAGACCTAACAAAGCATGACTCAGCACTTTTTACTGATCACCATCATGATGGAGTTATTTCAGCATCCTGTTCATCTGGTTATTGGTATTAAATCACAGATCAATACTGGATTCTGGTTCCTCCAGCTGTGTTGAACCAGCCCACGTGGGTCTTTGCTCGGTCAAATTCCAAAATGAGCTTTGTTGCGTTTGGTTGGAATACGTTTCCTGCGACATTCAGTCCTTTCTGGTTCCAACCAGCATCTTGTCTTCTGCAGAACGGCCGGTCGGTCAGCAAGCGAGGAGTCAGCTGTCAGTTCGGGCCCGACGTGACGGAGCGTTTCCTGGAGCAGAACAAGCTGGATTTCATCGTGCGGAGTCATGAGGTCAAAGGCGAGGGCTACGAGGTCACTCACTCAGGGAAGTGCATCACCGTGTTCTCGGCACCCAACTACTGGTAAGTCAGCTGCCTGAGCAAAGACTGCTGAGTCATGTCTTTACCAACGCCGTTTACTTTAACCGTGTTTCTTTCTGCCGTCCTCCAGTGATCAGATGGGAAACAAAGGAGCTTATATCCACCTCAGGGGATCCGACCTCAAGCCAGAATTTCACCAGTTCACTGCTGTGGTCAGTATCCCGTCAGCTGTCAGTCAGCTGAGATTAACTGTCACCATACCAATATTCAGGGGTTAGTACTGGTGCTGGAAATCCTTGAAAACACTTTAGTGTGGTGTTTTCAAGGTTTGAAAGGTCTTGGATTTAGACTAAAGGTCTATAAATGTGTGTTGTATGTGATGACATCTATGATAGAACAGAGGAAAGAAGATCTCCATATCTGAGGGACTGAAAACAGCATTTTGTGACATTTCTTTATGAAAAATGACTTTTGATGATGAACAGATGATGAAAATAGTTGGTGATTATATTTCTGTGGATCTGTTAGTGGAATTAGTTTTCCTTTCATTTGTGGTCCTTCTGTAAAAAGCTGTCTCCAAACATCATGTTGGTTGTTTAGAGGACAATAACATCTCATTTAATGTGATGAACAAGTGACAGAATAAGTAGACTGAATACTGACCATTGGATTGGTACAAAGATGGAGTTTACCACAGCTGGAGGGGGCTGGAAAAGCATGGAAATGCACCTTGAAATGCTTGGAAAGTGCTTGAATTTGACTTTGGAGAAGGTGGAGGAACCCTGTAGATGAAACCAGAGATCCTATCCTTTGATATGTGATGTAGGCTTGGGCGCCAATACGCACCGAGTGACCTGGTCTCAAAGAAGAACACGACTTCTGCAGTTCGGCAGTATTTCGGGTTCCGACCTAATGAGAAGTAGCGCTTAGTTCTGGCCCAGCAAATCAAGCCCGACCCGATCCGAGCGCGTTCTGCACGAACCCGGACCGACCCGACACATTAACTGTAATTAAGAGCCTGAGCCCGATTTCAACCCGACAATTATTTTTCATGCATGAGGCTGTTGTATGTGCATATCCGTGGGAAGTGGGGGTGCGGCTGCACCACTACTCACTCACTAAAATATACAAATCATTTTATAGGCTACGTTAGTGCTGCGATTAGGATATGACTGGACAAAGCCGACACGTATGTTATCACCTTCTCCCACTAGTCACTTGAAATGATCCCGTACCTCGGACTTTCCTGATGACTTGCTCAACGTTAATTGTCCTGTTTTTAATTTATCCTTTATGTCTCCAAGTTCCATGTTGCACTTTAGCGTAACTCCTTTATTCGTTGATTTAGCTGCACAGAGCGGAACCGTTATGAATGATGCGCACTATGTGTAGCGTCTTTTTTTTTTACTTTGTGTAACTTTGTACACATTTCTTACGTAGACCTACTCTGCTAAACATTCCAACCAATCAAGGTGTGAAGGCAAATCAGGTAGGTGAATAAGTCGAGTCAGGTGTGTTCTTGCTTGGTTGGAATGAAAACCTGCAGCCACAGCGGCCCTTTACTGGATCAGTTTGAGACACCTGATTTCATGTTTATGCCTAGCCTTCTCCTCAGATTAGGGGAGAAGGCCAGCATAAATGCAATGATAGAAAAAAAAAAAGAACGAACGAACACAAACGCTTGTTTAAAGGCCGGCCGGGTTCGGGTCGGGCTGGGGCAGAGAAGCTAAACTCTAATGAGTTTGGTGACGTCGTCTGAGCCTTACGTCATAGTTTTTAATTAGTCACGGTAATCCCGTATACCAGGGTAAAATAGGGAGGAGGTTTGACGGTATCAAGATTGGGATACCGCCCAACTCTAATGTGATGTTTGTCTGCCCCCCCCCCCCTTACAGCCTCATCCGAATGTCAAGCCCATGGCGTACGCTAACACGCTAATGCAGATGGGGATGATGTAGCGGCTATGCTAACCCGTCTGTGACACCGACGACGTCCCATCTGACCCGAAACCATCCGCCACCTCTCTCCCCCGAGAGCTCGGCTCACTCTCCTCATGCTTCGCCGAAGGGACCCTCCACCAGAAAGACGCGGCGTTCAGATGGGAAGAAGATCACGTACACCAGCCCAGTTCACGACTGGGACCCTTCTCTCATGTTATCAGATTCACAACTGGAAAAACCCCTCCACTGTCCATTCGGCCAATCACGTGTCCCGTCACTGGTACAGTCTCCTCGGGGCTGCTCGGTTCCACTGATGTTTGATTAGTGGGATCAACTCGCTGATGTGTACCAAAGATCTGTAATGAAATGATTGTCCCGTTATTGGAGGAGCGTCATGTGACCTGAGCGTCGCACGCCGTTCAGAGCGTCCGTCAGCGTTCCTCCAACCATCATGTCCACTCCTCCTTGTTTCACAGTCGTACAACAAGCGTCACACGTGTGATTCCCACTCCCAAAAGAGGACAGCAGAGTGTCGGGGGACGCCGTTTTAAAGGTGCTGTTAGCCGTTAGTGGTGTGTTTAGTCGGTCCGGTCATGTAGCTGGTAACATTTACTTTGCACTGCTTCCTGTCGAGGAAGATCCTGCTGCTCTCCACGTTGTCATCCTCGCCCATCGCTGCAACACCCGTCGCTGTGACGCCCGCCCAGCAGCTCCCGCACAGTCGACCCTCCCAACTCTTGCTTTAGCGTCGGGCGAAACACACGGACGGCCCTCGGAACACAAACGTCCAGAATGCACCCTGTCTCGAAGCGCACAGCTGATCGTCCAACGGCCCTCAACTTTTTAGATAAAGAAGTACACCGACGTGTATGTATATATATACTGTACCATTTAAAGATTCTGTGTAATGTTTGGAGAAAAATATTGAATAAAAAAAAATCCAATCCAGTGATTTTAGAAACCAGCTGGGTTCTTTGTTTAACTGCAGGGACATCACTAGGATTTAAAGACGAGCCTCTCACTCGATACGCTGCAGGTTTAAATAATACACTTTAATTACTGTAGATTGGTTCAGAGTGTGATTCTGCTCTGTCATGTTTCTGTCAAAGTATACAGTAAATTAAACCATGACTGGTTTCAAAGCTTACAGTGAAATCTGACAACATAAATATGAATTTTACCCAAATAACTATTTTGTATGTATTTATTCCAGCAAAATGAGGATTCAGAAAGAAATCGGAAACAAAAGCACAAATAAGCCTTTACAGAAATGCTTCTTTCTAAAGTCTTTCTCCAGACTATGATGCGGTAATCCTAAAACAATTTAGGGCAGCCCCCCCAAACATCGGCCTCACGATGTCACTGGTTTAACTACACTCAACAAAAATATAAACGCAACACTTTTGTTTTTGCTCTCATTTTTTATGAGATGGACTTAAAGATCTAAAATGAATTCCAGATACACAATATTACCATTTCTCTCAAACATTGTTCACAAATCTGTCTAAATGTGTGATAGTGAGCACTTCTGCTTTGCTGAGATAATCCATCCCACCTCACAGGTGTGCCACATCAAGATGCTGATCTGACATCATGATTAGTGCACAGGTGTGCCTTAGACTGTCCACAATAAAAGGCCACCCTGAAATGTGCAGTTTTTTGCTTTATTGGGGGTCTGGGGACTCAGAACCAGTCAGTATCTGGTGTGACCACCATTTGCCTCATGCAGTGCAACACATCTTCTTTGCATAGAGTTTATCAGATTGTCAATTGTGGCCTGTGGAATGTTGGTCCACTCCTCTTCAATGGGTGTGCGAAGTTGCTGGATATTAGTGGGAACTGGTACACGCTGTCGTATACGCCGGTCAAGCACATCCCAAACATGCTCAATGGGTGACATGTCCGGTGAGTATGCTAGCCATGCAAGAACCTCTCCAACGTGCCAGACGCCATCGAATGTGAGCATTTGCCCACTCAAGTCTGTTACGGCGACGATCTGGAGTCAGGTCAAGACCCCGATGAGGACGACGAGCATGCAGTTGAGCTTCCCTGAGACGGTTTCTGACAGTTTGTGCAGAAATTGTTTGGTTATGCAAACCAATTGTTTCAGCAGCTGTCTGAGTGGCTGGTCTCAGACGATCTTGGAGGTGAACCTGCTGGATGTGGAGGTCCTGGGCTGTTGTGGTTACACGTGGTCTGCGGTTGTGAGGCCGGTTGGATGTACTGCCATATTCTCTGAAACGCCTTTGGAGACGGCTTATGGTGGAGAAATGAACATTCAATGCACGAGCAACAGATCTGGTTGACATTCCTGCTGTCAGCATGCCAATTGCACGCTTCCTCAATGCTTGTGGCATCTGTGGCATTTTGCTGTGAGACAAAACTGCACATTTCAGGGTGGCCTTTTATTGTGGGCAGTATAAGGTACACCTGTGCACTAATCATGATGTCAGATCAGCATCTTGATGTGGCACACCTGTGAGGTGGGATGGATTATCTCAGCAAAGCAGAAGTGCTCACTATCACACTTTTAGACAGATTTGTGAACAATGTTTGAGAGAAATGGTAATATTGTGTATCTGGAATGAATTTTAGATCTTTAAGTCCATCTCATGAAAAATGGGAGCAAAAACAAAAGTGTTGCGTTTATATTTTTGTTGAGTGTATATTAATTTATAGTTATACTCCAGTACTCAATTTTGAGGTACTTGTGCTTGAGTATTTCCATCTTCTGCTACTTCGTACTACTACTACACTTCAGAAGGAAGTATTGTACATTTTATCCCACAGCTTGAACACAAGTGACTTTACAAATTAAAATGCATGATACAAAAGAATAATGCATGAATAAATGACGTATTATTCTGGATTACGACGCGTATTTATTGATGCTTTGGTGAAATTCTCAATCAAACCAGCAGGATAGTGAGAACGTACTACTAGTACACAATAACTATAACATCTGCATATGCTAATAAAACACATTGGATGCAGAACTTTTACGTTAACAGTAGTTATACACTGTAGTAATACTCGTAGTTAGGTACCGCCGCTGTATTTTACTGGAGTTTTCAAGCTCCGCTTCCTTGTCGCATTTATTTGACGTCACGGCGTTGAACAGCTGATCGTCTGTCGTCACCTGTGTGTGCGCCATGAATTGACAACACACAGCACGAGGTTCACCTTGTTGTGAACACACACACTCAGACACGGACACACACACGGAGCTGAGATGCCGAAATACTGTTCTGTCCCGAACTGTAAGAATGACGGCGACGACCGGAAGAGCTTCTACAGGTGAGCTGCTTAATGTTGGTAGTTACTGTTAGCTGTCAATGTTAGTACTTAATGTTAGCTATCAATGTTAACAGTTAATGCTAACAGTTAATGTTAGCTGTCAATGTTAGCAGTTCATGTTAGCTGTCAATGTTAGCAGTTAATGTTAGCTGTCAATGTTAGCAGTTAATGCTAACAGTTAATGTTAGCTGTCAATGTTAGTAGTTAATGCTAACAGTTAATGTTAGCTGTCAATGTTAGCAGTTAATGTATGCTATCAATGTTAACAGTTAATGTTAGCTGTCAATGTTAGCAGTTCATGTTAGCTGTCAATGTTAGCAGTTAATGTTAGCTGTCAATGTTAGCAGTTAATGCTAACAGTTAATGTTAGCTGTCAATGTTAGCAGTTAATGTAAGCTATCAATGTTAACAGTTAATGTTAACAGTTAATGTTAGCTGTCAATGTAAGCAGTTAATGTTAGCTGTTAATGCTAACAGATAATGTTAGCTGTCAATGTTAGCAGTTAATGCTAACCCCTAATGTTAGCTGTCAATGTTAGTAGTTAATGTTAGCTGTTAATGTTAGTAGTTAATGTTAGCTGTCAATGTTAGCAGTTCATGTTAGCTGTCAATGTTAGCAGTTAATGTTAGCTGTCAATGTTAGCAGTTAATGCTAACAGTTAATGTTAGCTGTCAATGTTAGTAGTTAATGCTAGCTGTCAATGTTAGCAGTTAATGTATGCTATCAATGTTAACAGTTAATGTTAACAGTTAATGTTAGCTGTCAATGTAAGCAGTTAATGTTAGCTGTTAATGCTAACAGATAATGTTAGCTGTCAATGTTAGCAGTTAATGCTAACCCCTAATGTTAGCTGTCAATGTTAGTAGTTAATGCTAACACTTAATGTTAGCCGTTAATGTTAGCTGTCAATGTTAGTAGTTAATGTTAGCTGTTAATGTTAGTAGTTAATGTTAGCTGTTAATGTTAGCAGTGAATGCTAACACTTAATGTTAGCTGTCAATGTTAGTAGTTAATGCTAACACTTAATGTTAGCTGTTAATGTTAGCGGTCAATGTTAGTTGTTAATGTTAGCAGTTCACATGAGGTCAACTGACAAAGGAGGCTGCATGTGTGAATGATGTCATGGTGATCTCTCCGAGAGTCTCACAGCCTTGGTCTTCCTCGGTTCCCAGGTTCCCTCTGCAGGACCCGGTCCGGCTGCAGCGGTGGCTGAGGAACATGGGCCGTGAGACCTGGACCCCCTCCCGACACCAGTACATCTGCCACGAACACTTCACCTCCTCCTGCTTCAGGGTGCGATGGGGGATCCGGTACCTGGAGCCTGACGCCGTCCCCACCGTCTTCCAGGAGCTCAAGGTGAAACCAGCACGCTCTTATTGTGGCGGGGTTCTAGCGCCGTGGCTCTGATCAGAGGAAATGACTGAATGAAGAGTGCTTGAATGTAAAGTTTCTCTAAACGCGTTCCTGCTTGCTCCTAGAAACGAAAAGCCCTGGATCAAAGTGAGATGACGCCGAAACGGCTTCAAGCTGACAGTGATAAGAGCATAGCGGTGTCACATGACAGGACAGAGACCACACCGCCGCACACGCTTCACCTGTATGAGGTCGCCATGGAGACGGACGGCAGCCTGGTGGAGTCAAGTGATGACGGCTCCCTCCACACTGACCCGAACCCGCCATCAGACGGGTTCAGACCCGGACCACACATCCCTTTCACTTTCTTCCAGACCGTATACGACCTGAGTGGCGGCGGCGGAGACGTGGTGGTGATGTCCGACTGTCCCACTGCTGAAGACGAACTGCTCAGCGGGATCGCCGCCGCTGTATTGCGTCCGGCCCATGTGTCTCTTGGCGCCGCAGGCGAGGCCATAACGTCGCTCGCCATTGAAGACGCGACTTGCACCGCCGAAGAGTTCTCAGACGTCCACGAAACTCACGAGGTCATCGCCTACTTTGAGACGATGCCGAGCGTTTTCCCTGCTGAACGCTGCTCCCAGGTCGGCTTCTCCCCGGACACGCTGCTGTCGTCAGCGCTCAGCTCCAAGCCCATCACCTCCACGCTGCCCATCGTGTCCAAACACCTGCCGCCGCCGCCGCCCTCCTCCCTGGTCCTCACCGTGGAGCGGCTGGAGACGGAGGAGGGCGAGGGAGACGGAGGCCAATCAGAGGAGGACAGCAGAGAGCCGCTGGACCATCAGCTGGAGGAGCACTGGTAAGACCTGGTCCAGGTCACGGACCCGTCTGTGTTTATTGTTCTGTTAAGTTGGCAGTCTGTATTTGTATTCACTCCACATAGTCTGGTCCTGTCTCTGGACTAATGTGAGCTACTATCTAGACCTCTGGGGGACCACAGACAGTCTCTGGTTTCTTCACATAGTCTGGACTGGTCCCCCCCCCCCCCTCCCTCTGTTTGAACAGCTACCATAAGAACAGCCTGAGTAAGGAGCAGCTGGAGGCCATCGTGTCGGAGCTGCAGAAGAAGGTGAAGGTGCTGCAGCAGCGACACCGCCGACACCTGGAGAAGCTGGCGGGTCTGGAGAACACGGTCAGCCAGCTGAGGCAAAGCAACCTGCTGAACGAGGAGCGCCTCCAGCTGCTGGAGAGGGTGAAGTTCATCATTCTGCTCTCAGGTTTATTCTAATATCTCATTAGGAGATACTGAACTAGTGTGTGACGGTACAACATACTAGAAAAATATCCTGGTACTAGAAAAGTCTCCTGTAATCCACCAACACATGATCCACCAGAGACCACGTGTTGGAGTCTGGTTTTACCAGGTTTCTCAGGACCCTGAAGTGGACTGAAAGGAAATGAGTTTTCTACCAGAGCTTTCTACCCTTACTGTGGGTCTTCCTGCTTTCAGCAGCTTTCCTTCATCAACTCCTCACAGAACTTCATCTGGATTTATGATCATTTAGTGGGTTTCTGTCTCCCTGCTGCAGTACCACTCTCCACCTGAACTGGTACTGATGGGGCAGTGAGGGTGCTGTTTTACAAAAAAAAGTTTAATGTAAAATCTGGTTGTAAAAATGAAGTTAACTATCAAAGAAATCACAAACTCAAGTATAGAGACATCAGATTACTGCATACATGTACATTTTACGTTTTAACAGTTGTAATCAATAGAAACACATTTTAAGTTGTATATTCTGTCATCTATTACTTTTGCTGCCGTTTTAGATTTGTTTCAGCATCGGTATGAACATCTGTCACAACCATGAAAACACTAATCTGAGTGCTCCATTCAGCTAGTTTTACATCATTTTATTTGTAGTAATTACATGTACTTTAAAAAGTGAACTTCCTTATCATTTATCTATTTCTATTGTCATCCTCAGGCTTACATCCAGACCGGCGCAGCAGTAACGGATGCTGGACAGACGGTGACCATCATCTATGAAGAGGACGCCGCCGCTCACCTGAACGCCACTCGTTAACATAGACGGCAAGCTGTGAGACGGGTCGTCTGTCTGCGTGTCTGTCTGTGGCCATCCGTGACAAAATGTGACAGTGTATGAAATGTGGCAGCTTGTTGTTGGATCTGCTGTAAGATTTGCACAGATATGGATGGTTAATATGAGACAACGTTGAATGTGTTTTTATTTGAAGGTTTCCACCCTCGACCAGCCTTCCAACCACTTTGTTTGATTTATTACGTTTCCTTCATAATGATGGACACATCAAATAAATAACTTCTATTGAGGTTTGTGCTGCATTTCTATAGGTAATGTACATTTTAGCTATTAAAAGAAGCAAAGTGGAGTTTGACTCAAAACCAACGTTAGCTTTAGACGACAAAACCAACGTTAGCTTTAGACGACAAAACCAACGTTAGCTTTAGACGACAAAACCAACGTTAGCTTTAGACGACAAAACCAACGTTAGCTTTAGACGACAAAACCAACGTTAGCTTTAGACGACAAAACCAACGTTAGCTTTAGACGACAAAACCAACGTTAGCTTTAGACGACAAAACCATCGTTAGCTTTAGACGACAAAACCAACGTTAGCTTTAGACGACAAAACCAACGTTAGCTTTAGACGACAAAACCAACGTTAGCTTTAGACGACAAAACCATCGTTAGCTTTAGACGACAAAACCAACGTTAGCTTTAGACGACAAAACCAACGTTAGCTTTAGACGACAAAACCAACGTTAGCTTTAGACGACAAAACCAACGTTAGCTTTAGACGACAAAACCAACGTTAGCTTTAGACGACAAAACCAACGTTAGCCTAGACGACAAAACCAACGTTAGCTTTAGACGACAAAAGCCATTTCTGAATCCTGATGGTTTTACCTCTGTGACACTGATTGTTGTGCAGCCATGTTCTTTTAAAAACGCATTAATGACATAGACACGCCCATTTTACGGTGTTCCCGCCCAGAATGAATCGGAAATGCAGCTTTCAAGCAGGTAGAAATGGAGCAGTTGGCTACACTGAACAACGAAAATGAATATAGTCTAGTAAGTTAGCCCGGTTAAATGAATTAACGAATATCGTCGCTAGCCGAGCCGCCGCGCAGCCACCAGCAGCTCTCCGACGACCCGCGCCCCTCGCTCCCCGTCTCTCCTCCGCCAACAGAGGAACGCCGCGTACCCACCAAACGCGATTTAATCGCGCGACAAATGAAATCGCGTCGCGCTAGACGCTCCAGTTTTGACGCCGGTCCAATAGAGTGGTGAAGTCCCGCCCCTCCATTTCCGGGACATGGGTCCTCAAAAGCAAAAAAATATCAATGCGATTCAATGGGTAGATACAAATTATTTTCTGGTCCCGTTTGAATTGTGCCATGGATTTCACATATGTTCTTTGTGATATTTAAAGAAAATTTTTCACGCAAAGAAGACGACAATTAAGCGCGAAGAGTTTTGATAAAGTTAGGTTTTGTGTGAGCCGCTTTGTGAACTACAGCTCCTCGCTGTTCTCGTCGCGAATGATATACGTCACCACCCGCCGAGTCCGAAGTCCGCCGAGATGGCTGTTTCTCTGCTCCACTTCACCGCTTTTTTCCAAGGGCAGAATAAAAGTATCGAAAGGGGGGAGAACCACTATAAGTCGGGTCATGTGGAGAGCCGAGGGAGGGAAAAGGGCGATGACGTGACGTCACATACGCGACACAACATGTAGTCTTTATCATTGTGTTTTCTCAATGAATTTTAACTGAAGAATTGCACAATAAACGGTCAAACTCTTGACATGGAAAATTATAATTTAAGCCTATAAACAACATTTGTGTAATCCAAGGCATAACGACCGGGGGATCAGATAATAATTATTTTCCGTCCATTGAACACCATTCATTTTTTTCGCTCCGAAAGGACCCATGGCGCCGTTACTTCCTGCTTCCGCTTCGGCACTCTATATGCCAAAAAACGCCTCATCGCGGCATCGCGTCGCGCGACGAGCCCGCCCAAACAACATTTCTTCCGCCATTTAATTCTCTCGTCGATCATGGCTGAGATAACCACCATCGCTGCACTGTATCTACTCTGGAGAAGTTCCCAGCTTCGTCTGCGGGCTAGGCGCCGACGTCGGTTCTGGGTGCATGCTACCCTACGGAGGCGGCGTGAGCTCGGCGAGTTCCACCGTCTCCTGCAGGAGCTGCGCCTGGACGACGGCCGGTTCCAGCGGTACTTCAGGCTGACTGTTGCCCAGTTTGAAGACCTGCTAACCAGGGTACAGGACCGGGAGGTTTAGCTGCTGCTCTGCCCAGAACTGGTGCTTCATAGCCGGCCATAAGCCCCAGTGATAAACAATCGCAAAAAAAAAAGATCTCTGTGTGTGAAAGAGCTGGGATTGATATGTATGTGTGTGTGTGTGTGTGTGTGTGTGTGCGCCCCCCAACTTTGATTATGGGCAATATATAATATAATATAATATATAAATATTGTGGCAAAAAGCGAGGGAACACCAGGACGTCCGTACGTCAGCACGTGGGTGACGATCTCAACGCTGATAGGCTGTCGCGGCGCGTCTTCACGCGAATTCGCCGCAAAAGTTCAATTATTTCAACTCGAGCGATGGCGCGATGAAGCGATGAAGCGATTTTTCGCGTCCATCGCGCCGCGCTATCGCGTCTAATCGCGTCTAATCGCGTCTTTGCATTGACTTTACATGTAATCTCGTCGCGCGATGAAGTTTCATCGCGTTTGGTGGGTACGCCCCGGAAGGCAGCCGGACCATGAAAAGACTCCCCATGGACCACCGAGGCCCTGGAGCCAATCCCAAGAGTCCTGGGCCTCAACCGCCACATGTAAGAACTCGTTTTCGGCCTTGAAAAGACATTTTCATCATCACCGAAGGAGAAGAGAAACCATGACCACGGCGTGCAGCGTCATCAGCACCCACAGGGTGAGTCACTGTCCCAGTTTACATCACGTTTACATCACCGTGTTACCGCCGGCTGTGTGTGGACCACTCTGCTGATCTTTGAGGCTGCAGGTTAGGTGTGTGTGTGTACGGGTGCTGGAAATCTTTCAAAACCCTTGCATTATAGTGTGGTGTTTTCAAGGTCTGAAAAGGTCTTGGATGTAGACTAAAGGTCTTGAAATGTGTGTTGTATGTGATGACATCTATGATAGAACAGAGGAAAGAAGATCTCCATATCTGAGGGACTGAAAACAGCATTTTCTGACATTTCTTTATGAAAAATGACTTTTGATGATGAACAGATGATGAAAATAGTTGGTGATTATATTTCTGTGGATCTGTTAGTGGAATTAGTTTTCCTTTCATTTGTGGTCCTTCTGTAAAAAGCTGTCTCCAAACATCATGTTGGTTGTTTAGAGGACAAGAACATCTCATTTAATGGGATGAACAAGTGACAGAATAAGTAGACTGAATACTGACCATTGGATTGGTACAAAGATGGAGTTTACCACAGCTGGAAGGGGCTGGAAAAGCATGGAAAAGCACCTGGAAATGCTTGGAAAGTGCTTGAATTTGACTTTGGAGAAGGTGGAGGAACCCTGCTCCCAGTAACGTGTGTGTTGTTGCTGCTGTTGTTTTATAGTAAAATACAATGTAATAAACTCTGTAAGTACATGTCATGATGTGTTCTTGGTCTAAATCACATGCCCCCTGCTCTGATACGCCCCCTGGTGCCGGGTTGGGAGCACTGCTGCTGTGTTCCTCATGACACTGTAGTTTTAAAACATTTTTAAAGTCAGGTGAGCTATACGAGCTGTTATTGTCCAGTTGTGTGCAACTGTCTACCAGCCTAAACCAGCCGGTGTGGTGTTTCTCTCATCATGCTGCTGGAACTGAAGACTCTTCTGACCACTTGAGGGCAGCAGAATATTGTGCCACACCGACCTCTGCCCGGGCCACCGGATTACTGGACAGGGGGGGAGATCAGTGGGCGTGGCCTGTGGAGCTGTGCATTGTGGGAGTTGTTGTCTTCCATCTACATGCGGCAAAAAGTCACTGTCTTCCTTTTCTTGGTCAAGAAGGCACCTTCTTGGAAAGATAGACACACGATAGATTTGGAATGGACTCTTACATTGTCTGTTAGTGTTTTGAGCAGCGGAGAGGCACCAGCTAACACTGTCACCGCTTCAAACCAAACACCGGTGGTGTCTATCAACTGGACTGTTGGGAAAAGTGAGTCGTCAATGGTTTCTACCTCAGGGTCAATAGAAAAAGTAAATGTCAATATCTTGTTTCAACCAGCAGAGGGCAGTCTCTCTATGTATATTTATAACACAATCATTATAATTCATATACTTTGTACTTGAATCAACCATCAACACTATAAAAACCACATACTTTGGTTCTCAGGTGGAAGAAACTGAGTTTTTTGCTTCCAGTGAATCTTTTAATAGTGTTTGTTGTCTCTGCTGGAATGTCAGGGAGGTTCTTATAAATCACAGCTTTATCAGCAGGTACACACACACACACACACCCCGGCGTTGAACCAACTGATGCCTTGGCTCACATTCTGCACACATCCTCCCTGAACTTCGTTATTACATTTTGGTAAATGATTTATGTTATTATTATCATGATCACCTGATTTAGACTTACACTGTGACCTCAGACCAGATTAGACGTTATTATTTTATTTATCGGCCCAAATTCAAAACACATATTTTTCCTCTTACCTGTGGTGTTTTTTATCAGTCTGGATTCTTTTGGTGTGAGTTGCCTGGTTTTAAGATACCGGCCGAGGAGATGTTTACCTTCTCTTGAATAGAAGAGGATCATATGAAACTCAGCAGCGATATCTTTTCCCTGAAACGGTGAGCCAGTTTCATGTGAACCAGTCTAAAACCATCAGGCCTGGATACTCCCGCTGCATTGGGTAAATGTTAGTATTTGTTAACCCTTCATGATTACAAACCTGCATCAAACACACTAAAACTTTATGGAAAATGTCTTTTATTCAACGACATAAACTTTATTGATCGTGTGACGTTTCAGCAGCTCAAGTGGCAAAAAGAGGTAAAAATACAACTTTGGCATTTTGCCTGTCTCCATTTTGGATGTTTGCAACCAGTGCAGGAAGTGACCATATTTGGGCTGTGGAGGAGCGACGGGTGGATCTGATGACCACAAGCAGCAGACCAGCACCCTTACTAGATCTGGAGCCATTTGGATTCTGGTGTGAAGCTGCTAACAAAGTTAGCTCCATGAGTAGGAAGTCATCTTTGTAGCTAACTGCTTTGTAGCGTGGTAGAAGATCCTGAGGAGGTAAGATTCTTCAGGAGAGCAGAATGTGGCTCCTGCTGGTAGAAGATACTGAGGAGGTCAGATGTTCTACAGGAGAGCAGAACGTGGCTCATGCTGGTAGAAGATACTGAGGAGGTCATATGTTCTGTTCAGAACGTGGCTGCTGCTTGTAGAAGACACTGAGGAGGTCAGATGTTCTTGAGGAGAGCAGAACGTGGCTCATGCTGGTAGAAGATCCTGAGGAGGTAAGATTCTTCAGGAGAGCAGAACGTGGCTCCTGCTGGTAGAAGATACTGAGGAGGTAAGATTCTTCAGGAGAGCAGAACGTGGCTCCTGCTGGTAGAAGACACTGAGGAGGTCAGATGTTCTTGAGGAGAGCAGAACGTGGCTCATGCTGGTAGAAGATCCTGAGGAGGTAAGATTCTTCAGGAGAGCAGAACGTGGCTCATGCTGGTAGAAGATCCTGAGGAGGTAAGATTCTTCAGGAGAGCAGAATGTGGCTCCTGCTGGTAGAAGATACTGAGGAGGTCAGATGTTCTACAGGAGAGCAGAACGTGGCTCATGCTGGTAGAAGATACTGAGGAGGTCATATGTTCTGTTCAGAACGTGGCTGCTGCTGGTAGAAGACACTGAGGAGGTAAGATTCTTCAGGAGAGCAGAACGTGGCTCCTGCTGGTAGAAGATACCGAGGAGGTAAGATTCTTCAGGAGAGCAGAACGTGGCTCCTGCTGGTAGAAGATACTGAGGAGGTAAGATTCTTCAGGAGAGCAGAACGTGGCTCCTGCTGGTAGAAGACACTGAGGAGGTCAGATGTTCTTGAGGAGAGCAGAACGTGGCTCCTGCTGGTAGAAGATACTGAGGAGGTAAGATTCTTCAGGAGAGCAGAACGTGGCTCCTGCTGGTAGAAGACACTGAGGAGGTCAGATGTTCTTGAGGAGAGCAGAACGTGGCTCATGCTGGTAGAAGATACTGAGGAGGTCATATGTTCTGTTCAGAACGTGGCTGCTGCTGGTAGAAGACACTGAGGAGGTAAGATTCTTCAGGAGAGCAGAACGTGGCTCCTGCTGGTAGAAGATACCGAGGAGGTCAGATGTTCTTCAAAGAGCTGAACGTGGAAACAGGAGAACCCATTGTGGTTCCGTGACGGTGGTTCACAGAGCAGCATTCCTGTTCAGATCTGGATTGAGATAAGTTGCTGTTGCCTCAGTGAGTTTCTGTTCCACTGAGTGGACACAGTGAGTGTTGTGTTCAGGGGGGGGGGGCTCTCTCTTCTGACTTCAGGTGCCAGGTAACCTCCCTGCCCTTCACATTCCCCAGTATCGGTCATGTGACCAGAGTTTGGCCCGAGCCAGACAGAAAGAATGTCTTCTTCTTTTTTTTTCTTCTACAGCCGCAGTTTAGGTTATTCAGCCTCATCATACCAGGCCTGTGTGTGTGTGTGTGTGTGTGTGTGTGTGTGTGTGTGTGTATATGTGTGTGCTATATTTATTGATATGTGTTATATTTGTTTGAAACTTGTAAAAAGAAAAACATTGAACAAAGATGGCTGATGGTCTGTGACGAGTCAAAGGGACGACACCGCCACGCTCCGGCACGCCTCACTTTTACCATATGTTGCTTGCTTAGTATTATGGGATGTCAGCCATTAGTTTGTTTTTGCATTAGTCATGATGCACATCTTCCAAAACCACAACCCTTAAAAATAAACTTTTTCACCCAAATGTAGGAGATGTTTCCTCCTGTCACGCTGGCAAGGCAATTTGATCTGTATAGCAACGTTCAACAACAAGGCAATTCAAAGTGCTTTACATAAACCATTAAAAGCATTGGAGAGGGGGGGGGGAAACATGAAAACAAGCCAATAATAAAATAAAGTTTAAAATAAATAAATAATAATAAAAAAAAAGTCAAATTTAATAAATGAAATAACATAATACTAATTTTAAAATACTCTCTGAAGTTCCTGGCAGCAGGAAACCAGTCTGTGTTACTCATTGATTTGCCTGACCAATGAACCAAGTCTCTGAACCCCCCCTCTCATGTAACCCTGTCTGATCGGAGCTGCCGGTAGTCCGGTGAGCAGATGTCCAGCTGTGAGACACTGATAGGAGGCAGGAAGGAACGTGATAGGGGACTCTGCCATATTTACCATAAGATGTTCATGAATCTTTCAGGCCGTTGTCGGGTGTGTTGTTGTGTTAAACTCTGTCTTTTCAACCGCCTGCTTCATCACGGGAAGATTACAAAGGGGGGGAGGGAATCCAGATCTCTGGTGGAGAGTCCGACCCGCCTGCAGGGCGGCGCCCACGCGTGAATACCTGGCCAGTGCATCGGGGAAGGCAGCAGGCGTCCAGAGATCCAGCCGGCGTCCAGAGATCCAGCCTGAAGGCTCAGAGAAGGAATGAGGCATGAAACCTGTGTGGAGCTCCCTCTTCTCACCTCCGCCGCTAACCGATCCCGCTGCTAACCGCTGACAGTGTTGTGGTTAACCTGCCGGTAACGCGGCCCACCGGATCCAATGTCACTTACCGAGTCCCCCGCCCTCGTTTCCGGAGTGTGGGATATGTGGCAACAATACACAAACCAACAGATGATGTTTGAAACCACAACGAGACGTGCAATATCTTAAAAAAGTCATGTTTATTTAGAAAACAAACAGTTGTTGGATACATGAATGCAGTTGATTATTACACACTTAGATCATTGTTATTGGATGACCGTCCGTCCAGATGAATGATTCTCTTACGACAGTGTATTCCACATTAATAACCTGCTCACACTATTCAACACATCGGCTTCTTAGACACATGAAAAACACATTCAGTGGTAAACATTAAGGAGCCAGGACTGTATAAAAAGTATATGATAGTAAACTGATGGTATCATTGAATGTGTTGACACTAAAAATGTCCTTTTCTTTGCCGTTTTTTTAGAATCGTATGATTTTAAGGAGCGTTCTGCTCCGATGTCCTTTCGTCTCCAGTCTTTTTCAATACTTAACATTTAAACGCCTCCTTGGCGACGCAGTCTGCTGGTTTCTTTGTCCTCAGTTTGGTGTGAGATCCAGCGGAGTCTTTTCCTCTCTGACCTCCGTTCATACGTAGTCCTTCCTCTCTAACCCCGGCCCCCCCGCGGACCGGGGGGCAGAGTACGCCATCCGTGAAGGGTTGTATCTGGTCTCGCGTGGGGGACACGAGCAGCAGAGCAGTCCGCCGCCGAGGATCATGAGGGCGGCTGCCGCCCAGCCGATGTAGAGCGCGGCCCCCAGCTCCCGGCGCTGAGCATCGGTAAGTATCGGGTTGTAGAAGTCCCTGATGATGGTGTTGGCCGACCACGAGACGGGAATGAGCTGCATGACCCCAGAGACGATGAAGAAGACCCCGGAGATGATCATCACCTTGGCCTTGGACGCCTCGTCGTCAATGCAGTTGGTGCACTTGGCCCCGGCGATGGCGATGAGCACCGCCAGGATGGCCAGCAGGATGGAGATGACGGTGAGGGCGCGGGCCGCCTGGAGGTCTTGGGAGAGCGCCAGCATGGAGTCATAGACCTTACACTGCATCTGACCCGTGCTCTGGACCACGCAGGTCATCCACAGACCCTCCCAGATGATCTGAGCCGTCACAATGTTGCTGCCGATGAAGGCCGTCACCCTCCACATGGGGAGGGCGCATGCCACGATGGCAATAATCCATCCCAGAATGCACAGGGTGATGCCTATCAACTCCAGCCCTATAGACATGCTGACACGCCGTCGTCTGCTGCTGAATACAGGAGATCACAGGAAGCAAAGAGTCGACTGGGAATGAAGTTAATGTCAGGCCTCACATCTGTGTGTGTGTGATGATCTGCTGCCTCGGCTTCACCAGTATCCTTTATAAGGCGGATC
The DNA here is from genome assembly GCA_029853015.1 of Chelidonichthys spinosus. NCBI lineage: Eukaryota > Metazoa > Chordata > Actinopteri > Perciformes > Triglidae > Chelidonichthys > Chelidonichthys spinosus. Next base: position 613,919 of record CM056828.1, on the reverse strand, counting down.
ATGTGGAGGGGAGGAGTCGCTGGAGGAGCTGACATCACCAGGAGGGGAGGAAGGACCTGGGCACGCTCTGCTATCGGCTTACATGGCCAGCCTCACAATGGGCCCGGACACAAAGACGCCTTTTACAGCTGAGACGGCTCCACGCTGCTATTATAGGCCAAGCTCCTCGTCGGACTGAGCCTCAATATGAGATGAATCTTCATCATTCTAAATGGAATCAGACCTTTTCAGAATCTGTGTGCAACATCATTCACTAATGTGTTAAAAGCTCCAGTTTTAGTAACTCATTATTCTCTCGACAGTTTGAAGCTGCTCCTTTTTGTTTTTCTTAAAAATGACTACTGGATGAAGAATGTCTGATCTCATTTCATCCCTACACCGTCCAAACGTCTCCGGAACATCAGGATGCCAAACAGTCTAAAACATCTGGCCTTCAGCTTGACTGCACTTCATTATGGAAATCATACAAAGAGGTTTGAAAAAGTGTCAGAAGATGTTTGGACCTCAATCGTTTTTAAGTTGCAAAATTGCATAAAACACAGCAAACTTATTGGCAAATGTGTTTTATTCATTAACAAATAAAAAACAAACAGAATCCTTTAGAATAATAATAATAAAGACGGAGGAATGGTCAGCTGGTCAGGAATGGTCAGGACCTCAGCTGGTACGGAGGAATGTGTCACTGATATAGATTTCAAATAAAAAAAGTAGTGTTCCTATTAATTAACACAAATATATAATATTAAATATACAGTGCAGTAATCTGCTGTCTCTATACTTAGTTACTGTGATTTCTTTTATAGTTAACTTCATAAACCAGATTTCACATTAAACAGTGTTGTAATGATACCTTTTTTGTAAAACAGCGCCCCCACCGGTGCTTCAGCACAAGTTCAGGTGGAGAGCGGTACTGCAGCAGGGAGACGGAGAGAGGCATCCAGAACCAAAACCAACTAAATGACAATAAATCGAGATGAAGTTCTGTTATAAGTTGGTGAAGGAAAGCTGCTGAAAACAGGAAGACCAGTAGAAAGTGTAGAAAGCTCTGGGTTTGACTGAGTTTCAGACCGGGAACTCAGAAATTCAGACTTCCCGGTTCAAATGAGGCGGTTGTCTCCTGGGAAGAACTGGAAAAATCTGCTGTTTGGACCATTAAACTTTATGGATGGAGTTACAAGGTTTTCACCTGACAACAGCTGATGGGCCTTCATGATTGTCTGCAGAATGCTTGTAGTTCTTCGGGGGGCCGGGACCGTCTCCCTGGAAAGGCCCTCGCCCCCCAGTGTTGACAGTCCCTCCCCCGGCCTACCCCTCTGACATGAAGCAGCTCCGTTGTTGGTGAAGGAGGTCAGATAGTCGAGTGAGGAGGCTGACGGCGTTATCGCCGAGTCAACAGACCTGTGGGAGTCGGGACAGGTGGACTGGAGGACAGGGGGACAGGTGGACATGTGGACTGGAGGACAGGTGGACCAGTGGATTGGAATCAGACCCAACATGTCTCATGTTTAGTTTTTTAGACCTCCATAACCAGCTAAGAATCAAGGCATTAAAACATATCTAAATATAAACGTATTGTTTTCTGTCTGTTCTGAAGGATTTTCTGCAAAGCGCCAAATGTTTCAGCCTCGTCGATGATGGCGATGACGACCCCGATGAACTCTTTGTTGAAAGTTTAAATAATAAAGACAACTCAAGTTTAAAAAAAACAAGCTTTTTAATTAAAAAAAAGTAACATGAGAGACAGCAACACATTTCAGATGAAATGATTAACAAACTGTATGAACCTTCTGGTTTATGCAACGTCACACTTCCTTCTTCATAAAAGTCATTCCAGTGAAAAAAAACAGATTCAACTCTAACGTGTAAAACACACCATGCTGCTAATGGTTAGCATCAGTGCTTCAACAGCATCACATTCACAGAAAGCTGGAGAGATCCACCCAGGCTCCATCCTGAGGGTCACGCTGAGGTCATACGTGGCGTTTTCTCCAGCTGTGTTTGAGTCATTCAAAATGGACGTCCTCTCCGGCTCTCTCTCAGAGCTCTTTTCCACTTTTCCAGTTCAGACATAGTCTCTCCTATCAAACCCACTCGGGGCCAGCGACCTGGTTTGGGAGTACACCATCTTTGATGGAGGCCCGTACCTTTTGTCGGGTTGCTGGGGGCAACTGGAGCAGAGGATGCCCCCTCCGAGGAGCAGGAATGCGGCTGCGGCCCAGCCCAGGTACAGAGCCCCGCCTATCTCCCTCTTCTGGGCCTCCGGGATGATTGGGTTGTAGAACTCCATGACGATGGTGTGGGCAGACCAGGAAACCGGGATCAGCTGGGTCACAGCAGCCAGGATGAAGGCCACCCCGGCGGCGATCATCACCCGAGCCTTGGCCGACTCCTCGTCCACACAGTTGGTGCATTTCGCCCCCATTATGGCCACCAGGACTCCCACGATGCCCACCACGATGGATATGACGGTGAGGGCGCGGGCGGCCTGGAGGTCAGCAGTGAGAGCCAGCATGGAGTCGTGGATCTTACACTGCATCTGACCCGTGCTCTGGACCACGCAGTTCATCCAGATGCCCTCCCAGGTGGTCTGCGCCGTGACAATGTTCACCCCGATGAAGGCCGACACCCTCCACATGGGCAAGGCGCAGGACACAATGGCTGAGATCCATCCCAGGACCGCCAGCGTCACTCCGAGGATCTCCAGTCCCACTGAAGGCATGTCTGCAGTCTAACGGGCTTCTCTATCTGACTGAGCCTCCTCCGGGGGGCATGCTCCTCATATAGGCAGTGGGAGGTGGAGTCACTCGGAGTTCAAATGGTCTTCTGTCCCACCTCTTTGATTGCTCAGAGACCAGCCTTGGCATGTGAACGGCCTCGGCTTAATGATTGAACGGGCCTTCCCCAGTAGCTCTCCCCGTTTGGGTGAGGGGAGAGTAAACAGGAGGTCTGTATCTCAGGTCTGGAGTAGTTAAAGGATAACCGACGCAGTCAAGAACGCTGGATGAATGATTGAAAGTGGGAAACAACATCAACTGCCGGTCTCTCATCGTCAACATTCGGACGAAACATTGCATCAGTTTACAGTTTATCAGCTGAGCTGTCAAAAGTACAGACATTAATACTTCAGTAGAAGTGCAAATACATGTGTCCAAAAATACTAGGTAAAAGTACGACTGATTCTTTACTCACGTAAAAGTGAAAAAGTGCAGGCTCTGAAATGTAGTGAAAGAATAGTATCCCTTTGAAGGACATTTCTACTGGCTGGTTTGTTTACAAGACTTACTGAATATAATGTCATATTAATAAGAAACCAAATAATCAATAATCCCTCTCAAATATGTTAAAACTGAAGTGACGAGTCTGTTTTGAAAATGTAAGGAGTAGAAAGTACAGATATTTGTTTTAACATGTAGAGAGGAAAACTATACACTCAAGTAAAGTACAGATACCTGAAAATTCTACCGAAGTATGGTGACTAGTATTTGTTACTTTATTTGTTGTATTACGTAGTTTAGCCTAGCCACCTAACGATGTAATTTATTCTCAACCTAACAATGTAGTTTAGTCTCAACCGAACTATGTAGTTTAGTCTCAACCGAACTATGTAGTTTAGTCTCAACCTAACTATGTAGTTTAGTCTCAACCTAACTATGTAGTTTAGTGGTCTCAACCTAACTATGTAGTTTAGTCTCAACCGAACTATGTAGTTTAGTCTCAACCTAACTATGTAGTTTAGTGGTCTCAACCGAACTATGTAGTTTAGTCTCAACCTCACTATGTAGTTTAGTCTCAACCTCACTATGTAGTTTAGTCTCAACCTAACTATGTAGTTTAGTCTCAACCTCACTATGTAGTTTAGTCTCAACCTAACTATGTAGGTTAGTCTCAACCCAACTATGTAGTTTAATGGTCTTAACCTAACTATGTAGTTTAGTGGTCTCAACCTAACTATGTAGTTTAGTCTCAACCTAACTATGTAGTTTAGTGGTCTCAACCGAACTATGTAGTTTAGTCTCAACCTAACTATGTAGTTTAGTCTCAACCCAACTATGTAGTTTAATGGTCTCAACCTAACTATGTAGTTTAATGGTCTCAACCTAACTATGAAGTTTAGTCTCAACCTAACTATGTAGGTTAGTGGTCTCAACCTAACTATGTAGTTTAATGGTCTCAACCTAACTATGTAGTTTAGTGGTCTCAACCTAACTATGTAGTTTAGTGGTCTCAACCTAACAATGTAGTTTAATGGTCTCAACCTAACTATGTAGTTTAGTGGTCTCAACCTAACTATGTAGTTTAGTGGTCTCAACCTAACTATGTAGTTTAGTGGTCTCAACTTAACTATGTAGTTTAGTGGTCTCAACCTAACTATGTAATTCAGTGGTCTCAACTTAACTATGTAGTTTAATGGTCTCAACCTAACTATGTAGTTTAGTGGTCTCAACTTAACTATGTAGTTTAGTGGTCTCAACCTAACTATGTAGTTCAGTGATCTCAACTTAACTATGTAGTTTAATTGCCTCAACCTAACTATGTAGTTTAGTGGTCTCAACTTAACTATGTAGTTAAGTGGTCTCAACCTAACAATGTAGTTTAGTGATCTCAACCTAACTATGTAGTTTAGTCTCAATCAAACTATATATTTAGTGGTCTCAACCGAAGTATATAGTTTAGTGGTCTCAACTTAACTATGTAGTTTAATGGTCTCAACCGAACTATATACTTTAGTCTCAATCGAACTATATATTTAGTGGTCTCAACTTAACTATGTACTTTAGTCTCAATCGAACTATGTAGTTTAGTGGTCTCAACCTAACTATGTAGTTTAGTGGTCTCAACCTAACTATGTAGTTTAATGGTCTCAATCGAACTATGTAGTTTAGTGGTCTCAACCTAACTATGTAGTTTAGTGGTCTCAACCTAACTATGTAGTTTAATGGTCTCAACCGAACTATGTAGTTTAGTGGTCTCAACCTAACTATGTAGTTTAATGGTCTCAATCGAACTATGTAGTTTAGTGGTCTCAACCTAACTATGTAGTTTAGTGGTCTCAACCTAACTATGTAGTTTAATGGTCTCAATCGAACTATGTAGTTTTGTGGTCTCAACCTAACTATGTACTTCAGTCTCAATCGAACTATATATTTAGTGTCCCAACTTAACTATGTACTTTAGTCTCAATCGAACTATATATTTAGTGGTCTCAACCTAACTATGTAGTTTAGTGGTCTCAACCTAACTATGTAGTTTAGTGGTCTCAACCTAACTATGTAGTTTAGTCTAACTATGTAGTTTAGTTGTAAAGGGACACATTTCTGGAGGAAACCATGTCGGATTATGTGTTGGGAATATTTTTAATCAGTAAAAGCTTCTTTTTCCTTCCAAGGTATTCACTACAACCATCATCCCAACTTCTGAACTATGTAGTTTAGTCTCAACCTAACTATGTAGTTTAGTGGTCTCAACCGAACTATGTAGTTTAGTCTCAACCTCACTATGTAGTTTAGTCTCAACCTAACTATGTAGTTTAGTCTCAACCTCACTATGTAGTTTAGTCTCAACCTAACTATGTAGGTTAGTCTCAACCCAACTATGTAGTTTAATGGTCTTAACCTAACTATGTAGTTTAGTGGTCTCAACCTAACTATGTAGTTTAGTCTCAACCTAACTATGTAGTTTAGTGGTCTCAACCGAACTATGTAGTTTAGTCTCAACCTAACTATGTAGTTTAGTCTCAACCCAACTATGTAGTTTAATGGTCTCAACCTAACTATGTAGTTTAATGGTCTCAACCTAACTATGAAGTTTAGTCTCAACCTAACTATGTAGGTTAGTGGTCTCAACCTAACTATGTAGTTTAATGGTCTCAACCTAACTATGTAGTTTAGTGGTCTCAACCTAACTATGTAGTTTAGTGGTCTCAACCTAACAATGTAGTTTAATGGTCTCAACCTAACTATGTAGTTTAGTGGTCTCAACCTAACTATGTAGTTTAGTGGTCTCAACCTAACTATGTAGTTTAGTGGTCTCAACTTAACTATGTAGTTTAGTGGTCTCAACCTAACTATGTAATTCAGTGGTCTCAACTTAACTATGTAGTTTAATGGTCTCAACCTAACTATGTAGTTTAGTGGTCTCAACTTAACTATGTAGTTTAGTGGTCTCAACCTAACTATGTAGTTCAGTGATCTCAACTTAACTATGTAGTTTAATTGCCTCAACCTAACTATGTAGTTTAGTGGTCTCAACTTAACTATGTAGTTAAGTGGTCTCAACCTAACAATGTAGTTTAGTGATCTCAACCTAACTATGTAGTTTAGTCTCAATCAAACTATATATTTAGTGGTCTCAACCGAAGTATATAGTTTAGTGGTCTCAACTTAACTATGTAGTTTAATGGTCTCAACCGAACTATATACTTTAGTCTCAATCGAACTATATATTTAGTGGTCTCAACTTAACTATGTAGTTTAGTGGTCTCAACTTAACTATGTACTTTAGTCTCAATCGAACTATGTAGTTTAGTGGTCTCAACCTAACTATGTAGTTTAGTGGTCTCAACCTAACTATGTAGTTTAATGGTCTCAATCGAACTATGTAGTTTAGTGGTCTCAACCTAACTATGTAGTTTAGTGGTCTCAACCTAACTATGTAGTTTAATGGTCTCAACCGAACTATGTAGTTTAGTGGTCTCAACCTAACTATGTAGTTTAATGGTCTCAATCGAACTATGTAGTTTAGTGGTCTCAACCTAACTATGTAGTTTAGTGGTCTCAACCTAACTATGTAGTTTAATGGTCTCAATCGAACTATGTAGTTTTGTGGTCTCAACCTAACTATGTACTTCAGTCTCAATCGAACTATATATTTAGTGTCCCAACTTAACTATGTACTTTAGTCTCAATCGAACTATATATTTAGTGGTCTCAACCTAACTATGTAGTTTAGTGGTCTCAACCTAACTATGTAGTTTAGTGGTCTCAACCTAACTATGTAGTTTAGTCTAACTATGTAGTTTAGTTGTAAAGGGACACATTTCTGGAGGAAACCATGTCGGATTATGTGTTGGGAATATTTTTAATCAGTAAAAGCTTCTTTTTCCTTCCAAGGTATTCACTACAACCATCATCCCAACTTCTGTGGAAAGTCGGCACGTTTCCATTGAGTGTAACAGCGTTTACCAGCTGAGGGAGGAGAAATGTTTAGTTGATGTGTGGGAGAGCTGTCCAGTTTTTAAGTGTGATTCAGAGCCTTCAGCAGCTATCTCTGACTGTTGGGAAACTCTGACCATGATAAGGTCATTTATCTCCAACCAAATCTTCACACATCCAATACTTGAGTAACGGTGTTGGCTGCTGAAAACAACGTTTCCCAGCTGCCTTGGTTACCATGGGAAGTTACCAATGGAGACCACATGGACGAACTACAACGCAAACATGACAAAACCCTCTGACATGACAGACAGACAGACTGACAGACGGGAGCTGAAACAATAGTCTGTGTGCACCATGGTGAAGACTCTTATCAGCGTCCTTGCTCTGAAGGTCGTAGTGCATCATGGGATCCACCGCAAACGAGCCTCCTAAATAAACACTCAAACCTCCTCTAGTTTTACAGGGTCCTTCGTCACGCCGTGACTGCACCTTCATCAGTCTTTAGTTTTACAGGGTCCTTCGTCAGTCTTTAGTTTTACAGGGTCCTTCGTCACACCGGGACTGCATCTTCATCAGTCTTTAGTTTTACAGGGTCCTTCGTCAGTCTTTAGTTTTACAGGGTCCTTCGTCTCACCGGGACTGCACCTTCGTCAGTCTTTAGTTTTACAGGGTCCTTCGTCAGTCTTTAGTTTTACAGGGTCCTTCGTCAGTCTTTAGTTTTACAGGGTCCTTCGTCTCACCGGGACTGCACCTTCATCAGTCTTTAGTTTTACAGGGTCCTTCGTCACCGGGACTGCACCTTCATCAGTCTTTAGTTTTACAGGGTCCTTCGTCAGTCTTTAGTTTTACAGGGTCCTTCGTCTCACCGGGACTGCACCTTCGTCAGTCTTTAGTTTTACAGGGTCCTTCGTCTCACCGGGACTGCACCTTCGTCAGTCTTTAGTTTTACAGGGTCCTTCGTCTCACCGGGACTGCACCTTCAACAGTCTTTAGTTTTACAGGGTCCTTCGTCACCGGGACTCTGCACCTTCATCAGTCGGGAGTTTCTAGGGAAAGACGTGACCGTTTCCAGTGAGACGATGTCAAATGTGTTGAAAAGATGAAGAGCTTCCAGACCTGCAGTCATGAAATTGTCACAAAATGCTAATCTTGTTGTCTTAAGCCAGCAGACACAAAGGATACCTCCTTTCTTGTCTTTTGTCAGAAATCAGTTGATTTATATTGTTTAGACTTTTACAGCCATCAGACTGTTGTCTATCAGAATGTTCTGTTTGCTTGAGGCCTTGAAGGCTTGAAAGTGATAGTGAAGCTGCTCTCTTCTGGTGGACGTTTCCCTCCGTAATCTCCCTGAAACACATGACTGCACAGCTGAGCTGCCTACCTCCATGCTCCAGCACGCTTTAGATCATTAACCTCATTGGTCAAACCGATGCAGGCCAGAGAGCAAGGCATGTTTATCTCCATTCCTATTGCTTTTGTGTGGAAATCAAGAGTCCTGAATGGTGATGGACGTTTGTGTATCTTCTTAGAGTTGTAGTTTTCAAACAGTTGGGTTAACTGTGAAATAAACATGCAGATTAAAACATAGAAATGTTGTACAGTATGAGATAAAACTATTTGTGTTTTCGGACACAGGAGAGGTTGTTGGTGACGGTGAATCGCAGCAGGAGAAGCATTATTTTACCTGCAGTTTAGTCATTTTGTTTTTTAAAGCTTTCAAATGACTCTTAGAACGGAGATGTATGTTAATTCCTGTGAATCCCACCTGGACAGTGAAGTAACCCGTCGATCAATACAGTCTTTGTGGCTCAGCATGGACTCACCAACATCTCCCACTTCAATCAGAGACTCGGTTTCACTCAGGCTACAATAGACCGAGCATGAAACAAACCCCCCGTTGTTCCTCTCATCCATTTACATTGAAATCAAACCCCTGATTTTGGCGTCCGCCTCTCATTGGTCAGACCGCTGAACAAACATCACCATTAATCTCTGACTGAAAGTTACAAACTTCATCTCCGCCACTTGAAAATTAGGGAATTCCTGTAAGTCTTGTTATTCATAAGTCATTTATTTATGTAATGTTTCCAACAATTAAAGGTGTATTTGAAGTAAAGCATGAAAAGCAGATTTAGATGCCCACCGGTTAACAGAAACATGTTGATGTCCATGAAGTCTTCCTCTGGCTCATACGTAGTCTCTCCTGGGGTATCCATTGACGGACATGACGTTGATGGCGGAGTAGTCCACCCGGGGGGGCGCGGAGCCGCCGCCACCCGCCGCCACCGCCGCCGTGGGTGGGCAGGAGCAGCAGAGCAGTGCTCCTCCGAGGATGAGGAGGCAGGAGGAAGCCCAGCCGAAGTACAGAGCGTTACCGAACTCCCTCTTCCCCGTGTCCTCCAGCAGCGGGTCGTAGAAGCCCAGAACAATGGCGTGCGCCGTCCAGGACACTGCCACCAGCAGCAGCAGCCCGGCCACCACGAAAGTGACACCGGCCGCCACCACCAGCCGCGGTTTACTGCTCACGTCGCGGCTGCAGTTGGTGCACTTGGCGCCGGCCACCGACAGGCCGATGCCCACGATGCACATCACCATGGAGACGATGACCAGGGCGCGAGCCGCCTGCAGGTCCACCGGCAGCCCCAGCAGGGAGTCGTGCACCTTGCAGTGCATCTGACCCGTGCTCTGCACCGAGCAGTTCATCCACAAGCCTTCCCAGATCACCTGGGAGATGACGATGTTCTGACCAATGTAGGCGGCCACCCGCCACATGGGCAGGCCGCATGCCACCATCACCCCAAGCCAGCCGGCCACTGCCAGGATCATCCCGAGGATCTCCACGCCTGCAGAGTACATGGTGGCAGCAGGACCGTACTCCTCTGTGTCCGCAAGCTCAGCCCTCCGGAGACGAAGGCGATACCGGATCTGAGGCAGCGATGTCCTGCATACGACTTTTAGAGAGAGAAAGGGGGGGAAACCCATTCTACCTTCTTTATAGAGCTTTGAGGAGTGAAGGTGGAGTCAGGCAGGTGGCATCACATTTACCTCCAAACTCCACTTGTTCATGGTGAACTTTGATCTCTCTTCAGTGGGATCAGCTTCACACCAGGAAACCATCATCTACTAAGACCTGCTGAGCATTGTGATGCCAGCAAACACCCGTAAACGTATAAATCCACGGGTAAGATGGACGATAACGTTGTCTTACAGAACAAATAATCTACTTTTACTCACTTCTCATTAAGCTTTATGATACAAAGATGTTCTTTTAGGAAATATGAGTATCTGTGTAGGTGACACGCGACAACCTTGAAGAAAACCGCTGAGTCACCGTCCGAATGAATTCTCCGAGCAGCAGAACAATGCCGGGCCTTTGTTCTGCTGGTCTGCTACATAATCTTACCTAGTGGGTTTGGGTGAACGGGCCGTACCATGTTTGAGGTGTTTACTTTTAAAGGAATGTCTGTTACCCGACATGAAGCACACAATACTCCTCTGATCCTGTGGGTCGTACCATTGTCCGTGGGTCAAACCATAAATACACATACGTCATCTGCGTAGCTCAGTAGATTATGTGTTTGGTCATTTTGTGGGAACCTTTTTTAGTTTTAAGTTTTTGAGCAATTAAACAAATATGTCATTATGAATCCTGCATTTCTTACAGTGATGAGTCGGCGTCCTCCTTCCTGTCCTGCGTGCTGATTGGACAGAGGAGACGCCAACAGGGGACAGTCAGAATGTTGTTGGTTCCAAGACAACATGGCTGCTGAGGTTATCTGAGAGCTGAGCTTTGTGTCATTACAGGCTTTCCTCTAATTAACAGAGGTCACCAGGGGTCAGCGGTCAGGATGAGTGTGTCTGTTATCATGTGGTACACACACACACACGCACACACCTGACAGTAATATCTACCTTTCTACATCACCGTTTGTCTCTTAGAAGAATCAGATCCTTTATTAAAAACGATTAAAAAATCAACTTCAATCCGCTTCAATATTTTCCCTCGTGTCACTTCTTAAAAACTTAATTTAAAGTCTCTGGTTGACCAACGTGAATGTCTAAAAAATATGCCAATGCCAGATCACATTCCTGGCCATTTAATAATATATACTAAATTTAAGTATACTATTAATTTAATTAATATTATTTTTATTTTATATTTTTATAACAAAATACATTTACTTCCTCTTTTGTAGGGCTAACGTTGGTTTTGTCTTCTAAAGCGTAAAATGTGGTTCAACCATGAACGATACTACGTTTAAAAGACGTGCTGAGCAACAGCCATTTTAGTTAATGTCCATGAATCAGTAGATTTAAATTTGGTGACTATTTAAAGGTTGTATCAGCGATTCTGGGCCGAAACATAAATGATCACATTCATCTGTTTTTACCTCACGATCCGCTAGCTGCCCGCCCCGTAAGCAGGCCGTCAACAAAACGCAGGCAGCCTAGGCTCCGAGATCGCACACAAAAACAAATGGTACTACCAACACCTCAAAAGCAAAATAAACAGTGTTCCAACCAATCACAGACAAGGGGTGGGTGGCACCTTCATGAAAATGCGCGTCAATGATCATTTTCAAAACACGGGAGGGAGGGGCTAGCTGGCTCTGTTTCTTTTGGATCTCGCAACGGAAGTGAGGGCAACCAGAATCTCTGATACAACCTTTAACAACACTTACCAGAGATGGCTGCACAATAAAACTCTAGACTCTATAACAACCTTTAATACAAATTTAATGTCAGATTTAACCAACAGGACCAAATATTTCAGAGAAATCCTGTTTGTATTTAAGGTGAAAAGGTGATTTATTTTCAGGTCAGGTCAGAAACAACAAAAGGATTAATGATGATTTCAAGAGACTGTAGCTGTTCATGTGCATTATTCTGTAATGTGTGTTTCCACAGGCAGGGGGCGCCACTGGTGCATTCTCCCTGTTAATTATGTTTGTCTGCTTTTGCAGAAAGCAGCCTTCATCAGAACTGTGTGTTTAGTTAAAGTGATACTGGATTATTGTGTATTATTCCAGTCTGTCTCCTATTAAACCTCTTTTTAAAACACACTTTATTTGGCAGCTTATCCTGACTTCACTTTAGTTTTTTTCTTTTTCATTTGAATGTTTCTATTTAAGGATCTTTTACCTTCCATTGATGGACTTGATTTGATCTGTTTATATCTAATTATTTTATATCATTTTGCACTTTTTAACTTGGGTTTTGAAAGGTGCTTTATAGATAAATACTCGTGCTTCATTTTTCCAGATTGTGTTTTCCCTCCACTATTCCTGAAGCGTCCGACTCACATGTATGAAATCAACGAGAAGTTGTTTTGGTCGTCAGGTTTTGATTTGTCGGCTGGCAGCCGTTTCTGTACAAGGAGTGTTCGGTACGAGGGAGTTGTCCGAATAAAACATGTTTGATTTTGGATGGGCTGAACAACGTGCAGCCCTGCGGAGCACCAGATGAACTAAACCACATGCAGCTTGAATCAAAGCAGCAGGCGTGATTGGCCAACGGCGCGTCCAGGAAACCGCTCGGCGAGGTTTGACCTTCATGCAGCAGCGTGAAGGTTTCTCACCTGGTCGACATCCTGGAACATAAGAGAAATGAAGCGTGTGCACACAAGTGGAGTGAAGTTGCTCCAATGAAGAAAATCACTTGAATCTTTGGCAACACAGAACGAGTCTGAGGCAACGAGTTTGGACGTCATTGTGGACGTTTAAAGGTCAAAGTGGACTCGATCAATCGGACACAAACGCACTGATTCACACTTTGGTTCGGTTTGTCCAAAAACATCTGTCCACACTCACACAGATCTCGTCATCGGGTTTCAGGCTTCTTGATTTGACATTTGGAATTAATTTAGTATGAAGACTTAGATTTATATCCAGTAAAATATGAGAGGCTGCCGTTGTTTTTCTACCTTAATGTTGATTTGATTAACTTTATTTAATAAATCTTTCTAACTAACTTTAGTTTCGTATGGTTTTAGGTGTAGCAGAGTTTTTTTAATCTTAATTAAATCATGTGAGACTGAAAGAATTTGTATTCCATTTTATGTATTCAGCCATGAATCACAAAGATCCTCGGAGGGCCGATGTCCTGGGACGCTCGGTCAGAGGAAAACTCCCTAAAAAACAGGAAAAACAGGAAGAAACCTCAGAGACGCTGAGGAGGATCCTCCACCAGGACGGACTGAAGACACTAAATACAGAATAAACAACAAAATCACAACGATCGTGATAAAACCATCCATGCCATGAGAGTATCTGTAAACATGCACGTTTGCAGACGATGAACTATTGGTCTGTAGAAAGCAGCCATTCTTTGCTCGTTTTTAATCGACACCAAACATAATCCAGGAGTTCAACACTTTTCTGCAGGTGCAGCGACTTGACTCCTAATAAGCTGGAAACCTACATGTCGTGACTTGCAGGCACCTGGCTGAGCGTTCACCTGTCCTGGGAACGCCAGCGAGTCCGACTGGTTTCCACGGTCGCTGCAGGCGTCGGGAGATTCACAGATACAAACATGCAGTTCAAACCTTTTTATTTCATCGTCCATGAACACAAACTACAATACGACTGGTTCCATCCAAGGAGGATGGAAACATGCCTTAAGAAGTTACATCATTAATACAAAACACAGGAAGCAGGCGTCGTTCCTGTGTTTCGTTAAAAAAGCGCCCTGATGAGGAGGAAGCAAACGTTTCCAAACCTCAGCCGTTCCCTGTTTCCCACGCAAGAAGACAAATGTAAATGTAAGACTTAATATTTATAGGAGACTTATTAAAGATAATCCCCGCCATCACACATGTCCTACTACACAACATAACCACATACTCCTGTACTGCAGTACACATATACAAATTATACTTAATTTCAGAGATAGATATTGTACTTTTTACTTATTTGAGAGCTTCAGTCACTATGTGTTGAGAGATACTAAACACTTTGACTGCACCACGAGTACTTAGTACTACTGTAGCACTGTTGCTCTTGAAGTACTACTTTACTCAGATGAGGACCTAACACTTGTTCTATTTTTAGCTCTTACTTTGCATCGACAATGATACGTTGTGGTTTCTTTGTTTCCTTCTTTTGACAAATGTACTTATTGTAAGTCGCTTTGGACAAAAGCGTCTGCTAAATGACCTAAATGTAATGTAAATGGACTACATTTCACTGATACTGTAACTGGAGTATGTCCCTGACTTTGAGTATTTTCATAGTGTGTGATATTTTTTAACCACAGTAAAGAATCTGAATATTTCATCCTCCACTGGAAGTGATAATAATATACTTCAGCTTTCGTTTTGTGTCATGTGATCCTGTGTCATGCCACCAACACGCATGAGTCACACAAACATACTTACCAACTGAAACTGTGACTGGTACCTTGACTACAACGGCCTCAGGGCTCGCTTTGATGACATCACACACCAAATAGGGACACGGTCCACACACACACCTCCCACTCTGACACATGAAACCTGTCAATGAGGACGATCCTCGTTCTTCCATGACTCAGACTGAAACTTCACGTCAACAGTGAGCTTAAAATACCACGTCATGTATTATTACCTCTAAACTTTCATGTAGCTTTATTTAGCTCCGTTGTACTTGTGAAGTAACGTAATATTTACATACAACTTATTGCCAAAAGCAAGCAGTCTTTGTTCAACATATTCTGACGGTAGTTCATTGTCATGGTGACAAAATTCAAATCCACTGATCCGTCTACAAGGACACAAAGTTTACACAAAATTCAAACTAAATTATTTCAGTTGGAGGTATCGTCCTGTCAGTCGGCGTGACATGCTACAAAATCAACGTTAGCTTTAGACAAAACCAACGTTAGCTTTAGATGACAAAATCAACGTTAGCTTTAGACGACAAAATCAATGTTAGCTTTAGATGACAAAACCAACGTTAGCTTTAGACGACAAAATCAATGTTAGCGTTAGACGACAAAATCAACGTTAAAACCAATGTTAGCTTTAGACAAACCCACGTTAGCTTTAGACGACAAAATCAACGTTAGCTTTAGACAAAACCAATTTTAGCTTTAGACGACAAAACCAACGTTAGCTTTAGACGACAAAACCAACGTCAGCTTTAGACGACAAAACCAACGTTAGCTTTAGACGACAAAACCAACGTTAGCATTAGACGACAAAACCAACGTTAGCTTTAGATGACAAAACCAACGTTAGCTTTAGATGACAAAACCAACGTTAGCTTTAGACGACAAAACCAACGTTAGCGTTAGACGACAAAACCAACGTTAGCTTTAGACATAACCAATGTTAGCTTTAGAAAAAAACCAACGTTAGCTTTAGATGACAAAATCAACGTTAGCTTTAGATGACAAAATCAATGTTAGCTTTAGATGACAAAACCAACGTTAGCTTTAGACAAAACCAACGTTAGCTTTAGACAAAACCAATGTTAGCTTTAGACAAAACCAACGTTAGCTTTAGACAAAACCAACGTTAGCTTTAGACAAAACCAACGTTAGCTTTAGACAAAACCAATGTTAGCTTTAGACAAAACCAACGTTAGCTTTAGACGACAAAATCAACGTTAGCTTTAGACAAAACCAATGTTAGCTTTAGATGACAAAATCAACGTTAGCTTTAGATGACAAAATCAACGTTAGCTTTAGATGACAAAATCAACGTTAGCTTTAGACAAAACCAATTTTAGCTTTAGATGACAAAACCAACGTTAGCTTTAGACGACAAAACCAACGTTAGCTTTAGACGACAAAACCAACGTTAGCTTTAGATGACAAAACCAACGTTAGCTTTAGAGGACAAAACCAACGTTAGCTTTAGACGACAAAACCAACGTTAGCATTAGACGACAAAACCAACGTTAGCTTTAGACGACAAAACCAACGTTAGCGTTAGACGACAAAATCAACGTTAAAACCAATGTTAGCTTTAGACAAACCCACGTTAGCTTTAGACGACAAAATCAACGTTAGCTTTAGACAAAACCAATTTTAGCTTTAGACGACAAAACCAACGTTAGCTTTAGACGACAAAACCAACGTCAGCTTTAGACGACAAAACCAACGTTAGCTTTAGACGACAAAACCAACGTTAGCATTAGACGACAAAACCAACGTTAGCTTTAGATGACAAAACCAACGTTAGCTTTAGATGACAAAACCAACGTTAGCTTTAGACGACAAAACCAACGTTAGCGTTAGACGACAAAACCAACTTTAGCTTTAGACAACAAACCAATGTTAACTTTAAACAACAACACAGCCGTTAGCTTCAGACGTCAAAACCAACGTTAGCTTTAGACAACAAACCAATGTTAACTTTAAACAACAACACAGCTGTTGGCTTCTGACGTCAAAACCAACGTTAGCTTTAGACGATTAAACCTCTTAGCTAGTTGATGAAACCGTCTCAACCACAGTTCGGGACTTGTGTGTGGTTAAAGTCCTGTGTTGTTGCAGCGTTTCCACATACAGTTAATGTAATGTGTTGATTAAATTAATTTTAAACTTAATAAACTAGTTGTTGTGTAAACATCTAAATCCAAAGTCTCCCCGTTTCGCCACTAAACACGTGCATGGTTTTTGATTGGCCATAGTACAATGTCCCCAACGCTCTCAAACATCACACGGGAACTGTTGTAGCTAAGATAACAGTAGAAGAAGCTGAATGTTTGAAGGAGCTGCAGGCTGATGTTGACATCCACCGAATGGGACACCTGAGCTGGGACGCCAGCCGTTGGCGTGGAGTCTGGACTCGCCCTGAACGACCTGCCCACACTCGTCGCTTCGCCTCCCTCCGGCAGTTTCTCACGGAGCGGGAGGCTTTTTTAAACGTTCTCCTGCAACGTTCCCTCCATGCAGCAGCTCTGTGACACGGTCGGTCGTATCGGCTGCTTTAACGACTTCATTCATCAGTCTGATTAGAAAACATGTAGTAATGCACACAGAAGATAATTGTGTGTTATGTGAATCCTGCAGAGACGTGAGCCCTTCTGTCAGACTGAAGAACAGCAGGCTGGTGTGGTTTCATGCATCTTTATGTTCAACATTGAGTCTCTTCCATCTGTCCTTCAATACATTTATCTTTAAAGACATGAGATGTGCAACCTAACTAGTTAGGTTGAGACGACTAGACTGATTCTAACGGGACACTAACATCAGTCTCCTGGTTAACGTCCTGTGTTTCCTGACCCGCCCCCCTTCCAGACCCCTTCCAGACCTCCTCCAGATCCCCTCTCTACGTGGACTTCTGGGACTCTCTGAAACTAATTTGTGTTATGTGAAGATCAAACGTAATCCACCACCAAATACGTTTCCCTTGAAAGGTAATCTTCAGGAGACCAGGCTTCCTTTGGGACCCGGACTAATCTGGCCCTGAAACCATCTCTCTTCGGAGTCTTATTGTGGAAATTCCTCTCTGAGTCCTGGTGTGTGGAACCTAATCTCCACAGCCGGGTCCAGGTAGCTTTAATGATCCTCCCTGGGATAAAATAGGGGCATTATAGTCCTAGCGGCGGTTTGGCCCTGAAACACTGCCTCCATTCATCTCCCAAACATCTGATTCCCTCTCTGCCTCCGTTGCCTCCTCTCACTAGTCCCTCTTTTTGTGTGTCAACAGGAATCACTTGTGGTTGCGTTGCCGGTTCTCCAGTGTCTCCGTCCTGAAGCCTCGCCGGCGACTGCAGAGCGAACACGGGACCATCAGCCTTCAGGACTGACATCACTGTAAGGTCGGCTTCATCTCTTCTTCTTCACACTGACATCACTGAGTATTGATCACCGATCAACCCAAATAGCTGCATTCTGTAGTTTAGCAAATCAAAAATGACATTTCTGTTTCTGTTGACATAAAATAGCTGCAGTCGAGGCCGAAATCTGGCTTCAACTCATCTTGAGAATAATAGTTTTATCCATATTCTAACAAACGGTTTCACTCTAATAATAGTATATAATCATATAAAGTAAACACATTCATTTACAACCAAACCCTGCTGTTTAATCCAAAATGTAGCTTCATGTGCTCTTTACACTCATGTCGGAAACATTTCATACCTGAACTCCAAAAAACTCACAAAGTCAGCCACCGTGTTTAAAAA
This sequence comes from Chelidonichthys spinosus, assembly GCA_029853015.1. Lineage (NCBI taxonomy): Eukaryota > Metazoa > Chordata > Actinopteri > Perciformes > Triglidae > Chelidonichthys > Chelidonichthys spinosus. Next base: position 595,651 of record CM056828.1, on the reverse strand, counting down.
ACAAGAGACAAGTTATGAACAATATCACAGAAATAAATGAATGAATGAATTAATAATATATATATATATATATATATATATATATATGTTCCATAAAGTAAATGAAAGGTTTCTCAGCTACAATCATCCTTTTATTTGAATGATGTGACTTGTTTCCATTGAGAGGCAGGACGTATTTCCAGTCAGTTTCCACAGTTTAATAATAATATATTAATATTATTAATAATAATATTAATGTTATTAATAATCATAATATTGATATGATTAATAATAATAATAATAATAATAATCATATTAACATTATTAATAAGAATCATATGAATAACAGAAAACCAAAGAATCTCCCTGGTGGGACGTTGAGGGCGGGGCTAAAGTCTGCTGTGAGTCATCTGAGTGAGACACAAACTAACATGATGGCACATGCTGGGGGGGGGGGGGGGGGGCATCATGACATCACAGCCCTGAGTGACAGTGTGTGTGTGTGTGTGTGTATATGTGTGTGTGTTTGTTAATGTGTGTGTGTGTGCTGCCCCTCCCTGCCCCGGGTATAAAAGCTCCATCATCCTCACCCATCACGACTCTCCCCGAGCCTCGCTGCCTTCCAGACTTTAGGACCTTCCACGTTTGGACTTTACTACTTTGCTTGCTGAAGACATGGTGTCGGCCGGCTTCCAGATCCTGGGCTCGGCCCTGTGCATTATCGGCTGGATTGGCGCCATCGTGGCATGCGCCCTCCCCCAGTGGAAGGTGACGGCCTTCGTGGGCCAGAACATCGTGACAGCCCAGACCACCTGGGAGGGCATCTGGATGAGCTGCGTGCACCAGAGCACCGGCCAGATGCAGTGCAAGGTGTACGACTCCATGCTGGCGCTGGCCCGCGACCTGCAGGCGGCCCGCGCCCTCATGATCCTCTGCATCCTCCTCGGCCTCATGGGCATCCTCCTCTGCCTCGCCGGGGGCAAGTGCACCAACTGTGTGGAAGACGAGACCGCCAAAGCCCGGATCGGCGTGGCGTCCGGCGTGGTCTTCATCATCGCCGGCGTGCTGTGCCTCATCCCCGTCAGCTGGACGGCCAACACTGTCATCCAGAACTTCTACAACCCGATGATGGGGGGCAGCCAGAAACGGGAGCTCGGAGCGGCCCTCTTCATCGGCTGGGGCGCCGCCGGCCTCCTCATCATCGGGGGCGCCCTGCTCTGTGCCAACTGCCCCCCCAAGGACGAGTACTCTGCCAAGTACTCTGCTGCCCGGCCCAACGCCTCCAAGGACTACGTCTGAGACCACCATGGAGGATCAGCTGATCCCGGTTCAGAACATGTTTATACATCCGGACTCTACCTTTTCATCCATCTGTGCCCTTTTACAAATCATTTCATTTAAAATGTGTGTTATAATATGTGACTGTGTCTGAAACTGTAAATAAAGACGTTTTTATTATCATCCCACTTTGTTCTTTGAGACTCTAGAACGTCATGACAACAACAGCGACGTCAGCTGATTGGTCGTTAAAAAATAAAAGAAATATAATAGTCCCAAAAAAGAATCCTAATTAAAGTCTAGACCTGAAAAGAATATGTATAATAATACCTTTTACTCATATAGCACCTTTCAAAACATAGAACACATTTAATTCACATTTAGTGCATTTAGCTTCGATTTGACTTACAATCAGTAAATACGTTGGAAGAAAGTAAACAGTAGATTTCTGTTAGACCGGATTTCACAAGAACAAGTTTCAACCACGCCCAACCGCTAAGCTAACCCGTAGCTGGTTTACTACACGGATCAGTTCTACATCTGATGTGACGTGAAATGAACTAAAAACAGAAATAAAACACAAAACAATGTCAAACTGAATCAATGAAATCACAACGAGAGAGAAAGTCAAAAGAACTTCATAATAATAATAATACAACATCACCACATAAATAAGAAAGAAACACTTAATAATGACCAAACTTGTGTCACAGTGAATGACATGATCAGTTATGCAGGTTTTCATCCTGGTTCGGTCCAACACTGCCCCCCGCTGGCCGCTCAGAGACTCGTCCTGGTTCAGTCCAACACTGCCCCCCGCTGGCCGCTCAGAGACTCGTCCTGGTTCAGTCCAACACTGCCCCCCGCTGGCCGCTCAGAGACTCGTCCTGGTTCGGTCCAACACTGCCCCCCGCTGGCCGCTCAGAGACTCGTCCTGGTTCAGTCCAACACTGCCCCCCGCTGGCCGCTCAGAGACTCTTCCTGGACAAAAACAACACCTTTAACTGGCAGATAATTACAAAAGCAGACTTCATAATAATAATAGGAATAAAGACTCCTTCCTTCCTGGTGAACATGTTGGATGTTTAATAGATTTACTGACTAGTCTGTCACATGACCAACATTACTGTGATTAAAGAGTCTCTGGCTCTGATTGGATGACGCATGGATGTCGAGAGATTCTTGTTTGGTACCAGTGGAAGAAAATATTGTAGATCTTGATAAAAAATACAAAGAAATGGATGGTTTCCATTTTGATCTAAAGGCATTTTTCATTTCAGCTCTCAGACATTAATTCGTACGTGAAATTAGAAGAAACCTTATTTGTAAATGTTCCTTAGTTGTGACCTTGAGGCTTTGATTCAGGCAGGTCAGCACTCCTTAAGGTCGCGGCTCTTTGTTTGTGTGTAAACTCCTTCCGGCCAATGGGAGACGAGGACAGCGGCGTCACACACCCTCATGTCTGTGGCTTCTTCCCACACACAGACCTATAAAAGCCGGCTGTCCTCACCCCCGGCTCTCCGTCTGGATTTTAATCAGAGAGCATCAGGATGGTTTCTCAGGGGATTCAGATCATCGGCATATCAATGGCTCTGATTGGCTGGTTCATGGTGGTGGTGGTGTGTGCCCTGCCCATGTGGAAGGTCACGGCCTTCGTGGGCGCCAACATCATCACGGCTCAGACCATCTGGCAGGGCATGTGGATGAACTGCGTGGTGCAGAGCACCGGCCAGATGCAGTGCAAGATGTATGACTCCATGCTGGCGCTGCCCCAGGACCTGCAGGCGGCCCGCGCCATGATCATCATCTCCATCCTGACGGGGGTGTTCGGCGTGGTGCTGTCCGTCGCCGGGGGCAAGTGCACCAACTGCATCGAGGAGGAGCGCTCCAAGGCCAAGGCCTGCATCCTGGCGGGAGTCCTGTTCCTGGTGTCGGGTCTGCTGTGCCTGATCCCGGTGTCCTGGTCCGCCAACACCATCGTCACCAACTTCTACAACCCGCTGCTGATCGAGGCGCAGCGCTACGAGCTTGGCGCCGCGCTGTACCTCGGCTGGGCGGCGGCGACGCTGCTGCTCATGGGAGGGGCGCTGCTGTGTTGGAACTGTCCGCCCAAACAGAGCCACCCCCATTACGTTCCCAAGTTCACACCCTCCAAGACCGTCTCCACGTCCCGGGAATACGTGTGAGGCTGCTTTCTTTAAAACGCTGACTCAGCAAAGTGTAAATACAAAGCAGCAACTCGCTGTTCTCCCAGCGGACATCTTGCCTCGTCAGCGGTGGCGGCGTCCCGCTTCACGCACCGCGATGGAACCAACCGACCACGACGTCCATGATCCGATGTTCCCGTCCAACACCAAAGACAGAAAGTCGGCTGGCGTTCACGCCTCTGAAATTACAAGCGCTTTGAAAAAAATCATCCGTGTAAATATTTAGGCCCATTTCTTTTATTGCAGTTTGTTTTGATGCAAATTTCAGAAATCACATTTTTAATGTTTTTCATTGATGTTTCTGAGTCTCTGAATGTTGTAATGTTCTGTTTCAGTAAATAAACTACTGTTCTCTTACGTCTGACAATCTCTGAGCCGATCATTATCATTATTATTATTATTATTATTATTATTATAGAGATGAAAGAAGAAGAAAATGAGGAAGTTTCCAGTGAAACAGGATGTAGGAGAAACGGTCTCTGTGGACGAAACAAACATGCTGTTGTTTTGGGTTCACTGCTGACTCAGCAGCATCGGGGACTCCAGGGTCCTGGTCCTGGTCTCGGTGGATCCTCACTCAGAGAGTTTCATTGTTGGAGCTTCTGCTCGTCTGAGAGAAACATCCTGAAGGAAACAGGTACTTTATTATTCAGAGACGAGTTGTTTCAAACTAAAGCACCGTACAAATGTTTTTATGAGGAAATCCAACGAGCATGAACTCCATTTCCATCTCGGGGTTAAAAAACAAAGAACAGGAGAATATCAACAATGTCACATTTAGCTCCAGCATGAGGCGATAAAACATTACATTTGAAAAAAATAAATAAATATGGCTATATATATGCATCCATAGGCAAGGAATAATAAAATATATATTTATACATGCACTTATTCAAATATATTTAAAAAATAAGATGAATAAATAACATGGATTGTGTTACTGAGCCTGCTGTGGTCTACATGATAAAATATGCTCCTTGCTTTTATACTTGTGTTCATGTTAAATCGTTGTTGCCATCATAAACGTTCTGAGAACCCGTTTTTCGTCTCCGGATCCCAGAGAGGATCGTTTGTTTGTGCAGGGTCACATGACCGAGACGGTGTCGACAGTTTGTTTACCCTCCACGGGTATTTGTCACATGACGAGGTCAGCTGACCCACTGGCTTCCTGTGTCTCTGAACTGGGTCACGGCGGGAGGCGGCGGCCATGTTTGTAGTCTGCTTGGCGTCCGTACTGCCTGAACACGTTGAACCTGAAGTCTCAGCAGGTCTGTGGATTCTTCCTGATGAAACGACGTCATCACATCAGCATTAACACAACAAAGAAAGCAACCAGCCAACCAGAGACGCTGGTTTCTGCAACCGCTCGTTATCAGCTGATTCAGCTGAAGGTGGATCAGAAGATCAATGCCACTTCCTCTCTGAACGGCTGAACGTAAACCTGCAGACCGGCAGGTAACTGCCAGAAACCTTCTCTGGGTTTTACCGCTGACCCCCCTATGCTGGACTAATGTGATTGTTTGCCATCCCTGCTAGTCTGAGCTGGTTTCGGGGGGTTTGAAGTTCCAGTAATCATCATCCCTGAATGTGGAAGTGTGTTCTCCTGGCGGCAAGCCCCGCCCCGCCTGCAGGAGAGGAATCTGGTTTGGCCAGTAGAACTCACCTGACGACGAGCCGGCCCTCCTCCTGCTGCTGCTCTCTGAGACCTGAATCACTCGGACGAGGACCAGACCTGAGAGAGCTGCTGTCTTCACCATGGGCCGGATCGGCAAGGAAACGGCGGGTCAGGTCATCAGCTTCATCGGCCTGGTCGGCGTGGCGGTGACCTGTGGCGTCCCCATGTGGCGGGTGACCTCGTACATCGGGGCGAACATCGTGACGGGGCAGATCGTGTGGGACGGCCTGTGGATGAACTGTGTGATGCAGAGCACCGGGCAGATGCAGTGCTCGCTCAACGACTCCGTGATGAGTCTGTCCAGAGACCTGCAGGCGGCCCGGGCGCTCGTCATCATCTCCCTCGTCTTCGGCTTCATCGGCTTCATCATCAGCTTCATCGGCGCCAAGTGCACCGGCTGCCTGGACAGCGACTCGTCCAAGGCCAAGGTGGTCATCATCTCCGGCTGCCTCATCATCATCTGTGCCGTCCTGGTCCTGATACCGGTCTGCTGGTCTGCAGCCATCACCATCACGGACTTCCAGAGCCCTTTGGTGATTGAGACCCAGAAGAGGGAGCTGGGAGCCTCCATCTACATCGGCTGGGGCTCCGCCGCCCTCCTCCTGGTGGGTGGGATCATCCTGACCACGTCCTGCCCTCCTCAGAAGCCCATGTACGGATACCCGGGCTACCCGCCTGCGCCCATGTACGGCCCGTACCCCGGCCCGGCGGTGAACCCGGCGGCGTACAGGCCCGTGTACGTCCCCCCCACCAGCCGCACCGGCTCCGGGACGTACGCCCCAGGGAAACCGTACGCAGCGCCGACTTCGTACTCCGCCAGACAGTTCATCTGAACCCGGAGAGAAGAGACTCCAAAACCTGCATCAGAACCCACTTTGTCTCCGATGGTTCGTACTGAACTGGATTTAACTGAATCATCTCCATCACTGTGACTCATGTTTTCTGTCCTCTGAAGTGCATTTAGTCTTCAGATGAATAATGTGGCTGATTTGTTTGTCACCGTCCAAATATGTATTTATTGTTTATTGTACGGAGCAGATTATGTAAATAGTGATGATTGTTTTCTGTAAATGTGCCTTTTATTTTGAAAGATTATCAATAAATTGTGTGGAGCTTATTCACGTATCTGTTTGTGGAGTCATTATCACAACATTCTGTGGCCGTGTGTTATGAAATATCCTTTATATGTTTGAAAAGGTCCCTGTGTTTCTGAGGGAAGGCTGGGAAGAAATGATTCTAAGAGTTCTCATTTATTTGAATCAGGGAGTCATTTCACTGTAAACTGAGCCGCTTTCATAATAAACGTGGTGGAAATAAAGAGGATCCTGTGGTCCTGGATGTTTATGTGACTTAGTGAACAGATCACAGAGGGAAGCCTCCTTCCGTTAACGTCTGATTCTCCCGCCCACACTGCTGCTGTTTTCAAACCTGCGGCGAGTGACGGGACCTGATCTTCCGGTAACGACCCAATCAAAGGCCGGCTGCGGACCATTGTTTCCATCACTTGTCTCACTGATGTTCATCTCGTCGAAACTGCTCCCCGTCGTTACAGATAATGTGAAGAATCTGGTCGGGCCGGAAAAACTCTCACTGGTTTCAGGTCAGAGGGCAGGCTGCAGTGACTCCGCCTCCAACGGAGGCGTCCTTATAACCACAGCAGACGCTCAACCGCCTTCATTCAACTTTACAAGCGACGCTGAGCTCATCACCCTGCCATCAGACCTCATCATGGTGTCAATGGGACGACAGATGCTGGGCTTCGCCCTGGCCATCATTGGCTTCCTGGGGACCATCATCGTGTGCGCCCTGCCCATGTGGAAGGTCACGGCCTTCATTGGCGCCAACATCGTGACGGCGCAGGTCATCTGGGAGGGCTTGTGGATGAACTGTGTGATGCAGAGCACCGGCCAGATGCAGTGTAAGATCTACGACTCCCTGCTGGCGCTGCCCCAGGACCTGCAGGCCGCCAGAGCTCTGGTGGTCATCGCCATCATCGTCTCTGCCTTCGGGGTCCTCTTGGGCATCGCCGGAGGGAAGTGCACCAACTTTGTGGAGGATGCCAGCGCCAAAGCCAAGGTGGCCATCGCCTCCGGGATTGTGTTCATCTGTGCCGGCGTGCTGATCCTCATCCCCGTCTGCTGGTCCGCCAACACCATCATCAGGGATTTCTACAACCCCATCATGACCAACGCCCAGAGGAGAGAGCTGGGGGCGGCGCTCTACATCGGCTGGGGCACGGCAGCCCTCCTCCTCCTGGGCGGCGCCCTCCTCTGCAGCTCCTGCCCACCCAAAGACAGCCCTGAGTACCCCGTCAAGTACTCGGGGGCCAGGTCCGCGGCCACCAGCCGGGCCTACGTCTGAGACCCTCAGCGGTACTCTGCTGGTCTCCAGGAACCCTCCTTCGTTGAGAACTCTGATCGCACCACCACTTGTGGCTCGGTTCCTTTTTATTTTGCCGTGACGCTGTGAGAGTTGGTGAGAGTCCGGTTTCTTTAGTGGAGGAAAGAAAAGAGAAAATGTGTTGAAACTGGTGGCAAGAAATGAGGACTGGACTGAAGGAGAGCTGCTCTCCATGAAGCTGGTCTCAGACCTGGTTCTGGTTCATCTCAGCTCTGCTGGAAGCATGTTAACGGTCAACAGTGACCTCCAGATATTGTGAATTTACTGTATAAAATATTTTACTGTTCCAATGTAATACCAATGTTTTTGTTTACTGAAATCACTGATGATATTTAATAAAACATTTAATGTAGTCTACTCTTTTGTGAGTCTCTTTGTTTGGGTTTTACATGAACGGACGAGAACTGGCCTCAGGTCTGCCAGCAGTGATTGTTTGGGAGTCGAACACTTTAAACGGGAGTCTGGTCGGACTGGAAGCAGATCTGTTGATCCGGTCACATGTTTGGACTAATGGTGAAGCCGCAGACGGGGAACTGAATATTCACGACTCAGCATCTAATTCTGGATCCACTTCCTGTTTTCATGGAGTCCCATATTCATGTTTTAGGGTTCCAGGTCGAAAGTGTAGCAGCAGAGTGGATTCAAAACACAGAGTGTCGACGTCCTGAATGAAGGACCAGTTCAACCAGTTTCACAGTGTTGGGAACCAGTCTGATGTGTAAATGTTTCACCTGGCTCCATTAAAACACAGTCGCTGGATGAAACACACTTCTAACTTCAGACTCTGGTTTCTAACAGGCTTTGATGAAGAGTAAATCATGTCCTGCCTTTGAGCAAAGGTTACTGGTGCTTTAATTTGGACCTATTTCTAGCAGCAGGACGGTTTCAGTGGGATTGACTCTAATCTAATCATCTAATCTAATCTGATTTGATCTAATTTGATCTAATCTAATCCCAGTGTGATGAAGAGCCGCCCAGCCAGCGGTGCTCATCAATGAGTGTTTAAATCAACGATGGAGACACAACTCTCACGGAGGTAGAAGACTTGTTAAGAGGAGAAATGATTGTCCTCATGTCTAGAATATGAGAACGGTCCCAGAGGTTTCTGGGATTTTACTGCCAGATGATCACTAATCAATATTTCTATCGCCGTGGAGATTCTAAAATCTAATCTAACTTCTACAAATGGACCCAAACTAATTGATTCAATCCTCGAGACGAGCTCTTTTAAGGTTCGGGACCTTGGTCGTCATGGTGACGGCACTAACTGATACTCAGGCCTGGGTGTGTTCAGGAACACTGGAAACCGAAGCCACCGTATTCTGACATTGTGGGAGGACACACACACACACACACACACCTGTTTATAATCATTCCTTCATTAGTTTGGGTTATTTTGAGCTAATTCGTTGCATGACATCCAGGAAGTGACCTCATCCTCACCTGTGCAAGTGTTGGACTGGCGAACGCCCTGAGAGAGAATCTACCTGAACCTGTTACATCGATGATGATGTCACAGTATCACAGCGAGTGCTGATGCAAACATGGCTTCCTGCAAAGCAATCGCACACCGATCACAAACGTTATGTTCCACTCTTTAAACGCTCGTTAGTACAGAATTGTTAAAGGTAGAGACGTCCTGTTCTCAAGTAGAAGTACACATACTTACTGTGGTGAAAGTACTCATTCTACTTCTTTTCTCAAAAGTGAAAAGGTACTGAAATATTCTCAAAGTAGAAAGTAAAAGTATCCCTAAGAAGGACATTTCTACTGGCTCTCATCATATTGTTATTAAAAATAATAATCATTAGAAAGTACTGATATTTGGTTTAAAATGTAGGGAAAAGTAAAAAGTTGTCGGGAAAATATATCCTCAAGTAAAGATCCCTTAATATTCGACTTCAGTAACCATGTATTTACGTTTACGTTTAGGGCATTTAGCAGACGCTTACAGTAAGTATTTGTACTTGGTAACAAAGTATTTGTACTTGGTGACTTCCACCTGTGCGAGTATTTAGAAGGATTCTAACAGGACACGCTGGTTTCATTCGTTAAGAAAGTAAAAGGATCCAAGTGAAGAATGAAACAAAGCTCCTTTTAAACGGTTTGACAGGAAACCATCAGGCCTCCATCCTGGTCCCAGTCCTGGTCCCAGTCCTGGTCCCAGTCCAGCGTTCAGACTCTGTCACATTTGTGCTTTTCCTCGTTGAGTGTGGCACCAGGACCTGGAGTAACCCGATCCTGGTCTGCATCCAGAAGACTTTATTGTCCCGTACACAAAGAATCCTGCATGGCGGGTATTCGCAGCCTCTGAAGAGTCCGCCGCCGCTCGGCTTTCACGCCTCCCATTCTTCGTTGTAATTACGCTGCACACAGGCGTCCACACCTGAATATTCTGCCGGAGACGTAGCCGAGACAACACCATGGCCTCCATGGGGATGCAGATGGCGGGATGCGCCATGGCCCTCCTGGGCTGGATCGGGGTGCTCATCACCTGCGGCACGCCCATGTGGCGGGTCACGGCCTTCATCGGCAGCAACATTGTGACCTCGCAGGTCATGTGGGAGGGCATCTGGATGAGCTGCGTGGTGCAGAGCACGGGCCAGATGCAGTGTAAGGTGTACGACTCCATGCTGGCCCTGAGCCCAGACCTGCAGGCGGCCCGGGCCCTGGTGGTGGTCTCCATCATCGTCGGCATCGCCGGGGTGTTCATCGCCTTCGCCGGGGGCAAATGCACCAACTTCATCCCGGAGGAGAGGGCCAAGGCGAGGGCCACGGTGGCGGCGGGCGTGATGCTGATCATCGCCGGCGTCCTCTGCCTGATCCCCGTCTCGTGGACCGCCAGCAGCATCATCAGGGACTTCTACAACCCGGTCCTCGTAGACGCCCAGAAACGAGAGCTGGGGGCCTCTCTGTACATCGGCTGGGGGTCCGGGGCTCTGCTTGTCTTGGGAGGGGCTCTCCTGTGCACCAGCTGCCCCCCGAAAGAGGACAAGACCCCCTCAGTGAAGTACCTCCTCAACCGGCCTGGAGGGACCAGCAAACAGGACTCTTTTACACCCAGCAAGACCTACATTTAAAGGGCCGGTGTCAAACCATCTCCGGGGTTCTGTGGGACTTAAAGACTCACAACGAAGGAACACAGTCACTTTGGACGTGTGAAGCTGCTTTCTGTCTAAGTGTTGCTGCTGGACTTTTACACGGGTAGTCTGGTTTCAGGTCTGTGGTTGCACAGCGGTCTGTCCTCTCACATGTGTACTTCTACTTTTCCAGTCAAATAAATGAGCTGCTATCGTAACTTATTCTTGCTCTCACGCTTCCTGTTTGTGTATGTTTTTGTGTTCTTTAAACTCCGACCAACCTGTTGGTCCGGTTTTTCCCCCGAGAACAAAGACAGTGACTCAGAGACTCAGAGTCTGTTTAGTAAAACTCAACCTGCTGCATTAATATTCATAAATAAAGTCTAAATGATACAAAACATGGGTTTAGAGTAATGCAACAACTACTGCGGCGGGAGGCGGCGAGGGTCAAATTACTCACCAGGAAGGAAGAGCTGGACAATAAATATCAATGAGGGTTAGAGTGGAACAGATCGTAGAAGAATGTCACATTCATGTTTCAGTCCGACTCCGACATGAATCCTTCATACACAAAGACCCTGATGAGGCATTAATCAGGTTCTGATGATCCAAACGGAGATTAGGATGTTTCCAGACGTCATGAAACCACAACTTCACTTCTTAAACTCTTAAATCTAAAACCTCTGATGATTCTCCAGCAACACCATTTAAAACCAGAAACATTTCATTTTGAAAGCCCAGATTCTTCACCTGAGTCATGAAGTCTGACCTGATTGGTTGTGCTTGTCTCTGTGCAACACTGCCCCCTAGTGGCCACTTGCCCTCCTGGCTAGTAAGTCTCTACACGCATTCAGTCTGCAGCAGGAAACGACTTCAGCTTCATGGATAGAATCCTGAAACGTGTCTTAAGTCCTTGTTGTGGTCTGAGGTGACGTGTCTTTGTCCCCCATCAGGGTCTGGACCGGTCCCATGGCGGTGCAGGAGCTGGGCATCATCCTGTCCATGACAGGCGTCGCCGGGACCATCCTGATCTGCGCTCTGCCCATGTGGAAGGTGACGGCCTTCATCGGCACCCACCTGGTGGTGATGCAGGTGTTCTGGGAGGGGCTGTGGATGACCTGCGTCAGCGAGTACACCGGCCAGCTGCAGTGTAAGCTGTATGACGCCCTGCTGGACCTGACTCCTGACCTGCAGGCGGCCCGCGGCCTCATCTGCATCAGCCTGGTGCTGGGCTGCCTGGGCTTCCTGCTCTTCCTGCTGGGAGCGCGCTGCACCAACTGCCTGGGCCACCCGAGGGTCAAGGCCCGGCTGGTGCTGAGCTCCGGGGCCGTCTTCTGCCTGGCGGCGCTCACTGCCGTCATCGCCGTCTCCTGGACAGCCAACACCATCATCAGGGACTTTCACAACCCGCGGGTCCCCGAGGTGCTGAAGCGGGAGCTGGGCGCCGCCATCTACATCGGTTTCGTGACCTGCGGGCTGCTGTTCTGTGGCGGGGTTGTTCTGTGCACCAGCTGCCCCCACCGGGGCACCAGAGCCCTGCCCGGCGGGTACAAACCGGCCCAGACGCCGACGCACGGCAGCTACGCCATCAAGAACTACGTGTGACACGAGGGCACGAGGAGATACGTCAAAAAACACTAAAAACTAGTCCCGAAAGTCTTCTGATTCGTCTTCATTGACACATGTTAGATTTTTCACGTCGACTTTCTACTGATGTTTTTCAATTTGAAGTCAGGTTCACGATTTATTTTTGTTGGTATGACATTCCGCTACAAAACCAACGTTAGCTTTAGACGACAAAACCAACGTTAGCTTTAGACGACAAAACAAACGTGAGCTTTCGACGACGAAACCAATGTTAGCCTTAGACGACAAACCGTTAGCTTTAGATGATAAAACCAACATTAGCTTTAGACGACAAAAACAAATGTTTGTTTTCGACGACAAAAACTAACGTAAGCTTTCGACAACGAAACCAACGTTAGCTTTAGACGACAAAACCAACGTTAGCTTAATTCGACAAAACCAACACTTTATACTACAAACTGTCCGTTGACTACCTACATGTTTTTTTCCAAAATAAAGTCCCATGGAGGAAACAGGAAGGGGCGGGGCTTAGCCTCTGTATGTCTGATACGCTCCAATTTGTGACATATTTTTCGAAACGTGGTGAAAGTGAATGGCAACATGTTTTTGGAACGCCCTCTAGTGGACAGGAAGTAAAACAACCACATTGTCTGTCATGTCATTGCCTGTGTACTATATCATTTATAATTAGTATAATTAGTATTGTATTGTAAATTTGAATAGTATTATAGAGGAAACTCGACAGCTCGGCCCACGTTAGAGTTCTCGACGGGTTGGGTTAGCCCGACAAACCCGACAGGACCTGCGGGTTCGGGCCGGGTTCGTGTCTAAAATATAAGCAAGTGACTCGGGTCGGGTCGGACCTCGGGCTTAATTTTTTCCGCTCAGTGAAAAAAAATGTATTAACATCGCTGCTGTTCACCGTAAAGTCTGGCTGGTGCGTGTAACGTGCATCATGGAGAGGGGCGGGGCAGACCTGACGGTCGCTGCGTGCACCTTATGGAGAAGTGGTGGAGCCTGGTGCGTAACTGCTGCATCATGGAGAGGGGCGGGGCAGACCTGACGCCGCTGCGTGCACGCCTTTAGCCTGGAGAAGTAGATGGAGTTGGTGAAAAGTAAACTTGCTGCAGGTAAATTCAACGTCGGCGGCGGGCCGCGGGCCAGGTTCGGGCAGATAATCCATGGGTTGGGTCGGGTCGTAATTTTCAGGCCCGTTGAGAACTCTAGCCCACGCTATGTGGAGGAGGCGGCCACAGCGTCTGTATTGTGTCAAGGTCAAAGGTTAGAATGCTGTGTTGGGCAGAAGAGTCTGTGAGCTCAATAACAGATCCTGGATCAGCCTTGCAGTGCCGCCGCACCTCACCAATCCCACTGAACTGGTTCCTGGAGCCACATACCTCCACGCCTCCACGCCTCCCCACCTCCAGCTGGAGAAACCAGCCGGTGAGGCAGTCGCCCGGCGGGATGTGGCGCACGGAGCTCGCCGCCCTCAGCGTGGCGTTCCTGGGCTGGCTGTGTGCCGTGCTTACGCGCTGCCTCGCTCTGTGGAATGTGAGCGGCACCGTGAACAACACCACCGCCACGCTGCCGGCGTACTGGGACGGGGTGTGGCTGGAATGGGTGGACTGGGATCTGGCCCACGATGGTGGCCTGCACTGCTCCTTCTATCGGTCTCTGCTGGCTCTCTCTGGAAGCTTCCGGACCTGGCGAGCCCTCATCACCGCCGCCATCGGAGCCGGGGCGTTCGCCGCCGCCATCGGAGCGGCGGGGGTCATGTGGTTCCCCCTGCGGCGTCAGGTCAAGGTGGTTTCTGGGGCTCTCTTTGTTCTGTCTGGGATCCTGCTGCTGGTCCCCACAGCCTGGACCTGCCACCACACCAGTCAGCCACTGGGGGGCGCCGTGGGGCTGAGGAGGGTCTGGGGGCCGGCGCTCTACCTCGGCTGGATCTCGTTGGCACTGATGCTGGCCGGCGGTGGCTTCCTCACCACCAGGTGTCCCACTAGGGAGAGCATGCAGCTGGACCTGGACCAGGAGGCGGTCCACCCACTGAGCCGGATCAACAGGATCACGTTGACACACAGCCAGTATGAGCGCAGACCAGAACCCACCTGAGACGGTGGACTGCAATCTCATCCATCACCCAATCAGAGCTCGTCTTTTCAACCATCAGATCACGCGTTATCCCGTCTGACTTCCTGTTTCCTGTGTGTCTCACACCTGTTGGTGGGTTTTTTCCCATGATGCCGCGGGGCTCCGCCGTCTGTTCTCGGGACGTTTGATCTTTTCATGCTTATCTCTGTCTGTTTGTTCCACTTATTAAGAATAAAGAAGAGTGAATTTTCACTTCCTGTCGGATATCACGAGTCAAAGATGAAACCGTTTTCAAAATAATAAAGTTTAGTCCTGAACTCGGTCAGGAAATTATTTGCTTTTTACCATATTTTTTGCACGTTTTCTTTGTAATCAGGTAAACACTTTATTTAAAATCATCGTTTACAGTGATTTCATTAGTTTATTGAAAAAACAAAAAAAAAATCTCTTATGCATTTGATTAATAATAATTGTTATAAATAATGAATATTTGTTATAAAGTGACTTCTTTCTCAGGTGTGTAGTCAGACTGGAGATCATGCGTCCGTCCGTCTGTCCACAGCTAAAACCATCACACGGTTTCTTCCTGTGATTAAACGTCTCCTGGTTGCTGTGATTCATCATTTACGGTTGTATACTGTCTCTTGACTCCGCCTCCCTCCTCTCAACCAATCAGCAAATGCTTCAGTCAAAACTCACCTCGTAGCTAAAATCCTCCTTCTAGCTCAAACTCAGTTCTTGTGAGGAACTATTTTTCCAGGTGTAATAACATTCGGTTCTCTTTGCTCTGTTGGGATTGACAGCTCAGGGGCGGGGCCAAAGTATAAAGGTGGTCAACGATTGGCTGGAAGCACTTCAGATGTTAAACACTGATTTCATCTTTAAATAAACTGAAGAAAACCACGAGAACATTTAGTTACATATTTATTAGCAAGCTTACTCATTATGACAAAATATATATTATTAAAGTAATTATTCATAAAACTGGGAACTGAAAACGTGGCACAGGAAGTCTGATGGAAGGCGGAACAGGTCTGTTAGGGGTCCACAGGGACCGGACCAGACCACATCGAATCCACCCAGCAAGCAAATCTGGCACCACTTTGTGTTTCAGTTAAAGAAAAGCTTGAAACATGGAGACTCTGTGAGTCTCTATAAGGGTCCAGGGCCCAGGCTGGTCCTGGTCCAAGGTCCAAGCTGGTCCGGGTCCTAGAACACCTCATCTCCCTCCTCCACATCCTTCAGACTCAAGACCTCCAGAGATCCTCGGCCTTTAGTCTCACAGCGGATCAGCTCGTCGATCTCCCTGAAGCAGCCGGGATCCACCAGACACACCTGGGGGGGTGAAGAGGAGTAAGGAGGAGGAAGGAGGAGGGTAAGGAGGAGGAGGAGTAAGGAGGATGAGGAGGAGTGAGGAGTAAGGAGGATGAGGAAGGAGGAGGAGGAGTAAGGAGATGAGGAAGGAGGAGTAAGGAGGAGGGTAAGGAGGATGAGGAAGGAGGAGGGTAAGGAGGAGGAGGAGTAAGGAGGAGAATGAGGAAGGAGGAGGGTAAGGAGGAGGAGGGGAAGGAGGAGGAAGGAGGAGGGTAAGGAGTCTACAAACACTCACTATCTCCAGCTGCTCGTCGAAGTCCTCGCTCTCCACCACCTGGAGGAGCGGCTTCAGCTTCTCCTTCAGCCGCTTGGCCTCCTTCGCCGGCAGCACCAGCCGCAGCCTCATGTGGGCCCGCTGGATCTCCATGGACTCCTTCAGCTGCCGGATCACGTCCAGGGCCTTTGGGGACAACGAGACCACGACGAGACCGCGAGGTCCAGGATGATTTCCTGTCAGTATCGCCCTTCTGCACTGAGGTCTATAATAATAATAATAATAATAATAATGATAATATTGTGAGTCCTCGCCTGCTGCTTGGTGCTCTTGTTGACCTTGACGGAGTAGTGGATGTCCTTCATGCCGCGTTCGATCAGGTTCACCGTGTACGGCCTCCGGGTCTCGGGGTTCACGCACTTCTCCGCCACGATGGTGGCGATGTCCCTGAACATCACCTCCAGCTGAGCCTGGCGCTCCTTGTCCGACACCTGCAGCTCGCCTTTGGCCAAGATCTGAACACAAAACGCTCCGTGAAGGTGGTGCTGCCTTCAGGTGGTGCTGCCTTCAGGTGCTCCTCGGGAGATGCTACCCCACTTACAGTCGTAATACCAGAATGTCACGTGCTTTGACGCCATATGACGTGAGCTTTGCTGTCTGCTACAGATTTGGGGAAATGCATGGCCAACTCGTATTTCCCGGCAGTAAATACATACGTATAGAAGGACGGCAGGGATGACGTCACTCACCTGTTTGCAGATCTCCGTCAGGTCGTCCGTCTCGAAGCACCGGATCAGGTCGTCCCGTTTGGCCACCTGACCCTTGGACACGTTCACGAAGACCGAGTGCGTCTGCAGGACCTCGTCCAGGTCTTTCTCTCTGTAACAGACAGACAGGTTCCATCAAACCGAACAAAACATCCCGTTAAAACCGTGTGACGTCACTCACGCTCCGGCTCTCCAGTTCACGACTTTGTTTTTGTAGCAGGCGATCTCGAACCGCTTCCCGCCCTTTTTGATCCGAACCACCGCGACGTTCGTGAGCCGGATCTGGTTGGTCGGCGTGAAGATCGACATGTTGGGTTCGGGACCGCGGCGGATCCGTCCGGAGCCGCTGATAAAGTTCAATTACTGCGACGTCAATGCGCCCCGGGTCCGTCTGCGGAAAGGGTCCGCCCAGGAAGAAACACCGACGTAGAACAACAGTTCCGCTCTGGTTTGGTCCGGTCGAGTTCAATAATATATAATACTGCTATGTATAAAAGTAGTATTGCGTTAAATTATCATTTATAAATATATATCAAACCAAACGTAAATTATATATATATAATCATATGTATGCATTTTTCTATTAACATGTATTAATAAGTAGCATATATTTATATAAAATCTAAAACCAAACGTAAATTATAGTTTATATGATCATATATGTATTCATTAGTAGCATGTATGTAAAATCATACCTAATACATGTAAAACATACGTTATCATATTATCATGTATATAAAACCTGTCGACTGTAAAAGTCTTGTTGTAGTTACTCACTGTGACCACCAGAGGTCAGACATGAAAAGACAAACATGCACGGGTCTTCTATAAGGCCTCCTGTCAAACTAGTGGAGAGAAAACGTCCCCAACACACATTCAGGGGTTTATTTTACTACTTTGTCTGCTTGTGTCTGTACATTTCTTCTAAATTCACCAAAAGGTAGCATTAGATCATGCATAAGTTGCATATTTTAACATTACATTAGGTCCTGGCCGATGCAGACTGCTAACTGGCCTGACGCTGGAAACACCACATGGTAGCTCCACCTGCCTGCTGTGTGACTGCTCAACCACTCCTGCTTCCTGGTCTACGGCGACGTGGCTGGGATGGATCCATCTTGGCGTGGCTGTGCCTGCTGCCATGGACTACTACTGTTGATACTCTTGCTTTTGTTAATACCACCACTACTGTTAATGCTAGTACTACCATACTACCAACACCAAATGCAGTTGGAACCTAAGGGCCTGGGCTGCACGAGATTTCTGCCTAAAAGCCTATTAAGGCAGTTTTTTCTCGCCACTGTCGCTGTAACGCTTGCCCCTGGGTGATGTTGGGACTTTGAAATTGTGTTGACTCTTGAAATTTTGAGCGTATTCTAGTCCTGCTCAATGTGTTAAGTGTCCTGAGATGACTCTGTTGTGATTTGACACTATAAATAAAATTGAATTGAATTGAATTGAATTACATTTCAGAATCAGAAAGGAGTCTATTGCCAAGGAATTCACCCTCATGTTCTGTACCCTAGAAGTACTGCAGTCAAGAACAAATATAGAAAAATATAGACACTATAGTACAACAATAATGATCTACAATTTGACAGCGAGTGCAAAAACTAATGAAACATGATAACTCTTAATGTTGGTAATCACCTGGGGGGATTTCATGACGTGAACATATTTACCATGTGTGGCCACAAGAGGGCAGTAAACACAACTGGGAATAAGGCATTTTTTCTTTACACAATTCTTTACTGCAATATATATTTTAAAAAATGCCATAAAACAGTAAACAGAACAGTATACAAATGACACAGATAACAACAGCACCACCACCAGGGGGCGCCTCTGTTATGTCAGGATATTAAGAGAGGACCATATGTTAAAAGTATTCACTGATTTTTTATATTAGAGGAAAAGTACAAAATTATTGTTTACTGCTGAATTTACATTTATGAATGTGACAGTTTGCATTTAGACTTAATACATGTTATAAATGTACTGACATTCTCCCACATTAATGCAACATCTTTATAAATATAGTCAATGATGGATCTACTGGGGTTTTACCAGAATATGAAAAGGTTTTTTTTTTTTTTTTTTTTTTTTTTTTTTACAAACTGTATTCCACATAAGATTGGCTTTTGACAATACATTGAAGAAAAAAATAAAACAAAAAAGTTCCAGTATAACATACCAAATAAATATATATATATATATATATATATATATATATATATATATATATATATATATATATATATATATTAATCTTCTATAAATAAATTAAAGAGTTCGAGAGTTTAATACTTTTTTGGAGTTCATTCATTTTAGAGATTTGAGATAATTGTGTTGTGGATATATAAAATCATCAAGAAGAGAAGAGGCGTGAAACGGTTTCCGCACGACTTCCGGTGACGACATAAAAAAATAAAGAGTAAACTGTGAATGACGATATAATAGGAATAGTTTCGTCATCAGAAGAAGAAAACACGTTTTCATCCCGCTTTGAAAGCAGCAGCTGCTTCTTCTTGAGCACCACGAACACATGACTACACCTCCCAGCATGCTCCTCGGTCAAACAAATATGGTCGCCCGCTGCATCACCTGCAGCCGGCCGTGTGTGATAAACGAGCCTTCGCTGCGATGTTGAGGCTCCTCGCGCTCCTCGTCCTCCTTGGCGCGGGTCGCGTGCCCGCGGCGGGCACGACAGGTGAGTTCCGTTTAAACGGTACCGGAACAGGAAGCGAGCGACGCGCGTGGAGCTGACGTTAACGTCGCTAGCTAGCTGGCTAGCCGTGTAATGCTAGCCAGCCGCCTTTTATTGCCCGCAGGTGACCCGAACTAACCCCGAATGAACCCCTAGACCGGGTCGACCCCGCTGTGTTGCGTTCATGCTACAAACGTCACACCTGCAGCATGAAAGCACGACGCGTTCAACTGAAGCTTTGTGTCTTTGTTTGTCCCGGAAGTCCCGCAGAGTGTCTCACGCCCCGCTGAGAGCTGTCTCACGCTCCTGTGGAACAGCAGGCTCTACCTGTACTCCGCCGCCGCGCTGCTGTTCGGGATCTGGTTCTCCCTGAGGCTCGGCCGGAGGGTGAGACAGGTTGTTCATGTCTCACGGTCTTCACACAGCGTTATTAACTGCAATAACGTGGAACTTCTAAAGTGTGCAGGTCCCGGGGGTGTGAAGGGACCCACTCTTTGGGCGGTCCTGGTCTTGGCATTAAACCAAGCATGATGTGTCTGTCTGACTGACTGACTGTCTGTCTGTCTGACTGTCTCTGTGTGTGCTTTTAGAAAAGCGTCTCCTCCGAGGCCGTGAAGACCTGCGAGGGGGACTCTGAGGTCCAAGTGTCGGGAGTTAAAGTCTTCTATGGCTCCCAGACCGGAACAGCAAAGGTACCGATGGAAACGCACGGCGTTACCGGGGGTTACCGGGGGTTGCTCGGCGACTGTGGAGTCCATCTCTGGTCTTGTGTGTTCAGGGCTTTGCAGAGCAGCTGTCTGAGGACGTGAGGACTCTGGGACTTCCAGCAGACCTGATCGATATCAAAGACTATGATCCAGATGATCAGCTTGCTGATGAGGTAAACCTGGTCCCCTCGGTCCTCCACAGACCAGACCCTTTATTGCGGAGCACAGAGGCCATCTGACAGGGGCCTGAAACCAACCGGTCCTAAGTTGCCTAAGTTGCCTGTTCAGACGGATTGTTTCTCCTCAGTGCATCAACCGGTCCGTGGTGGTCTTCCTCATGGCGACCTACACGGACGGCCGGCCCACGGAGAACGCCACCTGGTTCTGTAAGTGGCTGGAGGAGGCATCCACGGACTTCCGGTACGGGCGGACCTACCTCCAAGGCCTCCGCTACGCCGTCTTCGGCCTCGGCAACTCCAGCTACGCTGGCAACTACAACACGGTGAGACACGGCAGTGTCTGATTCACCGGTGAGTCACAGAATCTCTATTGACCGCCGCCGTCTCCTCGCCAGGTGGGTAAGAA
>CM056828.1:562500-570000 GCA_029853015.1 Chelidonichthys spinosus | reverse complement strand
GGGCGGGGCTTACCCTCTGATGGATCCTTACATCCTGTCCCCTCTCCGTCTTCAGGCTACAAACTCATCGGAAGTCACTCGGGAGTGAAGCTCTGCCGATGGACCAAGGTAACATTTCCTCTCCTCACGAACAGCTGTTTGACGTGAACACCTGAATCCCCCTCACGCCGCTGTTTCCTGTTTCCTGTCAGTCGATGCTGCGAGGGCGAGGAGGCTGCTACAAGCACACGTTCTACGGCATCGAGTCCCATCGCTGCATGGAGACCACGCCCAGCCTCGCCTGCGCCAACAAGTGTGTCTTCTGCTGGAGGTACGTCGCTTCAGGGGTCAGATCAGACTCCATGACATCATCCTGGTTCCAGCGTGCAGTGAGTCTTAGGAAAGTCTTGGGGGTTTTCTTTGACCAATCAGAGCACAGAGCTGTAAACGGCGGAGACAGAGTAACGTTCCTGTTACCACAGGACCTCAGTGAAGCGACCCGCCCAGTCGGGATGACATCACACACAGGAGCAGCAGTGATTGGTCGGGGACATGCCTCTGTTTGTGACTCTACAGTCAGCTGATGTCTGACATCATGTGACTAGTAGTTCGTAAACTCCCCCGAAATGTTTTTCCCAATGAACAACGTGACGAAACAAAATCACAAATACCAGAGATGAAAATAAGAATATTGAAAATCTGGTTCATGGAGTTACGTTGCATTTTTCTTATGATGTCATCCATCCTTCAGCCAATCAGAGCGAGAAGCTGCTGATCTACCTGATGTTTTCATCTAAAAACGAGAAGTTTGAACGTGAACTCGTTTCCATGGTTACACGCCTCTGATGTCGGCGTGGAGACGCCGCCTAAAGGTGGACGCTGATCCGTCGTGACATCAGTGAGAGGCTTCTTCCCTCCCCACGAGCGCCGCGTTAAAGGTCGCTGTCAGGAAGCGCCGCGGCGAACCGTGGCCTGTCGCCACAGATCGGCCGCTCAGCCTTCAGGCGGCGAGCTGGGACGACAGGAAGTGTCTCTGCAGGCGCCCTTGCCGTTCTCCTCGCCATCCTCCTCACCGTTACCATCCTCCTCGCCATCCTCCTCACCGTTACCGTCCTCCTCGCTGTTTGCCTCCCCGTCCTCCTCACCGTTACTGTCCTCCTCGCTGTTCGCCTCGCCGTCCTCCTCACCGTTACCGTCCTCCTCGCTGTTACCGTCCTCCTCGCTGTTACCGTCCTCCTCGCTGTTCGCCTCGCCGTCCTCCTCACCGTTACCGTCCTCCTCGCTGTTACCGTCCTCCTCGCTGTTCGCCTCGCCGTCCTCCTCACCGTTACCGTCCTCCTCACCGTTACCGTCCTCCTCGCTGTTTGCCTCGCCGTCCTCCTCACCGTTACCGTCCTCCTCGCTGTTACCGTCCTCCTCGCTGTTACCGTCCTCGCTGTTTGCCTCGCCGTCCTCCTCACCGTTACCGTCCTCCTCGCTGTTACCGTCCTCCTCGCTGTTCGCCTCGCCGTCCTCCTCACCGTTACCGTCCTCCTCACCGTTACCGTCCTCCTCGCTGTTACTGTCCTCCTCGCCATCCTCCTCACCGTTACCGTCCTCCTCGCTGTTCGCCTCGCCATCCTCCTCACCGTTACCGTCCTCCTCACCGTTGCCGTCCTCCTCGCTGTTCGCCTCGCCATCCTCCTCACCGTTACCATCCTCCTCACCGTTACCATCCTCCTCACCGTTACCGTCCTCCTCGCTGTTACTGTCCTCCTCACCATCCTCCTCACCGTTACCATCCTCCTCACCGTTACCATCCTCCTCGCTGTTACTGTCCTCCTCACCATCCTCCTCACCGTTACCGTCCTCCTCGCTGTTACTGTCCTCCTCACCATCCTCCTCACCGTTACTGTCCTCCTTACCGTTACCGTCCTCCTCGCTGTTCGCCTCGCCATCCTCCTCTCCATTACTGTTCTCCTCGCCATCCTCCTCACCGTTACTGTCCTCCTCTCCGTTACTGTCCTCCTCGCTGTTCGCCTCGCCGTCCTCCTCACCATTACTGTCCTCCTTGCTGTTCGCCTCGCCGTCCTCCTCACCATTACTGTCCTCCTCGCTGTTCGCCTCGCCGTCCTCCTCACCATTACTGTCCTCCTCGCTGTTCGCCTCGCCGTCCTCCTCACCATTACCGTCCTCCTCGCTGTTCGCCTCGCCGTCCTCCTCACCGTTACCGTCCTCCTCACCGTTACCGTCCTCCTCGCTGTTTGCCTCGCCGTCCTCCTCACCGTTACCGTCCTCCTCGCCGTTACCGTCCTCCTCGCTGTTCGCCTCGCCGTCCTCCTCACCGTTACCGTCCTCCTCGCTGTTACCGTCCTCCTTGCTGTTCGCCTCGCCGTCCTCCTCACCGTTACCGTCCTCCTCGCTGTTACCGTCCTCCTCGCTGTTTGCCTCGCCGTCCTCCTCACCGTTACCGTCCTCCTCGCTGTTACCGTCCTCCTCGCTGTTTGCCTCGCCGTCCTCCTCGCTGTTACCGTCCTCCTCGCTGTTACCGTCCTCCTCGCTGTTCGCCTCGCCGTCCTCCTCACCGTTACCGTCCTCCTCACCGTTACCGTCCTCCTCACCGTTACCGTCCTCCTCGCTGTTACTGTCCTCCTCGCCATCCTCCTCACCGTTACCGTCCTCCTCGCTGTTCGCCTCGCCATCCTCCTCACCGTTACCATCCTCCTCACCGTTGCCGTCCTCCTCGCTGTTCGCCCTGCCATCCTCCTCACCGTTACCATCCTCCTCACCGTTACCGTCCTCCTCGCTGTTCGCCTCGCCGTCCTCCTCACCGTTACCGTCGTCCTCGCTGTTCGCCTCGCCATCCTCCTCACCGTTACCATCCTCCTCACCGTTACCATCCTCCTCACCGTTACCGTCCTCCTCGCTGTTCGCCTCGCCGTCCTCCTCACCGTTACCGTCGTCCTCGCTGTTCGCCTCGCCATCCTCCTCACCGTTACCATCCTCCTCACCGTTACCATCCTCCTCACCATCCTCCTCACCGTTACCATCCTCCTCACCGTTACCATCCTCCTCACCATCCTCCTCACCGTTACCATCCTCCTCACCGTTACCATCCTCCTCACCATCCTCCTCACCGTTACCGACCTCCTCGCTGTTACTGTCCTCCTCACCATCCTCCTCACCGTTACCGTCCTCCTCGCTGTTACTGTCCTCCTCACCATCCTCCTCACCGTTACTGTCCTCCTCGCTGTTACTGTCCTCCTCACCATCCTCCTCACCGTTACTGTCCTCCTTACCGTTACCGTCCTCCTCGCTGTTCGCCTCGCCATCCTCCTCTCCATTACTGTCCTCCTCGCCATCCTCCTCACCGTTACTGTCCTCCTCTCCGTTACTGTCCTCCTCGCTGTTCGCCTCGCCGTCCTCCTCACCATTACCGTCCTCCTTGCTGTTCGCCTCACCGTTCTCCTCACCGTTACCGTCCTCCTCGCCATCCTCCTCACCGTAGCAGCAGGTGGAAGTAAAGCTGACGTGCAGAGACGCCGGTGATGTGCGCACGGTGTGAAGAGCGTGCACGGTGTGCATATGATGCAACAGACTGAGATAGGGAGGTTGGTCGTTGCACCTGAAGGTGTTCTGCCCATGATGCTTTGCTGCCTGGATGTTTTTATCAACGTGAATATTCTCGTCTGGTTGGGGCTTTTTCTGTGTCTGTAAATCCAAGTCCAGCAGAGACCTGCAGAGTCCTGTTGGACCCGGATCTCCAGCACATTGTGGTGATGATGTCACAGTTCTTATCCATAATAATAGTCGTCTCCTCCTGCAGACATCACACCAACCCTGTGGGCACCGAGTGGCGCTGGAAGACGGACCCGGCTGAGACCATCCTGCAGGACGCCGTGGAGAAGCACCAGACCATGATCCGCCAGTTCAGAGGTCCGTGCTGGTCGCATGACCTCAATGTTGTTCATGAGAGGCAGCGACACCGCGCCGCCTTAAAATGTCTTGATTTTGACAGGTTTTTAAAATTATAATGCATATACCGGTAAGTAATTATATTAATAATCGGATGCTCCGCCACGACTTCCTGTTCGTTGTTTCACAGGAACGCTGCTTTATGTGACACGACAGAGACTGCAGAGACCCGGGACTGATTAATCCTGCAGACACACACACACACACACACACACACACAGCAGCGTATGAAACATGGAGCTGTGTGTTCTCCCTGATCATGTGACCTCACCGCCGCTGCTGAGCTCGTTATAAACAGCAGGAAACCACGTCGACGCCAAATCCCGTAGGCTTCTGAGACGTATCTCCTTCAAAGAGCGGCTTTATAGCTAATATCCTCCTCACGCTGATTCATGATGTGTCATGCTGCATGGCATCATGGGAAATGTCATTTCCTGATGTCATTGCAATGGAACAATAGAGAGCGTGAGCTGATGTTGACGGTAAGCTGCTGTTTCGTTCACGGAGATTAGAAAAGGATCAACGTTCCCATGTTTGTCCAGGAATCCAGAGATGACATTTTCATGTGTTCAGGAAGTCAGATTAAAAACCAAGAACCGGCCTCCGTAGTCCTCTTCCCTGATTCTCCTTCAGTCCACAGAACCACATCCTGCAGCCGCCAGACCCGTCTACCTTCTTAGGGACCTCTGGGACCCGGAGGGGGGTTCCAAGTCCTGAAGCTTTCATCCAGGAGGTTGAACTTTACGTGGCTCTTCTTTACGCTACTCTACTTTACGTGGCTCTACTTTGTCTCTCTACTTTAAGCTACTCTACTTTACTCTGCTCTACTTTAAGCTACTCTACTATACGCTGCTCTACTTTACGCTACTCTACTTTACTCTGCTCTACTTTAAGCTACTCTACTATACGCTGCTCTACTTTACGCTACTCTACTTTACGTGGCTCTACTTTGTCTCTCTACTTTAAGCTACTCTACTTTACTCTGCTCTACTTTAAGCTACTCTACTATATGCTGCTCTACTTTACGCTACTCTACTTTACGTGGCTCTACTTTGTCTCTCTACTTTAAGCTACTCTACTTTACTCTGCTCTACTTTAAGCTACTCTACTATACGCTGCTCTACTTTAAGCCACTCTACTTTACTCTGCTCTACTTTAAGCTACTCTACTATACGCTGCTCTACTTTAAGCCACTCTACTTTACTCTGCTCTTCTTTAAGCTACTCTACTATACGCTGCTCTACTTTAAGCTACTCTACTTTACTCTGCTCTACTTTAAGCTACTCTACTATACGCTGCTCTACTTTACGCTACTCTACTTTACGTGGCTCTACTTTGTCTCTCTACTTTAAGCTACTCTACTTTACTCTGCTCTACTTTAAGCTACTCTACTATACGCTGCTCTACTTTACGCTACTCTACTTTACGTGGCTCTACTTTGTCTCTCTACTTTAAGCTACTCTACTTTACTCTGCTCTACTTTAAGCTACTCTACTATACGCTGCTCTACTTTAAGCCACTCTACTTTACTCTGCTCTACTTTAAGCTACTCTACTATACGCTGCTCTACTTTAAGCCACTCTACTTTACTCTGCTCTTCTTTAAGCTACTCTACTATACGCTGCTCTACTTTAAGCCACTCTACTTTACTCTGCTCTACTTTAAGCTACTCTACTATACGCTGCTCTACTTTAAGCTACTCTACTTTACTCTGCTCTACTTTAAGCTACTCTACTATACGCTGCTCTACTTTAAGCTACTCTACTTTACTCTGCTCTACTTTAAGCTACTCTACTTTACTCTGCTCTTCTTTAAGCTACTCTACTTTACACTGCTCTTCTTTAAGCTACTCACTTTACGTGGCTCTACTTTACACTGCTCTTCTTTAAGCTACTCTACTTTACGTGGCTCTACTTTACGTGGCTCTAATTTACGTTGCTCTACTTTACACTGCTCTACTTTAAGATACTCTACTCTACGTGGCTCTTCTTGACGCGGCTCTACTTTACAGCAACGTTCCGACGTTAGCTGCTGAGTTGAGTCATGTATTAAATATTCAGCTCTGTGATCCTCAACGTGGCGTTCTGCGTTTTTAGAAACTCCGGTCACAAACCGGTTTGTGATCTAACTAATAACAGTCGTGGTCTCAGGGAGCGAGGTCTCCTCAGCTCACTTCCTCTTCCTGCTGGTCGTTTGTCCTTGAAGCGGCGCCAACTCTTCTGAGGTCCGACCGCCGAAAATGTTGCAAACATCAATAATTCATCAGTGGCGTTGTGAAGCACACGAGGGCGAACGTCCAACGTTTCCTTCATTGAGATTCACTGCAGGTCCTTGAACGCGACGTGGCATCTGCTGCAGAGGCATCACATTAACCCACCGGAGGAGAGACCCCCCTCCCTGTTTACTCTCTGAACAGCTCTGGCTGTTACTTCATTTGGAGCATCTCCCTCTGCTACACAAGCACACTAAAAACAAATCCCAGGTTCTCCTCATGGCCACGTTGTTGTTTATCTAATGTAGGTTTTATTCCCCAGGATTATTAGAACAGACTGAGACCTGCAGACCAGAGACCTGCAGACCAGAGACCTGCAGACCAGAGACCTGCAGACCAGAGACCTGGTCCTGCAGCAGAACCACCGCAGAGGAGCTTCCTGTATTGCATACAAAATAAATCTACTTCTTAGTATTTTCATAAAAAAATCCTGATGTGTTTTCTTCCTGCCTGCTTCCACCAGTCCGACGCCGTTATTTACTCTGATTTATTGATCGGGTCCCGTATTGATTGCCCCCCCCTCCTGCAGGAGTCCCGGGGGTGAAACCAGAGCGCTACCAGGAGGGTTTGGAGGTCAAACACTGCGCCCTCTCCCTGGTGGGCGAGCCCATCATGTACCCTGAAATCAACGCCTTCATCCGCCTGCTGCACGGCCGCCACATCTCCAGCTTCCTGGTCACCAACGCCCAGTTCCCCCAGCAGATCAGGTACGTGTCTTTATTAACCAGCTTTAACGACACACAGCACAAACAAACGCCATCACCTTCAGGTCAGGGAGGTGTCTTCATGGTGACGGACCCCGCTGGTCTCTGGTCTACGGTTCTGAAGCCTCCAGTTTGACATCTTTGTCTCAGGCTTCTATCCAGGCAGAGAGGCGTCGCCCCCTGGTGGCCGGTAGAGACGATGAGAGAATGATCACGTTGTTACTAAAGGGACAACATGGAGTCATGCTGGTCGTTCACCTGTAGGTGGCGCCGGCGCTGTGACTCCAAGGTCCAGGGGCCTGTACTACGAAGCAGGATTTGTGCTTAGAGAGGTAACTTCAGCGTTAACTCTGGGTTTTCCGTCCTACGACGCTGGTTCACTTCTTACTGGGGTAGATCGCCATGGTAACTTACGCTGTGGAGCTAACCTGCTCCGGAGCAGGTTATGTTCCTGATAAGAGATCAACGTGGAGAAACACACCGCCGACTGACCAATCAGCTGTCTTGGTGCACGGATATAAAAAAAAGAAGCTCGGTGGATCGTGAGAGGGTCTCGTAGGAGAACTATAGAGTGTACAGAAACCGGCAAAA
>CM056828.1:492500-557500 GCA_029853015.1 Chelidonichthys spinosus | reverse complement strand
GCACCGCTAACGAAGGGGTTTTACGAGCTATTGGTGCGTCACCACATCAGTTATAGTGAAATAGTAACGTGTTCCACATTTCAGATGTAGTTGTACACTCTGACTGTCTGTCTGACTGTCTGTCTGACCGTCTGTCTGACTGTCTGTCTGTCTGACTGACTGTCTGACTGTCTGTCTGACTGTCTGTCTGACTGTCTGTCTGTCTGTCTGACCGTCTGTCTGACTGTCTGTCTGTCTGACTGACTGTCTGACTGTCTGTCTGACTGTCTGTCTGACTGTCTGTCTGTCTGTCTGACCGTCTGTCTGACTGTCTGACTGTCTGTCTGACTGTCTGTCTGACTGTCTGTCTGTCTGTCTGTCTGTCTGTCTGACTGTCTGTCTGACTGACTGTCTGACTGTCTGTCTGACTGTCTGTCTGTCTGTCTGACTGTCTGACTGTCTGACTGTCTGTCTGACTGTCTGTCTGCTTACAGAGCAGCAGCTCACATCAGCGTCCCACACCGACCCACCACAGTAGCTACTGTTGGCAGTCACCTGTCTAGGAGGACTACAGGCTCCTTACCCAAGTAAAGGTGTGTAGCCTGACATGTAGCCTACTTTAGATCAGGTTTAACAGCAACTACTAGTAGTTGTGCAGATGTGTATTTCTATTATGTGATATCATGGGTTTCATTCCTCCATACAACTCTGTTACAGCTACTGTGTCCTGCAAGGACTTTGGTGTTGGCACAGCCATGGTTCCAGACCTGTTTCACAACCACTCCAATAAGGAGACCATCACAGAGAGCTGGCCTGGACCCGGTAGAGGAGGAGGATACTTTGGAGGGCAGCTCTTCCTTGACTTCAGAAGAGCTTGATGTGACCCTGCAGAGTCGGCCACAGACAGTTTGCTTTGTGTTCTGAGATAACTGTGAACTTCAACTGCTGATTAATTTGACAATAAAGTCTTTACAGTAATTGTAAATGTGTCATGGTTGATATTACTGAAGTAATGGTCAGGAAGACTGCATAATATGTTGCATAGAGGGATTTATTTTTATAAAACACAATTGATGAACAAACAACAGACTGCTGTATTCCTCTTACATGTAAAGCACCATGACCAGCTGTATATTTCATGCATTTTGGAGAGAGAACATTCAGACAGACAGTTCCAACCAGGATGTCCCACCATGCAAGCCTCTTCCTCCTCCAGCTGCTGCATCCGTCTTCTTACCTAGTGTGAATCATGATCATCGTCATGTTATGTGAATAATAATCTCAACAGACAACTTGGTGTAACAGACAGTAACATTACCCGTGGTGTCTCCATGCAGCAGACATGTTCGGTGTCTGAAGGCCCACTTAGTCACCTAGATGAATATAGTACAGACTTTGAGCATTTCAACAACAAATCTTGTTAATATGGTAACCTGACGGACGGCTGAGGTGTAAACCTCATGTTTGAATTTTGTAACAGTAAGTTTGGCACGTAATGTTGAGATGGAACAAATCACGTTATAAAACACAGCAGACAGCCTATAATTCACAATTCAGCACATAATTCTGGAGGACGACATGATACTGACCAAATCCCGTTGCTTGTATATCTTTATGTGTAGAGGATCAAGTTTTTAATCCCGTTACTGTGATGTAAACAAACTGCCCGCATACAGGACGCTGTTTTCATCGGGTTTTCATCCGTTTAAATATAATGTTACGTCCCCATTTGGAAAACATGCAACTGTGAACTGTCAACAACACGGCACTACTAACGATATTAATTGTTGTTAAATAGCTCACAGATACGTTACTTATAGAGCGAAGAACGCAGCATTAGCGTCATTGTGCTTAGCGCTAGCTACGCTAACACACATCGAGTTACCGTTCAACACGTTACACAGACATGTTAACTAACCATTCAGAAACGTCCTGCTGCATCCGCGGCGTAGAGCTTCTACAGGAGCTGGTCCTGGTTCTGGGTCGGAGTCCGGTTCAAAGCGGTACGGCTGGACCGCTGTTGGTTTGTAGCGTAGAACCATAACCATGGCAACAAGCTGGACGCGGACAGCACGGGGCGGAGAGACACAACCACTTCCTCAGTAGGAGCGGGGTCAGGGGTCATCTCGTTAGCATAAGGCTACACCCCGACAGAATCACCCGTTTGAAAAAGTGGGGTAAAAAAGGCGAAAATGAGGAGTGTGATCCACTCCGAAATACATGTTCCGATTGTTTTTTCCAGTTGAGGAATTCAAAGACCAGGTTTGGAGACATCAATAACTTATATTAACTTGTGGGAAAATAGCATAATAGGTCCCCTTTAAATCTGCACCACATCCATTTAGAGGTTTTTATTATTTAAGAACTTTACTTTGTTTGTCTGATTGATTGATTGATTGACGTCAGAAAATCAGCTGTTGTTGACGGACGTAGCTCCAGTTTAGCTCATATAACCAGCTGATTATAACCACCTCCTAGCTCCTCCTCGTCCTCCTACCTCCTCCTCCTATCACCTCCTCGTCCTCCTATCTCCTCCTCCATCTCCTCCTCCTATCTCCTCCTCGTCCTCCTATCTCCTCCTCCATCTCCTCCTCCTATCTCCTCCTCGTCCTCCTATCTCCTCCATCTCCTCCTCCTATCTCCTCCTCGTCCTCCTATCTCCTCCTCTATCTCCTCCTCCTATCTCCTCCTCGTCCTCCTATCTCCTCCTCCTATCTCCTCCTCGTCCTCCTATCTCCTCCTCCATCTCCCCTTCCTATCACCTCCTCCTCCTCCTATCTCCTCCTCCATCTCCTCCTCCTATCTCCTCCTCGTCCTCCTATCTCCTCCTCCATCTCCTCCTCCTATCTCCTCCTCGTCCTCCTATCTCCTCCTCTATCTCCCCTTCCTATCACCTCCTCGTCCTCCTATCTCCTCCTCCATCTCCTCCTCCTATCTCCTCCTCGTCCTCCTATCTCCTCCTCCATCTCCTCCTCATCCTCCTATCTCCTCCTCCTATCTCCTCCTCGTCCTCCTATCTCCTCCTCCATCTCCTCCTCCTATCTCCTCCTCGTCCTCCTATCTCCTCCTCCATCTCCTCCTCCTATCTCCTCCTCGTCCTCCTATCTCCTCCTCTATCTCCTCCTCCTATCTCCTCCTCGTCCTCCTATCTCCTCCTCCTATCTCCTCCTCCTATCTCCTCCTCGTCCTCCTATCTCCTCCTCCATCTCCCCTTCCTATCACCTCCTCCTCCTCCTATCTCCTCCTCCATCTCCTCCTCCTATCTCCTCCTCGTCCTCCTATCTCCTCCTCCATCTCCTCCTCCTATCTCCTCCTCGTCCTCCTATCTCCTCCTCTATCTCCCCTTCCTATCACCTCCTCGTCCTCCTATCTCCTCCTCCATCTCCTCCTCCTATCTCCTCCTCGTCCTCCTATCTCCTCCTCCATCTCCTCCTCCTATCTCCTCCTCGTCCTCCTATCTCCTCCTCCTATCTCCTCCTCGTCCTCCTATCTCCTCCTCCATCTCCCCTTCCTATCTCCTCCTCGTCCTCCTATCTCCTCCTCCATCTCCCCTTCCTATCACCTCCTCGTCCTCCTATCACCTCCTCGTCCTCCTATCTCCTCCTCCATCTCCTCCTCGTCGTCCTGCAGACTTGATCTTTATTCTTTCGGCCTCCAGGCTGATAACACCAACGACCTCATAAATCCTGTTCAGCATCCTGTCCTGCCTCGCCCCCAGCAGCTCCCTGTCTCCCCCTCCTGTCTCCCCCCCTCCCTCCTCCTGTCTCCCCCTCCTGTCTCCCCCCCCTCCCCCCTCCTGTCTTGGAGGCCGACTTTAACGACAGGAAGTGTTCACCTTATAAGTCGTTTCCTGTCGTCAGGGCGATGACCTCACAGTGATGATGATGTTTGTCTGACTTTAAATCAACTTCTCACAGTTTCATAATTCAGCAGCATTGAATATTGATGAAAGTACGACAGTTAACCTTCAGGGAGGCGTTCACTTCCTGTCCTCAACCCGTCTGTCTGCACGGAGACTCAGGAACAACACGTCTGTCTGCAGCACGTAGACCCAGGAACAACCCGTCTGTCTGTAGCACAGAGACTCAGGAACAACCTGTCTGTCTGTAGCACGGAGACTCAGGAACCACCCGTCTGTCTGTAGCACGGAGACTCAGGAACAACCCGTCTGTCTGCAGCACAGAGACTCAGGAACAACCCGTCTGTCTGCAGCACGTAGACCCAGGAACAACCCGTCTGTCTGTAGAACAGAGACTCAGGAACCACCCGTCTGTCTGTAGCACGGAGACTCAGGAACAACACGTCTGTCTGCAGCACGTAGACCCAGGAACAACCCATCTGTCTGTAGCACAGAGACTCAGGAACCACCCGTCTGTCTGTAGCACGGAGACTCAGGAACCACCCGTCTGTCTGTAGCACGGAGACTCAGGAACAACACGTCTGTCTGCAGCACGTAGACCCAGGAACAACCCATCTGTCTGCAGCACAGAGACTCAGGAACCACCCGTCTGTCTGTAGCACGGAGACTCAGGAACAACCCGTCTGTCTGCAGCACGGAGACCCAGGAACAACCCGTCTGTCTGTAGAACAGAGACTCAGGAACCACCCGTCTGTCTGTAGCACGGAGACTCAGGAACAACCCGTCTGTCTGCAGCACGGAGACTCAGGAACAACCCGTCTGAGAGACTCAGGAACAACCAGTCTGTCTGCAGCACGGAGACTCAGGAAAAACCTGTCTGTCTGCAGCACGGAGACTCAGGAACAACCAGTCTGTCTGTAGCACAGAGACTCAGGAACAACCTGTCTGTCTGTAGCACGGAGACTCAGGAACAACCTGTCTGTCTGTAGCACGGAGACTCAGGAACAACCCGTCTGTCTGCAGCACAGAGACTCAGGAACAACCTGTCTGTCTGTAGCAAGGAGACTCAGGAACAACCCGTCTGTCTGCAGCACAGAGACTTAGGAACAACCCGTCTGTCTGCAGCACAGAGACTCAGGAAAAACCCGTCTGTCTGCAGCACGGAGACTCAGGAACAACCCGTCTGTCTGCAGCACAGAGACTCAGGTCTGTGTGTGTCTGTCCCCCGTCGTCATGCTAAACGTGTGATCCTGTGATCCCGTGTGATCCTGTCTGCAGGGCGTGACCTACTGTGGAGAGAGCTCTGCCAGCAGTCTGACGATGGCCAACGTGCCGTGGCACCAGGAAGTGGTGGCGTTCGTCCAGCAGCTCGCCGCCATGCTGCCTCAGTACGAGATCGCCTGCGAACACGAGCACTCCAACTGTCTGCTGCTGGCCCACACCAAGGTGAGGGGGGGGTCCTACTTCTCTCTGCTGGCCACCATGTGTGATGTCTCTGCAGGTGGATGATGAGTTTGAATGAAAATGATGTCATGTGATTGATGGTTGATGAAATGAGTTCTAGCTCATGAAACATTTGTTATTATTTTTATTATTCTGATGTTTGAATGGTTAATAAATGTCAGCTCATCTTCTCTGCTTACGTGTCTTCAGTTCCAGCTGGACGGCGAGTGGTGGACGTGGATCGACTATGAGCGCTTCCAGCAGCTGGTCCGGGCCCAAGAGGACTCGGGGGGGCAGCAGGGCTTCTCGGCTCTGGACTACATGGCCAAGACCCCCAGCTGGGCCCTGTTCGGGGCCAGCGAGCAGGGTTTTGACCCGGCCGACACCCGCTTCCAACGCCGCAACAGAACCAAGGACATTTCAGGGTGCTGATGGAGGGGAGGGGGGCTTCTCTCTCTCTCTCTGATTGGCTCAGTCAGCCCAATCTCACGTCCAGTCTGAGTCCACACGGCAGGAGAGATGTAGGCTAATTTCCTCATAGACAAGCAGGATATTATTATTATTACTGTTATTATAACGATTATTATCGTTATCACTATTATTATGATTATTATTACTACGGAGATGTCGTCAGTCATTAAACCACTAAAAGTGATGACATCATCACATCTCATGAACATTAATAAACTCATGTAAAATATTCATCATCACATAAACCGTCTGATCCACATCCAGCCGCCATCCAGGATCGGGTATGAAGCAAAGCATCATGGGAGTTGGTGGCACTTCGTGTTTTTGGCTCGCGAAACCTTTTGTTTGCTTTTTTTTATATGAATGTAAGTTCAGATGTGAACGTTTGGTTTCGGTCTCAGGTTTAATAAACGTAATGTGGGAAATATAATCTCGGTGTGTGTGTTCTTATTCACACACACACTAACACACACTCACCGTCTCCGTTGTTTGACGTTTGTTAGGTTTTTTGCTGATCGTTGGAGGGAAACGTGTCGGTAAGTGAAAACTCGTAGTTACGATTTTTCTGGTTCCTCCGAAGTCTTGAAGCGACGAAACATCCGCTTTAGACGACAGAACGTTAGCTTCAGACGATAAAACCAACGTTAGCTTTAGACGGCAAAACCAACTTCAGCTTCAGACAACAAAACCAACGTTAGCTTTAGACTTCAAAACCTGGTTTTCAAGGCCCCCACACACCGCCCAGACGTCCAACTGCCTTATCCGACCACTCTCCGCCCACTCTGTTGCCTCTCGTCCGACCCGTTCGGCAGAAAAGTTGCGTTGTACACACCGCTTCGACGTGCTTCCGACAACACAGCAGCGTGTACGTTCTGCGCTTGCGCAAGATGCAATAAGCCTCCTTAACAGCGGGTGGCGCTAGTCTCGTGCCAGTACTCCAAAACAGGAAAACAGGAAATGACGGAACGGAGTGCAGATAAAAACAATGCACACACAGTCTTGGTTCAGTATTCGTTCGACTCGAGAAGACCTTTGTGGACTAAATACTTGGCATTTCTGGAAAGATGACTCTGGCTAGGGTGACACTCGTGTTGTGTGCTCTGGGGCTCATTATTTTACGAAGACGTCGTCTCAGTAGGGAACGAGTAATACGGAGAAACCATCGTCACTTCCGCCCCGCCCACACACCGCCATTGGATACTCTGATTCGCTAGTACACCGCCAATCAGAGTATCCAATGGCTCAGACGTCCAACGGCCCACCTCCTCAGACTTCGTATGCTCAGTCTGATCAGACAACGTCCGCGCGGCTCCGAAAGCTTCCGACGCAGCTGTACACACCAAACGTGTGTTCCCGACCTCGTCCGAGCCTCTCCAAACGCTTCAGACGTCCAACGGTTGGGCCGGTGTGTTCCTGCCTTTAGACGACAAAACCGTTAGCTTCAGACGACATGACCAACGTTAGCTTTAGACGACAAAACCAATGTTAGGGTTAGCCGGTTTGTCGGTTAGTAGGTTAGGGGGTTAGCTGGTTAGGAGGTTAGCGTCTGCTAGCGGGGCGTTCAGGGGCTGCTGGTAACGTGGGAATGTACAGCTTGATTAAATCTAAACGTTAGTGTGAAGAAGAATAGAATGAATGTTTCTCTGATCGACAGCCGAGATGTTTTTATTATTATGTTAATGAGCTCTCATTAGCATGCAGATCTGTAAACAAAGTGTTTGTTCATCTGTCGTTAGTCAGCATGAAGACCAGCGTGTTCCCATGATGCATCTGTGTTTGTTCCTGTCATGGTGATGCTTCCTTTGGGATCTTTTATATTTATTTATTTATTTATTTATAGACAGAGAGAGAAACCGTCTGCAGGGCTACGGTGGACCAGGTCAGGAAGCAGCCGGCTCTTCCTCCTCCTGAAAGCATCTCGCCATCCCATAATCCTCTCAGCCGTTGCCCTGACGATCCTGAGAGTTGCAGCATACAGATGCCGTCGCTGACATTTAAACTGACTCTCCAGCATGTTTAGCAGCTCCAGTCAGGGGAAGCAGCAAAGCATTGTGGGAAATGGCTGACGCTCAAGCTTAGTGTAGGTTCATCCTCAGGGACTCAGACCCGGGGATGAGGATTCATGTTTTAACTCACTGCTGCACCTGAAACTCCACCAACACAGAACAGAAACACGGAACAGTCCGTCATTCAGTCGGCCTTCATAGCCGAGCAGCTGTTGGCTCCCAGAATGCACCTGGACATCTCCGCCTCACAGCTGAGCCTCTGAGTTTCATCTGCTGCTCTGCGTTGGAACAAAGAACATGAATGCATGAATAGAGGATCAAAGCTCTCCGTGAAAGAGAAGAAAAACACATCGTGGACTAACAGCTGATCTCCTGGATTCTGCTTTTATTTAGATTATTCTGGTGGTTTGGAGACGTGAGAAAAATAACTTTTATTAACATGTTAACTAGTTCTTTTTCTTCCTTGTCCTTCTTCCGATGGATGGATGGATGAATTCATGGAGGGATGGATGGATGGATGAATGCATGGATGGATGAATGCATGGAGGAATGGATGGATGAATGAATGCATGGATGGATGAATGCATGGAGGAATGGATGGATGGATGGATGGATGAATGGATGAATGCATGGAGGAATGGATGGATGCATGGAGGAATGGATGGATGGATGAATGGATGAATGCATGGAGGAATGGATGGATGCATGGAGGAATGGATGGATGGATGGATGAATGGATGAATGCATGGAGGGATGGAGGAATGGATGGATGGATGGATGAATGCATGGAGGAATGGATGGATGGATGAATGAATGGATGGATGGATGAATGCATGGAGGGATGGATGGATGGATGAATGCATGGAGGAATGGATGGATGAATGAATGCATGGATGGATGAATGCATGGAGGAATGGATGGATGGATGAATGGATGAATGCATGGAGGAATGGATGGATGCATGGAGGAATGGATGGATGGATGGATGAATGAATGGATGGATGGATGAATGCATGGAGGGATGGATGAATGCATGGAGGAATGGAGGAATGGATGGATGGATGAATGGATGAATGCATGGAGGAATGGATGGATGCATGGAGGAATGGATGGATGGATGAATGAATGGATGGATGGATGAATGCATGGAGGGATGGATGGACGGATAGATGCATGGAGGAATGGATGGATGGATGGATGAATGGATGGATGGATGAATGCATGGAGGAATGGATGGGTGAATGAATGGATGGATGGATGAATGAATGGATGGATGAATGCATGGAGGAATGGATGGATGGGTGAATGAATGGAGGAATGGATGGATGGATGAATGAATGGATGACATCACAGTGATGTTGGTTCACTTTAAACTTCCTGTTTGTCTCCTTCAGTACTCGTTGCCTCATTAAGATGAAGCCACAGCAGGAAGACGGAGACACTGAGTCAGTCATCAGGAACACATGCACACATGCACACACACACACACATGCACACACACACACACACACACACACACACACACGCACACACTGTTCATGGTGTTGAGCTTTCCAATGCTGAACTGGTGAAGCAACCGAGCACAGATTGGATATGTGACACGTGTGTGTGTGTGTGTGTGTGTGTGTGTGTGTGTGTGTGAGAGAGAGAGAGAGAGAGAGAGATCAGAATAGCTCAGAGTTCTCTGCGTGCTTCACATATGGAATCCAAACCTGATGAAACTGCTGAGGCTGCAGTTTATTTTTCTCTAAATTTCATGAATAATAATTTGACCAAGTTCACATGGTTTCCTTCTGCAGGGTCTCTGTAGTCCTGCAGGGTCTCTACAGTCCTGCAGGGTCTCTGCAGTCCTGTAGGGTCTCTGTAGTCCTGTAGGGTCTCTGTAGTCCTGCAGGGTCTCTGCAATCCTGCAGGGTCTGTCCTGCAGGGGCTCTCTAGTCCTGGTCTAAAACCAAACAGGAAGAATCATTTATTATTGTTTAAGGTCATTTATTAAATCACATCGTTGAAACGATGATTTGTGAAAAAGACACACAAGCAGGTAAACGGAGAGGAATCAGCCAATCAGGGCTCTGCTGTCTGATTGCGTATTGATCGGGTCTGAGCGGCTCGCGCCTCGATGCTCCGCTAATCAAACACACCGCCGCTCTGCACGTGTGCGCGCGGACCTCTGCTCGGTGGGTTCTGAGTTCGAGTCTCTGGACCCGGAGCGGATACGGGACCAGAGTTCGGAGGAAAGTTCAAAGAGATGAGTTTACGATGAGAGGAAGGAAAGGAATCCTCCTCTGATCGAGTCCGCCTCGGGGCTCCGAGCCGGATCCGACCGCTGCTATCGATCACCGATTCACTGATTGATCATCTTCAGACACTGATCCCCCTCAGAGGTAAGCTGGCTCGTTATCTCACACACACACACACACACACACACACACACACACACACACACACACACACACACACCTGGTAATATCTGCCCTCGTTTGTTTAAATTCTTATCTAAACGTTTGATTAAAGGTTGAGTGATTCTATTCACAAACTCTTTCTCTTGTATTCCTTGAAATCCTCGTAACATACCGACAGAAATGAATACATTAAATGTTCTGATAAAAATATGAAGAATGTCATCTGAGTCCATGGCAGACCAGTAAAAACTGTCCAATCAGAACCGTTGGGCTGGAGAAAATGATTGGACGGTCTGTGACGCTTACTTCCGCATCGCACTCTGCTGATCTTGATCACTTGTTTGGTGTTCCGGGGGCGGGGCGTTGAACAGAGGTCTGAACGGGGGGCGGGGCGTTGAACAGAGGTCTGAACGGGGGGGCGGGGCTTAATGTTGAACTTTTCTGGAGAGACTCGTCAAAGTCGCTGTGATCTGTGTCTCTGTCTCTTTGTGTCTCTGAGTCTCTGTCTCTCTGAGTCTCTGTCTCTCTGTGTCTCTGTCTCTCTGAGTCTCTGTCTCTCTGTGTCTCTGTCTCTCTGAGTCTCTGTCTCTCTGTGTCTCTCTCTCTCTGAGTCTCTGTCTCTCTGTGTCTCTCTCTCTCTGAGTCTCTGTCTCTCTGTGTCTCTGTCTCTCTGTGTCTCTGTCTCTCTGAGTCTCTCTCTCTCTGAGTCTCTGTCTCTCTGTGTCTCTGTCTCTCTGTGTCTCTGTCTCTCTGAGTCTCTGTCTCTCTGTGTCTCTGTCTCTTTGTGTCGCTGTCTCTCTGTGTCTCTGAGTCTCTGAGTCTCTGTCTCTTTGTGTCTCTGAGTCTCTGTCTCTCTGTGTATCTGTCTCCGAGTCTCTGTCTCTCGGTGTCTCTGTCTCTCTGAGTCTCTGTTTCTCTGTGTCTCTGTCTCTCTGAGTCTCTGTCTCTCTGTGTATTGTCTCCGAGTCTCTGTCTCTCTGTGTCTCTGTCTCTCTGAGTCTCTGTGTCTCTGTCTCTCTGTGTATCTGTGTCTCTGTCTCTCTGAGTCTCTGTGTCTCTGTCTCTCTGTCTCTCTGAGTCTCTGTCTCTCTGTGTCTCTGTCTCTCTGTGTCTCTGTCTCTCTGTGTATCTGTGTCTCTGTGTATCTGTGTCTCTGTCTCTCTGTCTCTCTGAGTCTCTGTGTCTCTGAGTCTCTGTCTCTCTGTGTCTCTGTCTCTCTGTGTATCTGTGTCTCTGTCTCTCTGTCTCTCTGAGTCTCTGTGTCTCTGTCTCTCTGTCTCTCTGTGTCTCTGTCTCTCTGTGTCTCTGTCTCTCTGAGTCTCTGTCTCTCTGTGTCTCTCTCTCTCTCTGAGTCTCTGTCTCTCTGAGTCTCTGTCTCTCTGTGTCTCTGTCTCTCTGTGTCTCTGTCTCTCTGTGTATCTGTCTCTCTGAGTCTCTGTCTCTCTGTGTCTCTCTCTCTCTCTGAGTCTCTGTCTCTCTGAGTCTCTGTCTCTCTGAGTCTCTGTGTCTCTGTCTCTCTGAGTCTCTGTCTCTCTGTGTATCTGTGTCTCTGAGTCTCTGTCTCTCTGAGTCTCTGTCTCTCTGTGTATCTGTCTCTCTGAGTCTCTGTCTCTCTGTGTCTCTGTCTCTCTGAGTCTCTGTCTCTCTGTGTATCTGTCTCCGAGTCTCTGTGTCTCTGTCTCTCTGAGTCTCTGTCTCTCTGAGTCTCTGTCTCTCTGTGTCTCTGTCTCTCTGAGTCTCTGTCTCTCTGTGTATCTGTGTCTCTGAGTCTCTGTCTCTCTGTGTATCTGTCTCCGAGTCTCTGTCTCTCTGTGTATCTGTCTCTCTGTGTATCTGTCTCTCTGAGTCTCTGTCTCTCTGTGTCTCTGTCTCTCTGAGTCTCTGTCTCTCTGTGTATCTGTCTCCGAGTCTCTGTCTCTCTGTGTCTCTGTCTCTCTGAGTCTCTGTCTCTCTGTGTCTCTGTCTCTCTGTGTATCTGTCTCTCTGTGTCTCTGTCTCTCTGTGTCTCTGTGTCTCTGAGTCTCTGTCTCTCTGAGTCTCTCTCTCTCTGTGTCTCTGTCTCTCTGAGTCTCTGTCTCTCTGTCTCTCTGAGTCTCTGTCTCTCTGTGTCTCTGTCTCTCTGAGTCTCTGTCTCTCTGTGTCTCTGTCTCTCTGAGTCTCTGTCTCTCTGTGTCTCTCTCTCTCTCTGAGTCTCTGTCTCTCTGAGTCTCTGTCTCTCTGTGTCTCTGTCTCTCTGTGTCTCTGTCTCTCTGTGTATCTGAGTCTCTGTCTCTCTGTCTCTCTGAGTCTCTGTGTCTCTGTCTCTCTGAGTCTCTGTCTCTCTGTGTATCTGTGTCTCTGAGTCTCTGTCTCTCTGAGTCTCTGTCTCTCTGTGTATCTGTCTCTCTGAGTCTCTGTCTCTCTGAGTCTCTGTCTCTCTGTGTATCTGTCTCTCTGTGTATCTGTCTCTCTGAGTCTCTGTCTCTCTGTGTCTCTGTCTCTCTGAGTCTCTGTCTCTCTGTGTATCTGTCTCCGAGTCTCTGTCTCTCTGAGTCTCTGTCTCTCTGTGTCTCTGTCTCTCTGTGTATCTGTCTCTCTGTGTCTCTGTCTCTCTGTGTCTCTGTGTCTCTGAGTCTCTGTCTCTCTGAGTCTCTCTCTCTCTGTGTCTCTGTCTCTCTGAGTCTCTCTCTCTCTGTGTCTCTGTCTCTCTGTGTCTCTGTCTCTCTGTGTCTCTGTCTCTCTGTGTATCTGTCTCCGAGTCTCTGTCTCTCTGTGTCTCTGTCTCTCTGAGTCTCTGTCTCTCTGTGTCTCTGTCTCTCTGTGTCTCTGTCTCTCTGTGTCTCTGTCTCTCTGTGTCTCTGTCTCTCTGTGTCTCTGTCTCTCTGTGTATCTGTCTCCGAGTCTCTGTCTCTCTGTGTCTCTGTCTCTCTGAGTCTCTGTCTCTCTGTGTCTCTGTCTCTCTGTGTCTCTGTCTCTCTGTGTCTCTGTCTCTCTGTGTATCTGTCTCCGAGTCTCTGTCTCTCTGTGTCTCTGTCTCTCTGAGTCTCTGTCTCTCTGTGTCTCTGTCTCTCTGTGTATCTGTCTCTCTGTGTCTCTGTCTCTCTGAGTCTCTGTCTCTCTGTGTATCTGTCTCCGAGTCTCTGTCTCTCTGTGTCTCTGTCTCTCTGAGTCTCTGTCTCTCTGTGTCTCTGTCTCTCTGTGTATCTGTCTCTCTGTGTCTCTGTCTCTCTGTGTCTCTGTGTCTCTGAGTCTCTGTCTCTCTGAGTCTCTCTCTCTCTGTGTCTCTGTCTCTCTGTGTCTCTGTCTCTCTGTGTCTCTGTCTCTCTGTGTATCAGAGAGAGCGGGGTTGAGTCCGTCATTGGGACTCACTAATGAGCCTCCACTCGGTCTCCCCACGTGGAGGAACTGGAGAGAGAGTGAGCGAGCGAGCGAGCGAGAGAGAGAGAGAGGGAGGGAGGGGTGAGTGAGAGAGAGAGCGAGGAGCTGTTGTACCTGCTGCTCTCACACATTCACATCAGTGTTGTGGTCTCGATGCTGCTGCTCTGGGACCAGCCTAGACCGCCGAGGCAGCCGGGCTCGCTGGTTTGTGGATAGACCGCCTCGTCCTGCTGGAGGCAGCCGCATCTCAAAGCCTGATGGAGGACGAGGTCACAGAGCCGGAGCCCACCGGCACGCCGCCGCCCACCGGCACGCCGCCGCCCACCGGCACGCCGCCGGGGACGCACTCGGAGGTGAACGGAGACCTGCCGGGGAACCCGTACCTGAGGGACGGGACTCTGGAGTTGACGGAGAGTCCAGCGAGGGAGCCTGTGGTGCTGCAGTATCCTGCCGAGTACAGAGACCAGTACGGGTAAGGATCAGCATGAGACCGTCTGTTGCTGCAGGAGGAGGCTCCTCTGTGGGACGCCCCCTCTCTCTCTCTCTCTCTCTCTCTCTCTCTCTCTCTCTCTCTCTCTCTCTGCTCGGGGAGCGTTCCACTCCGCTTTTGCAGGGATTGTTTGATGGAATGCCTTTTAGAGCTGTCTACTGCACAGGAACGTAACACAGCTGCAGGTCTGCTGATCCTCCAGACGTGGTTTCTTTCATAACTTGGTAAACAGATGCTGGTGGTTGGTTATGAATCTTCATCATGATGGAACTGTTCTAGTTGTAGCTTCATGATGTTGCTCTGCTGCAGCAACGCCGGATCGTGTTGATCCACATGGAAACACTCGGACCAGACCACCTACAGGACTTCATATGAAGTTCACAGAATCTACAGAAAATAATCTTCCTCACTACGTTGAAGACAAGTGAAGCTGAAGGTCCTCAAAGCTGCACCCTCTCTGCTGGCCACCAGGGGGCGACTCCTCTCTGGTTGTATAGAAGTCTATGAGAAAATGGTCCTACTTCTCTCTGCTGGCCACCAGGGGGCGACTCCTCTCTGGTTGTATAGAAGTCTATGAGAAAATGGTCCTACTTCTCTCTGCTGGCCACCAGGGGGCGACTCCTCTCTGGTTGTATAGAAGTCTATGAGAAAATGGTCCTACTTCTCTCTGCTGGCCACCAGGGGGCGACTCCTCTCTGGTTGTATAGAAGTCTATGAGAAAATGGTCCTACTTCTCTCTGCTGGCCACCAGGGGGCGACTCCTCTGGTTGTGTAGAAGTCTATGAGAAAATGGTCCTACTTCTCTCTTGATGTATTATCTGACTGAGAATCACATGATCCGAGATCACATGTAAATCCATCTGCACCGATCAGCGCTGACCTGCAGATGCTTCGTCCAATCACATGCCAGGTATTTGTAAGGTGCCTTCCCTGTTCCAAACCGGTTCTGATTTTTCTGTGTAGCAGGTAACAGGAATCCCGTTTGAACGAGGACTCCCAACGTAGATCCAAAGACTCCCAGAATCCCCAGCGACCCGGTCAGTCTGCTGCTGTACATAATGTTCTATTGGCTGTGGAGCTATGGAACCCACCATCTGCTCTTCCTGTCAGCCAGAACGCTTAGATACAGTTGTGCTCTCTTCATCAGGATGTGGACTCGGCAGTAGTCCAGGTCTGGTTGTGAACTCGGGTCCAGGTCTGGAAGTGAACTTGACAGGAGTCCAGGTCTGGTAGTGAACTCAACAGGAGTTCAGGTCTGGTTGTGGACTCGGCAGAAGTCCAGGTCTGGTAGTGAACTTGGCAAGAGTCCAGGTCTGGTAGTGAGCCCAGC
This sequence comes from Chelidonichthys spinosus, assembly GCA_029853015.1. Classification (NCBI taxonomy): domain Eukaryota; kingdom Metazoa; phylum Chordata; class Actinopteri; order Perciformes; family Triglidae; genus Chelidonichthys; species Chelidonichthys spinosus. Next base: position 542,163 of record CM056828.1, on the reverse strand, counting down.
AGCAGTCCAGGTCTGTTTGTGAACTCGGGTCCAGGTCTGGTAGTGAACTCGACAGGAGTCCAGGTCTGGTAGTGAACTTGGCAAGAGTCCAGGTCTGGTAGTGAGCTCGGCAGCAGTCCAGGTCTGGTTGTGAACTCGGGTCCAGGTCTGGTAATGAACTCGACAGGAGTCCAGGTCTGGTAGTGAACTCGACAGGAGTCCAGGTCTGGTTGTGGACTCGACAGGAGTCCAGGTCTGGTTGTGGACTCAGCAGAAGTCCAGGTCTGGTAGTGAACTCGACAGTCGTCCAGGTCTGGTAGTGAACTCGACAGGAGTCCAGGTCTGGTTGTGGACTCGACAGGAGTCCAGGTCTGGTTGTGGACTAGGCAGGAGTCCAGGTCTGGTTGTGAACTCGACAGGAGTCCAGGTCTGGTAGTGAACGCGACAGGAGTCCAGGTCTGGTTGTGGACTCGACAGGAGTCCAGGTCTGGTTGTGGACTCGACAGGAGTCCAGGTCTGGTTGTGGACTCAGCAGGAGTCCAGGTCTGGTTGTGAACTCGACAGGAGTCCAGGTCTGGTTGTGAACTCGGGTCCAGGTCTGGTAGTGAACTCGACAGGAGTCCAGGTCTGGTTGTGGACTCGGCAGGAGTCCAGGTCTGGTTGTGGACTCGGCAGGAGTCCAGGTCTGGTAGTGAACTCGACAGGAGTCCAGGTCTGGTTGTGAACTCGGGTCCAGGTCTGGTAGTGAACTCGACAGGAGTCCAGGTCTGGTTGTGGACTCGAGAGGAGTCCAGGTCTGGTTGTGGACTCGGCAGGAGTCCTGGTCTGGTAGTGAACTCGACAGGAGTCCAGGTCTGGTTGTGGACTCGGCAGGAGTCCAGGTCTGGTTGTGAACTCGACAGGAGTCCAGGTCTGGTAGTGAACTTGAGAGGAGTCCAGGTCTGGTTGTGGACTCAGCAGGAGTCCAGGTCTGGTTGTGGACTCGGCAGAAGTCCAGGTCTGGTAGTGAACTTGGCAAGAGTCCAGGTCTGGTAATGAGGCCAGCAGCAGTCCAGGTCTGGTAGTGCACCCGACAGGAGTCCAGGTCTGGTTGTGAACTCGGGTCCAGGTCTGGTAGTGAACTCGACAGGAGTCCAGGTCTGGTTGTGGACTCGGCAGGAGTCCAGGTCTGGTAGTAAACTCGGCAGGAGTCCAGGTCTGACCAAACCAAACCAGACCAGACCAAACCAGACCAGACCAAACCAGACCAGACCAGACCAGACCAAACTAGACCCAGACCAGACCAGACCAGACCCATGTCGGTGACGTATGTTGTGTGAGACCAGAGAGGTCGTTCACACTAAACTAACCTACGACGGGACGGGATCAAACTTTATTCGTCTCTACGTTGAGGACAGAAATAATTCCCGTCCTGAAACAGGAAGGAGAAATCTTATTGTGAAGTCTGTTCAGCATTCTTCTTCTGTGGTTTTTATAACATCGAGTTGGACACAAAGATCAACCAGTCCTCCAAGTCGTCCGCTGGTTCTTTTGTTGGCGGCGGCGTGGCGGCAGCATGGCGTGCATCTTCCTCAACAGGGTCAGCGTTGTGATTAGTGGCCATCATTAGGGCTGGGTATCGTGGCCAATTTCCTAAATCGATTCGATTTCGATTCATAAGGTCCTGAATCGATTAATCACGATTCGATTCGATTCGATTCGATTCGATTGGCTCTTACATAATGAAAATGGCTCAACTGTGTTAAAAAATACAGATGTACTTTATTTTTTGCTCTTGTTATGAACCTACATTGATACTTTGTTTCTGAATTGTTTTGTTTTGTTTTGACATGATTCTATATATTATTTGTGGTCAAGGAAATCTAATTTGTTTTGTCAATCAGACCAGCATGCGTGGTTAGCGATGTTGATTGGTGATTGGCCCATTCCTGATTACGGGCAGTATACAGCTTACGAGAATTACGGACAGAGGAGGTTTTGACTTTATCCGCGCCGATCCGCGCCGGTGGATGCGTTTTTCGTTTGGACGCCACATCTATCCCGGAGCTTTCGTGGACGTCGTGTTTTTTTTGGATCGCCAACACTCTTCACCTCCTCCCTCGTGACGCGGACGTCTCTTCACTCCCTCCGCTCTCGTGGACGGCTTGGTTTTCGGTATCGTTTGGACACTGTTCACTTCCCCCCCTCGTGATGCCCTACTGTTTGGACACTCTCCGACGCTCCGCGGTCGCGATGGACATTGTGGTTAGGGAACCGTGTAACTTTTGGTGTAACTGTGTGAATAATAACATGTCTAAATAATTCAGTTGAAGATAAATATTGGTAACTCATCTATGACTATGACGTGTCCAAGTGCTGCCACCTTGGACACGTAACACTCTTCACCATAAACAACACAAGATCTGCCGACACTCTCTGCTGACTGCATTTTCGTTAAGATGTCGTCTTTCACGCATGTATACATCATGGGGATAACTGTTTCAGTCAGATGTTTACGTTGCACCATAACGTAGTGTGGATCGAGCACTAGGGCCTTGACTTTTGCCCAAAAATCATATTCGAAGTTCGTTTGTTTATTAATATTAATATTTGAATATTTATTAATAATCTTTTGACCATTAAAAGCCTTCAGTAAGACCTATATGCTATGGTATGGTACTTAAGTTGTATATGTTTTGTCCACCAGAGGGCAGTGTATCAGTCAACGTCAATAGGCAGGCAACATGTTTTCAGAACCTTTATTTATTTGCATTCGTTTTCATCAAAATAAAGCTAAATAAGCCAGTCGGCGGGGTTTGTTTGCCTATTTACGGGCAGTATTCGGGGCGGTGCGTCTTAAGAGTTTACGGTTTTCAGGACGGAGCGCGAGTGCGGGCTCGCGGAGCGTAATTGTGGGCTCGCGGAGCCGTGTGCTGCCCGGTGTCGGTGAGAGCTCCAGGCTGCTTTCGGACATTATTTGGGCCGTCAGTGGCGACTGTTCGGCAGTGTTTGTTAGCCTATTTCCGGGCAGTATTCCGGGCGGCGCGTCTTAGAGTTTGCGGGTCTCCAGGCAGAGCGCGAGTGCGGGCTCCTCGGTGGCTGTTGTCGATGTTGACGTGGCTATTGTTCTGCAAAATTGGCACAAACCAGGGCGCTAACGTCACCTATAGGAGCCATCTTGCACGCTTGTGCGCATGAATGAACGTCAACCGGACGTAAACGCGCCACTGCTGCATCACGCACGAGGGGTAAACTTCATGGGGAAAAATCGATCTCATGCCCTATGAATCGATATTGCAAAATTTAAATGAAATCGATCCAAAATCGATTGAATCGATTTTTTTACCCAGCCCAAGCCATCATCCCTCGCCGTCTCCTTGAAGCATCCGTAGAAGTGAAGCGTCTTCACAACTTTGGGGGAGGCGGGTTTATATTTAGGTGTCTGCTGTAATGGGGTTCAGGTCTGCTGTGACCCTGGACTGCACAGACTGGCGGAGATTTAAAGGGACTCTAATGATGCAGTAATGGTTTGTTTGCTGTGCAGATACCTTCAAGTGAAAGCCGTCTTAAGAAGGTGGACCGGTGTGCAGGGATGAGCAGGACCCTTGATGTGGTCTTGGTGATTGTTGCTCTGCTCCTGACGGGAATGAGACCTGAATCAGGGTGATCAGGTGTGATGAGTGTCAGCTGCTTCTGTTGCTGCTGCACTGATGAACGTTTATTCTGTTCTGGTGCAGTAAAACCTCCTCATCACCTCCTCGTCCTCTCTGATCTCACCAACCCATCTACGTTGGTTATATTTTTACAAACATATCCTTACATGTGATACTCGCTCCTCTTAAAAGTCTCCGAACAATAAATCCTAGTGTAAAGGAAAAGGATTCACCTTTTTACACATGGAAACGTGACCCTCAACGTCACGTCAGTGTCTAAAGCTAACTTTGGTTTTTATCCTCTAAAGCTAACGTAGGTTCTGTTGTCTAAAGCTAACATTGATTTTGTTGTCTAAAGCTAACTTTGGTTTTTATCCTCTAAAGCTAACATTGGTTTTGTCATCTAAAGCTAACGTTGGTTTTGTCGTCTGAAGCTAACGGTTTTGTTGTCTAAAGCTAACGTTGGTTTTATCCTCTAAAGCTAACATTGGTTTTGTTGTCTAAAGCTAACATTGGTTTTGTTGTCTCAAGCTAACGTTGGTTTTTATCCTCTAAAGCTAACGTTGGTTTTGTCGTCTCAAGCTAACGTTGGTTTTTATCCTCTAAAGCTAACGTAAGTTCTGTTGTCTAAAGCTAACATTGGTTTTGTTGTCTAAAGCTAACTTTGGTTTTTATCCTCTAAAGCTAACATTGGTTTTGTCATCTAAAGCTAACGTTGGTTTTGTCGTCTGAAGCTAACGGTTTTGTTGTCTAAAGCTAACGTTGGTTTTATCCTCTAAAGCTAACATTGGTTTTGTTGTCTAAAGCTAACATTGGTTTTGTTGTCTCAAGCTAACGTTGGTTTTTATCCTCTAAAGCTAACGTTGGTTTTGTCGTCTCAAGCTAACGTTGGTTTTTATCCTCTAAAGCTAACGTAGGTTCTGTTGTCTAAAGCTAACATTGGTTTTGTTGTCTAAAGCTAACTTTGGTTTTTATCCTCTAAAGCTAACATTGGTTTTGTCATCTAAAGCTAACGTTGGTTTTGTCGTCTGAAGCTAACGGTTTTGTTGTCTAAAGCTAACGTTGGTTTTATCCTCTAAAGCTAACATTGGTTTTGTTGTCTAAAGCTAACATTGGTTTTGTTGTCTCAAGCTAACGTTGGTTTTTATCCTCTAAAGCTAACGTTGGTTTTGTCGTCTCAAGCTAACGTTGGTTTTTATCCTCTAAAGCTAACGTTGGTTTTGTTGTCTCAAGCTAACGTTTGTTTTTATCCTCTAAAGCTAACGTTGTTTTTGTTGTCTCAAGCTAACGTTGGTTTTTTATCCTCTAAAGCTAACGTTGGTTTTGTTGTCTAAAGCTAACATTGGTTTTGTTGTCTCAAGCTAACGTTGGTTTTTATCCTCTAAAGCTAACATTGGTTTTATTGTCTAAAGCTAACATTGGTTTTGTTGTCTCAAGCTAACGTTGGTTTTTATCCTCTAAAGCTAACGTTGGTTTTGTCTTATCAAGCTAACGTTGGTTTTTATCCTCTAAAGCTAACGTTGGTTTTGTTGTCTCAAGCTAACGTTTGTTTTTATCCTCTAAAGCTAACGTTGTTTTTGTTGTCTCAAGCTAACGTTGGTTTTTATCCTCTAAAGCTAACGTTGGTTTTGTCGTCTAAAGCTAAAGTTGGTTTTGTCGTCTAAAGCTAACGTTGTTCTTTATCCTCTAAAGCTAACGTTGATTTGTCGTCTAAAGCTAACGTTGGTTTTGTTGTCTAAGCGTCTGTATGTACGTACTTTAATCCCGACCGTATTTCAGGTCTTTATTCACATTTCACTTCGGAAGGTTTGAGCTGCAGATGTAAGTCATTCTGATGGATCCACTTGGTGTCGGCTGTGTGATGCAGGACAGGAGAGACCTGTGTCACACAGCTAAAACCTGGATGTAACCAGGATGTAGAGAGACCATGATAATCATAACGGCGACTGAATTATTGATGAAGTAGGAAATGTAAAGTCCTTACACTCGATCAGGAACGGCGGGTGGGAATCTGCTTCAGACGGATCTGCAGATGTTTATTTAAGTGTGTCATCAGATGGACGTGGGGACTAAATATATATATTAATATGTATATAACTATGTATATTCATCTATTATTGAGCAGAAAGCTCAGTTCAGCTCTCACGACCTCCAAAGACAGACACATGACTTAATTAATGACAAGCTTCAGGATCCGGAGGATAAAAGTAAAACTGTAAAACCAAAGTAATGCAGCGGGTTTTCATCATGAGAACATAGAAAATCTCTCTGCAGATCAATGAAACGACTTCATCATTAATATTTACAGATTTAAATAAAACAGTCACAATGACCAGGGAGGAAACCGGCGGTCTGACTCGTTCTCGTCTCTGAAGTTCGTCAAAGCGAATTAGAGGAAGGAAGTCCTGGTCCCGGTCTCTCCACTCTGAGCCCTCGGGCTTACATTCATTAAATAATGAATGACCTCGGCCACATTTACACATCAGCTCTCACACATTCACCTCGTTCCCCCATTGGTTCATCCCGTTCTGTGAGTGAGTTCTGCTTCTTTTATGGATCTCCTTAATAATGAGATTCACCAACAAACCGGCTTCCTGTCGCTGGCGATGCGTCGCATTTCTGTCGGTGTTGCGTTCGACCAAAATACGGTTCGAGGGAAACAATAAGTTTGTAGTCTCAGTGTGAGGAGGTCGGTGGGTCAGACAAACACAGGACTTTCACCCGCCAGATGGCTGTTCGTGTCCCTAAAGCCAACACGGCCGTATCTTACCAAACATGCTGATTAAGCGTAAACCCACAATGTTTTACTAAACCTCATCGTCCCCTTTATTATTATAATAGCGCCTTTTTTTACATTGTCTAACTCCTCCCACATTTACAACATAGAATCTTCATTCATTCTGATGTTTGTGTTGTTGCTTTTCTCACACGCATCTCTGTTTGCGATTCATTAGAGATGTGTGATTCATTAGAGATGTTTGTGATTCATTAGAGATGTGTGATTCATTAGAGATGTTTGTGATTCATTAGAGATGTGTGATTCATTAGAGATGTGTGATCCATTAGAGATGTTTGTGATTCATTAGAGATGTGTGATTCATTAGAGATGTTTGTGATTCATTAGAGATGTGTGATTCATTAGAGATGTTTGTGATTCATTAGAGATGTGTGATTCATTAGAGATGTGTGATTCATTAGAGATGTTTGTGATTCATTAGAGATGTGTGATTCATTAGAGATGTTTGTGATTCATTAGAGATGTGTGATTCATTAGAGATGTTTGTGATTCATTAGAGATGTTTGTGATTCATTAGAGATGTGTGATTCATTAGAGATATTTGTGATTCATTAGAGATGTGTGATTCATTAGAGATGTTTTTGATTCATTAGAGATGTGTGATTCATTAGAGATGTTTGTGATTCATTAGAGATGTGTGATTCATTAGAGATGTTTGTGATTCATTAGAGATGTGTGATTCATTAGAGATGTTTGTGATTCATTAGAGATGTTTGTGATTCATTAGAGATGTGTGATTCATTAGAGATGTTTGTGATTCATTAGAGATGTTTGTGATTCATTAGAGATGTGTGATTCATTAGAGATGTTTGTGATTCATTAGAGATGTTTGTGATTCATTAGAGATGTGTGATTCATTAGAGATATGCGATTCATTAGAGATGTTTGTGATTCATTAGAGATGTGTGATTCATTAGAGATGTGTGATTCATTAGAGATGTTTGTGATTCATTAGAGATGTGTGATTCATTAGAGATGTTTGTGATTCATTAGAGATGTTTGTGATTCATTAGAGATGTGTGATTCATTAGAGATGTTTGTGATTCATTAGAGATGTTTGTGATTCATTAGAGATGTGTGATTCATTAGAGATATGTGATTCATTAGAGATGTTTGTGATGTGTGTGATTCATTAGAGATGTGTGATGTGTGTGATTCATTAGATGATGTGTGATCATTAGATGTGTGATCATCAGCATCATCTGTCATCTCATTAGAGATGCATCATTCACACCATGTGATCCGCCATCTCCATCTACAAGTGGCATCTCATCTGACCGCATCGTTGTCATTCATCAGCACAGTCGTCATCATCAGCAGCATTCGTGATTCATTAGCACCATGGTATTCATTAAATATATATCATTAAATGTTATCATCATCACATCATCATCACATCATCATCATCACATTTCATCATCATGATCTATTCATTCACATCATATCATCATCATCATCATTCACCACAATTCATCATCACCACATCATCATCATCATCACATCTTATCATCATCATCATCACCACCATCATCATCATCATCATTATCACCATCATCATCATCACCACATATATTTATTCATCACATCACCACCATCATCATCACCATCATATCATCATCATCACCACCATTCTCATCATATTCATCACCAATCATCATCTATCATCATCACACCATCATTCATCATCACATCATCATCACCATCACATCATCTCATCACCATCATCATCATCATCACCACCATCATCATCACCACCATCATCATCATCATCATCACCACCACCATCATCATCATCATTATCACCATCATCATCATCACCATCATCATCATTACCACCACCATCACCACCATCATCATCATCACCATCATCATCATCATCGTCACCACCACCATCATCATCATCACCACCATCATCATCACCATCATCATCACATCATCACCATCATCATCATCATCACCACCATCATCATCATCCATCATCATCATCTACCACCACCATCACATCTCATCATCATCATCCACCATATCATCATCATTCCACATCATCATCCACCATCATCATCACACATCATCCATCATCATCATCACCACCATAATCATCATCATCATCATCACCACCATCATCATCATCACCACCATCATCATCATCATCACCACCATCATCATCATCATCATCATCACCACCACCATCATCATCATCATTATCACCATCATCATCATCACCATCATCATCATTACCACCACCATCACCACCATCATCATCACCACCATCATCATCATCATCACCACCACCATCATCATCACTCATCATCACCATCATCATCACCACCATAATCATCATCATCATCATCATCACCACCATCATCATCATCATCACCACCATCATCATCATCATCATCATCACCACCACCATCATCATCATCATCACCATCATCATCATCACCATCATCATCATACACCACCATCACACATCATCATCATCACCATCATCATCATCATCTCACCACCATCATCATCACCATCACCACATCATCATCACCACCATCATCATCATCATCACCACCACTCATCATCATCATCACCACCATCATCATCATCACATCATCATCATTCCACCACCATAATCCATCATCATCATCACCACCATCATCATCATCATCATCACCACCATCATCATCATCATCATCACCACCATCATCATCATCATCATCATCACACCATCATCATCATCATCATCACCACCATCATCATCATCATCATCATCACCACCACCACCACCATCATCATCATCATCACCACCATCATCATCATCATCACCACCACCATCATCATCATCATCATCACCACCATCATCATCATCATCATCATCATCACCACCATCATCATCATCACCACCATCATCATCACCATCATCATCATCATCATCATCATCACCATCATCATCATCATCACCACCATCATCATCATCACCATCATCATCATCATCATCCACCACCATCATCATCATCATCATCACCACCATCATCATCATCATCATCATCATCATCATCATCAATCATCCATTACAGTCTGCCGGAGCCGGCAGCTTACAAACGAGACCCCCTGTACCCCCCAGACCCCCAGGATAGGAATCTATCAATGCTGCTGCCTAGAACAGAGTCTGCCCCGCTGAGGGTGATCCTCCTAGCAGATGAATTCTCTTTCCTGTTTGCTGCTCCTGTCAGGAGGTTAAATCCCCTCATTCACTCAATATGTTTTATTGTTTCAAATGGAATTATGAAAGATCTGCTGGCCTCAGGAAACATAGTGTGGACCCAACTCCACTGGTTGGTTCTGGTTCAGCCTCCAGTGATCTGATCCGAGGTCTGAGTGGGAGAAATGAGTCATTCATGTGTTCACAGCTACTGAAGTGCTCATCAGCAAGGCAGCAGGAGAAGTCACACCCGGGTCCTCGGTGTCATTAATCAGACAGAGATTTCACACGCCTCCAGATCAGTGATGTCATCCACCAGGAAGCTCGCCACCAGCGACCAGAAACCAGGAACCACCAGGGACCAGAAACCAGGGACCAAGAATCAGGGACCACCAGGAACCAGGGACCACCAGGAACCAGGGACCAAGAACCAGGGACCAGGAACAACAGGAACCAAGAACCAGGGACCACCGAGAACCACCAGGAACAAGGAACCAGGGACCACCAGGAACCAGAGGATTTGTGTTCCGGCTCCGTGGGGAGATAAACAGCGTTTCCCACTTGGCAGGTTTTGTACTCGGCGATGTAGATTTGTGGATTCAGATTTACCAGCCGGGAGGAAGACAGGAAGCAACAAGACTCTGGATCCACCGGGGGTCCAGACGGGGTTTCCTCGTCCGACCCACCCAAACCTGCCTCACCAAGTAGAGATCGGGAAACTACAGATCTGGATCCTCGAAACCCTCAAACACACGTTTGCACATTTAATGCAGTCTATTAAACAGCTTCTTCTTCTTCTGCCTCCAGCTCAAACAAGGAGCTGATATATTGATTAGTAGAGACTCCTGTGGTTCAACTGCTGGGACGTTGTGTTTGTCGTAATGAGGAGCACCTCAGGGTGCCGAGGAGCACCTCAGGGTGCCGAGCAGCTGCTTGTTTTACTGCAAGGGCGATCGTAATGTAAATGTGTTTAAAGAGTTTAGTGATCACTGATTAACGGCACCGGGGAAAGGGAAAGTTCAATATCCTGAAGGTCACAGGTGTCACCGTGGCAACAGACGAGGGCCCCCCCAAGCAGAGCCCAAACTGCTCTGCTTGGGGGGCCTCGCACTGAATTCACTGTGAAATAAGGACACAGAGGAGGAGAGTAAAGGAAGAGGAGGATGAAGGAGGGGAGGATGAAGGAGGAGAGTAAAGGAAGGAGAGGAGGATGAAGGAGGAGAGTAAAGGAAGGACAGGAGGATGAAGGAGAGTAAAGGAAGGTGAGGAGGATGAAGGAGAGGAGGATGAAGGAGGAGAGGAGGATGAAGGAGGAGAGTAAAGGAAGGACAGGAGGATGAAGGAGGGGAGGATTAAGGAGGGGAGGATGAAGGAAAGTAAAGGAAGGTGAGGAGGATGAAGGAGAGGAGGATTAAGGAGGGGAGGATGAAGGAGAGTAAAGGAAGGTGAGGAGGATGAAGGAGAGGAGGATGAAGGAGGGGATGATGAAGGAGAGTAAAGGAAGGTGAGGAGGATGAAGGAGAGGAGGATGAAGGAAAGAAGGATAAAGGAAGGAGAGGAGGATGAAGGAAGGAGAGGAGGATGAAGGAGGGGAGGATGAAGGAGAGTAAAGGAAGGTGAGGAGGATGAAGGAGGGGAGGATGAAGGAGAGTAAAGGAAGGTGAGGAGGATGAAGGAGGGGAGGATGAAGGAGGGGAGGATAAAGGAGGGGAGGATGAAGGAGGGGAGGATGAAGGAGTGGAGGATAAAGGAGGGGAGGATGAAGGAGAGGAGGATAAAGGAGGGGAGGATGAAGGAGGGGAGGATGAAGGAGAGGAGGATAAAGGAGGGGAGGATGAAGGAGGGGAGGATGAAGGAGAGGAGGATGAAGGAGGGGAGGATAAAGGAGGGGAGGATGAAGGAGGGGAGGATGAAGGAGGGGAGGATGAAGGAGGGGAGGATAAAGGAGGGGAGGATGAAGGAGAGGAGGATAAAGGAGGGGAGAGGGAGGATGAAGAAGGCGGCGTGTTGGCGTTGGAGAAAATGAATCGATGGGTGGAATTGATCTCGTTAACTGGAGGCGGCAGTGCGAGACCAATTGTATAATGTGCAGCCCAAAGCTGGGTCAGACAGGAGGGGGGGGGGGGGGTGAGGGAGGGGTGATGATGAACGAAGGGGGAGGGGGGTGAAGGGGGGAGGGGGGTGAAATGCCAACGGACTTCATTAAATGAAGATGAATTCAAAGTCGTGAGAAATGAAACGCTGCCAAAGGAAGGAATCCTGTGTGTGTAGGTGTGTGTGTGTTAGTGTGTGTGTGTTTGTGTGTGTATAGGTGTGTGTAGGTGTGTGTAGGTCTGTGTAGGTGTGTGTAGGTCTGTATAGGTGTGTGTGTGTGTGTATAAGTGTGTGTGTGTGTGTGTATAGGTGTGTGTGTGTGTAGTGTGTGTGTGTGTATAGGTGTGTGTGTGTGTGTGTATAGGTGTGTGTGTGTGTGTGTGTGTGTGTGTGTATAGGTATGTGTAGGTCTGTATAGGTGTGTGTGTGTGTGTATGTATAGGTGTGTGTGTGTGTGTGTATAGTTGTGTGTGTGTGTGTGTATAGGTGTGTGTAGGTGTGTGTGTGTGTGTGTATAGGTATGTGTAGGTCTGTATGGGTGTGTGTGTGTGTGTATGTATAGGTGTGTGTGTGTGTGTGTATAGTTGTGTGTGTGTGTGTGTATAGGTGTGTGTGTGTGTGTGTGTATAGGTGTGTGTGTGTGTGTGTGTGTGTGTATAGGTATGTGTAGGTCTGTATGGGTGTGTGTGTGTGTGTATGTATAGGTGTGTGTGTGTGTGTGTATAGTTGTGTGTGTGTGTGTGTATAGGTGTGTGTAGGTGTGTGTGTGTGTGTTCAGCAGTGTTCAGACTTGTGTGTGTCTTGGCAGAGATCCGTGAGGCGTTCAAGGTGCTGGACCGCGATGGGAACGGCTTCATCTCTAAACAGGAGCTGGGCATGGCCATGCGGTCTCTGGGCTACATGCCCAGCGAGGTGGAGCTCGCCATCATCATGCAGAGACTCGACATGGACGGTGAGGATGGAGACATCGACTGTGCCATCTTTACAGGCTGCGTGATGTAAACAAGACACTCTTTCTTCAGCATCGACCCCCAATAGAACCGGGTCTTATACCGATACATATACTGACATATAATCTCATATAAACTCATATACTGACATATAATCTCATATAACCTATACGACATATAATCTCATATAACCTCATGTACCGACATATAATCTCATACAACCTCATATACCGACATATAATCTCATACAACCTCATATACCGACATATAATCTCATACAACCTCATATACCGACATATAATCTCATACAACCTCATATACCGACATATAATCTCATATAACCTCATATACCTACATATAATCTCATATAACCTCATGTACCGACATATAATCTCATACAACCTCATATACAGACATATAATCTCATACAACCTCATATACCGACATATAATCTCATATAACCTCATATACCTACATATAATCTCATATAACCTCATGTACCGACATATAATCTCATACAACCTCATATACCTACATATTATCTCATATAAACTCATATACCGACATATAATCTCATATAACCTCATATACCTACATATAATCACATATAACCTCATATACCGACATATAATCTCATATAACCTATACGACATATAATCTCATATAACCTCATATACCGACATATAATCTCATAAAACCTATACGACATATAATCTCATATAACCTCATATACCTACATATAATCTCATATAACCTCATGTACCGACATATAATCTCATACAACCTCATATACCGACATATAATCTCATACAACCTCATATACCTACATATAATCTCATATAACCTCATATACCTACATATAATCTCATATAACCTCATGTACCGACATATAATCTCATACAACCTCATATACCTACATATAATCTCATATAACCTCATATACCTACATAAAATCTCATATAACCTCATGTACCGACATATAATCTCATACAACCTCATATACCTACATATAATCTCATATAACCTCATATACCTACATATAATCTCATATAACCTCATGTACCTACATAAAAGTTGTACAAGTATGTCTCAGTTTAAGAAAATGTTTAAAAAAGAAAAGATAAGTATTTACAAAAAAGAAGAAGGAGAAAGAGAAAAAGAAGGGGAAAAAAAGGTAGATAGACGAGTGGTGTTTACCGTTATTTTGTTTGTTTGTTTGTTTGTTTTGTCATTGCTATGTTTCATTAAATAATCTCATATAACCTCATATACCGACATATAATCTCATATAACCTCATATACCTACATATAATCACATATAACCTCATGTACCGACATATAATCTCATATAACCTCATATACCGACATATAATCTCATATAACCTCATGTACCGACATATAATCTCATACAACCTCATATACCTACATATAATCACATATAACCTCATGTACCGACATATAATCTCATATAACCTCATATACCGACATATAATCTCATATAACCTCATGTACCGACATATAATCTCATACAACCTCATATACCTACATATAATCACATATAACCTCATATACCGACATATAATCTCATATAACCTCATAAACCTACATATAATCACATATAACCTCATAAACCTACATATAATCACATATAACCTCATGTACTGACATATAATCTCATATAACCTATACCGACATATAATGTCATATAACCTCATATACTGACATAATCTCATATAACCTATTGTCTATATCTAGGCTCTCGTTGGGCCGGCTCTCATTGGGCCGGCTCTCGTTGGGCCGGCTCTCATTGGGCCGGCTCTCGTTGGGCCGGCTCTCATTGGGCCAGCTCTCGTTGGGCCGGCTCTCATTGGGCCGGCTCTCGTTGGGCCAGCTCTCATTGGGCCAGCTCTCGTTGGGCCGGCTCTCGTTGGGCCTCGGGGCCAGCTCTTATTGGGCCGGCTCTCGTTGGGCCGGCTCTCGTTGGGCCTCAGGGCCACGGGGCCAGCTCTCGTTGGGCCGGCTCTCGTTGGGCCGGCTCTCGTTGGGCCTCGGGACCAGCTCTCGTTGGGCCTCGGGGCCAGCTCTTGTTGGGCCGGCTCTCGTTGGGCCGGCTCTCGTTGGGCCGGCTCTCGTTGGGCCTCGGGGCCAGCTCTCGTTGGGCCGGCTCTCGTTGGGCCGGCTCTCGTTGGGCCTCAGGGCCTCGGGGCCAGCTCTTGTTGGGCCGGCTCTCGTTGGGCCGGCTCTCGTTGGGCCTCGGGGCCAGCTCTCGTTGGGCCGGCTCTCGTTGGGCCGGCTCTCGTTGGGCCGGCTCTCGTTGGGCCTCGGGGCCAGCTCTCGTTGGGCCGGCTCTCGTTGGGCCGGCTCTCGTTGGGCCTCGGGGCCAGCTCTCGTTGGGCCGGCTCCCGTTGGGTCGGCTCTCGTTGGGCCGGCTCTCGTTGGGCCTCGGGGCCAGCTCTCGTTGGGCCGGCTCTCGTTGGGCCGGCTCTCGTTGGGCCGGCTCTCGTTGGGCCGGCTCTCGTTGGGCCTCGGGGCCGGCTCTCGTTGGGCCGGCTCTCGTTGGGTCGGCTCTCGTTGGGCCGGCTCTCGTTGGGCCGGTTCATGTTGCATCGTCTGCCGGCTTGTTATGTTAAAGATGGATTTCAAACATTGAATAATAGATGAACTTCTCGATTCTGGTGATTAATGTAAATAAGTGTAATAATTGAAAGATGTGCAGCCGTCAGCAGCGTCTGCTTGGACGATGAGCGTGGGGTCTTCAGTGTTCCTGGTTTTACAGAGCAGCTCCTCAACTGATGTCCTGGTGAACGGGATCAGAGAGGAGAGAGGAGCCGTCGGCAGATGAATGATTGTATCAGCTGTGAGGATCCTCGCTCCACCGGCGGCTGATCTCTGCTCTGATTGGTTGTCTGCTGTCAGGCCTGTCATGTGATCGTCATTGAGCTCTGTTTGTCCTTCACGGAGCTGAGCGACTCCTCGTCTTCTTCCGCATCACAACACTTACACAGTGAAGCAGCTTTCATCTCCTTTGACGCAACATTTTAACATTTAGTTTTATTCCCTATTTTGCAACATTTTTTAATGCTTATTAAAAATACTTTTTAATACTGATCCTTGAGTCTACAATGATGAGCTCACTATGATGGATACGAGTGAAAAATGGAGCATGATTTAAAAAATATAGATACAAAAATACATTTATTTATGCAGGAAACCTTGTGATTTATGGACATTTAGGGTTAGGGTTTTTATTTTATTTTTATGTAGCTCCCTGATTGATTGATTGATTGAAAAGTGCACTACAAATACAATGTATTATTATTATTATTATTATTATTATCATCTTACTTAAGATCGTTTGATTGTTTTTGTGTTTTATCTGTGACACAATAGATAAAAATATGCTTTTCAACAATACGTGATTCCTACAACAGCGTTTTGTAGGTATATAAAAAATACATCTTTAAAATTAGCGATATGGCAATATTCTGAGCTAAAACCCCAAATCATAAACTTGAGAAAAGAATTGCGAGAAACCATCCTCACAAACCCAGGAAATAGCCCCGTCCGTTGTGTTGTAGCTCCTGAAGCTCAGATGCTATGTGCTAAGCTATATGAATGGTCCTCATTTATATGACCTCATTCAGATCCGTACGTTGGTTTCTCCTTATTGGCCCAATTCACCAAAACGTCTCTTCAAGTCCTGATGCTGATGATAACCTGCTGATGATAATCTGCTGATTCAGCACTAAAATCACCAGCGTTTCCTTACTGATCAATCTGATTGCACAGTATCATTTGATGAGTTCACCACAGGCGTCGTACACGGCGAGCAACTTTTTTGCACGGATTCATCAACCACTGAACAGACACATCTGAATAATAGGAAAAATAAACATTTCAAGTTTCCCTGGAAACAATATTGTATTTTAAAAGAATTCACAATACCATTTTTGATTATTTTAGTTATTTTTCATTCAGACATCTGTTTCAACATGAAGGTAGTGTTAGCTCTTTGAAAATGGAGCTGGTTGCTATGGTGACATCTCATTGTCCTTTTTGTTCTGGTTTGGTCTCCAGCAACTCTCATTAATAACCTTAGTCTGTTTGCTGTTTGACTGAATCAGTTAAAGCTTTATTCACATCACAGTTAATGTCGGCTTCCCAGCATGCATCAGTCAGAGCGGGAGCAGATTGAGTCATGGTGCGCCGGTAACTTCCTCCTCGTCTGCAGAAACGGAGGAGGAAGATGAGGGAATGTAAAGACTTCAGACTTTCTATCCCGTTGGGATTTCTTCTCCATCGGAGGTTTCATGGAAACGCAGACATTCAAGTCCATTGTTGTCTGCAGGGTTGCTGTGTGTTTCGGCAGCGGTCAGCTGACTCGGCATCGTCCTGTTGGATCGATGAGCGCGGCAGGAAGTCTATGTTGTGAGAAGCTGTTAGCGCTGATCTGGATCTCCTCCAGCTCGTTATTTTAGTTCTTGTCTCCGTGGTGAAGTCTGTGTTGAACCGTGTGATTTAAGACATCTTGCACTCCAGTTTTCACAACAGAGACACAACCAGCATCAGTATTCCCCTTAAAGGCCGAACCAAGTGAAGAGCTGAGTTTCTCCAACAGCAGAAAACCCTGAAGGCTTCAATTATTTCTAATCCTTACACCAGTTTACTGCAGGAGGAGTTCCTCGTCCTCGTTTCCCCTCGTAGCTGCAGAAACATCGTACACGCATTTCCATGGACGCTCATCTTCCACTTCCAGAACGAAAAACACCAACGTTAGCTTTAGACGTGAGCTTCAGACGTTAGCTTTAGACGTTAGCTTCCGTATCACTGTGTCACTTACAGTCTGGATGATGCCCTGCTGATGGACACATTATTGTAATAATCATAATCAAAACGCCGGTCTGGTCCTCTCAGGTGACGGGCAGGTGGATTTCGAGGAGTTCATGACGATCCTTGGACCCAAACTGCTGTCGTCTGAAACGAGAGAAGGCTTCCTGGGCAGCACAATAGACACCATCTTCTGGCAGGTGAGTCCTCTGAAACACCTGTTCTGGTATATTTGCTGAGTCATGACTTCAGCTACATAGGGATACACAACATTCTGCTTCTAGAGCTGAGAAATAAAGAATTTGATAGTTTTGTATTTTCCAGCAGAGGCCTCCTTCGATACACATCCATCAGCTAACATGACGGCAGTGGCGAGTAATTTACATTTTCATTTACAAAACAGGTTTGTTGATTTAGTTTGAATGCATTTGAGGGGAGTTATTGATTCCTATTTTACTTAATAATACGACGAGAGATTCAGTAGAAATGTCTTTCATAGAGATACCTTTACTTTATACTTTGAGTACATTTCAGTACTTCTACTTGAGTACTTGAGTACTGTTTCATGGACCGATACATCACATTAATGGCCGCATGGAAACGGAGAGCTGAATGAAGCAGATCTGAGAACAGCTGAGTGACACGCTGACTGATGGTGATGTGAGAACTGGACGGATGTCTTCTGACAGCGTTGAAGGGTTTCTGGGAATCTGAAGAGTGAAAGTGAGGCAGGAATAAGAAACGAGAAGTAAAGTGACTGAGTGAAGAATGAGGCCGATGGAAAGAGTGATGCATGATGGGAGTGATGAGGAGCGGAGCAGGTGTGAGGACTGAGCGGGACGCTTGGCTCCGTAGTAACACTTGGCGAGCGGCATCCTCCTGATGTCATCATCAGCTTGACCCGGCTGTGTCTCGGGAGGAGGAGCTCCTGGTTCACACCTCGCTGAGCCGCGGTGCTGCCAGAACGCCTTGGCTGGTGTAGAAGAAAATGTGTTACCTTACAATTCTTATTTGTGTCTCATATAATGTTCCTTTCTCTCTAAACATCAAATGTCATGCTGAGCTGTTTTTCTATTGTGTCCTTGCCGTCTTGATGAAAAGACTCTTTGATCTTTCCCTCTTCCTGAACTGTCTCCGTAACATTTGTCTCACATACATTGATCAAGGCCCGATGAGTGACCCCTGTAGTGACATCGTCTAGCTCTCCCGAGAACGGACACACCTTGTAGACATCCACAGATGTCTCTTCCTCTGCAGAGAGACATGTTGATTCAATGCAAATCCACTCATGACTCCTTCCCTTTTGTTCTCCCGAATGTTCTGCATAAATCCAACTCGGCCAGGCCATTCGGGAGAATAGATCTTCATGGATACACTGTGAATTTCTTTTCTCCACTGTCAGTGATTAAACCTCATTTGAACCAGCCACAGAATTGGACCTGAAGAGTTTTTCTTCCACACTGGTCCAGGAGGGCTGCTGGCCTTGTCCGGCTGGGGGGTTGTGGGTGTTGGAGTTTGTTACTTCTGCACTTACAAAGCCAGATGATGATTTAGTGTTTAGAAGCTGGAATCAGCAGCGAATACATCATCCGATGTGTGGAGCACGTTAAGGGGGAAGTACTCAACGCTGATTTATCATGATGATGTTGCGGCGTGCCTCACAGATGATTAGCGCTTTGAGGTATTACAGGTTTGTGCTTAGTTTAGTTCAATGGAGGAGGTGCGTGACTCGGCCTCCTCGGGTTTCTGCTGGGAACGTTTCCACTGTTGTAAATGGTTGGTGGAATCATTACATTCTGGTTGGACCAGGAGGCAACCTGCATTCCCTTTGCTGGCCACCAAGGGGCGACTCCTCTCTGGTTGTATAGAAGTCTATGAGAAAATGGTCCTACTTCTCTCTGCTGTGCCACCAGGGGGCGACTCCTCTCTGGTTGTATAGAAGTCTATGAGAAAATGGTCCTACTTCTCTCTGCTGGCCACCAGGGGGCGACTCCTCTCTGGTTGTACAGAAGTCTATGAGAAAATGGTCCTACTTCTCTCTGCTGGCCACCAGGGGGCGACTCCTCTCTGGTTGTATAGAAGTCTATGAGAAAATGGTCCTACTTCTCTCTGCTGGCCACCAGGGGGCGACTCCTCTCTGGTTGTACAGAAGTCTATGAGAAAATGGTCCTACTTCTCTCTGCTGGCCACCAGGGGGCGACTCCTCTCTGATTGTATAGAAGTCTATGAGAAAATGGTCCTACTTCTCTCTGCTGGCCACCAGGGGGCGACTCCTCTCTGGTTGTATAGAAGTCTATGAGAAAATGGTCCTACTTCTCTCTTGATGTATTATCTCAGTAAACATTGTAAACATGAGTTTATGGTCTCAATCTCTAGTTTCAAGTCTTCTTCAATCCAGCATGATGTTCATTTAGTACATTATGGTCCATTTAGAGTCCACCAGACCAGAAAGCAGGGGATGCTTTAGGGGGCGGGGCTTACCTGCTGATTGACAGGGGTTGAGATCCACCCGTCGCTCCTCCTCAGTCAAAAAATGGTAGAAGACCAATGGCAGCGTGAGAATAAACAATGAACTAACGTACATCTTTACATTTAGCTGACAAATCAATTCACTTTCGGCTCTAAATATTCGCGGTCTCTGATTTTCTCCTCAGTGGAGACGGAAGAGGTTTAAACTCTGATTCGTCAGTCCAGTGATCAGCTGATAGTCTGTGATCCAAAAGAGCAACTATGTTTCACAGCAGCTCGTTAAATGATCATAAAATACAATCTATGTGTTCCATTTTGTGGAAATAAGATTCTTCACGGTGATCAGTAGAGAGAAACGGTGGATGTCGTCGTCTCAGAGGTGGGAGATACGTCATTTACATTCTGGGCACTCGAGAGAATAACTGGTCCTCTGGAGTGTGTGAGTTAGAGTGTGAGTGTGAGAGTGTGAGTGTGAGTGTGTGTGTGTGTGTGTGTGAGTGTGTAGCTGACACTCCTCAGCACTGCAGCCTGCATGACAACGAGCTGTAATGAAAGGACAGAGGAACCGAGCTGACTCATGAGATTAAAGCTACACGAAGACGACGTTGCAGCTGTATGTTAAATAAATGGAGAGGGGTTTGTCTCTTTAGGAGGCCGGAGGTGTGGTGATGATGATGATGGTGATGATCATGGTGATGCTCAAACTTATAACAGCATCGTCCATGTTTGGTCACAGCCTTCATCATTTACATTCAGACTGCATCCAGACTCAGCACCAATGCTTAAAATCTGGATAAGCCTCTTACTGAGAAAGGGAAACGTTCGCCTTCGTTCCTGGTTTCATCCTCCAACACAAAGTTGCTCCTGCACCCGACGGTGACATTCCTCCTGCAGTGACCCGTCAGTCACTCAGTCAGACAGCCAGTCAGACAGACAGTGAGACAGACAGACAGTCAGTCAGTCAGTCAGTCAGTCAATGCTAACATGAGGTGAAACCCATTCAAAAACAAAACCAACGTTAGCTTTAGACAACAAAACCAACGTTAGCTTTAGACAACAAAACCAACGTTAGCTTTAGAAAATAGAACCAGTGTGTGCGTGTATGACTAGGCATGTGTCCACACGTGGTAAAAATGTATCAGTGATTTTCCACAGGTTCCTTTTAATATTAAATCAATCGCAGCATTTCATTTTTTACGGGAAAGAAGAAAACTGCCACCACAAAGAAATAAATCACAGGACGGAAACCTGCTGCCAGACGAGCTCATTGTGCCGATAAAACGGTCGGTTTAATAAAATGTTAAAGGAATCTGGAAATGTACCTCATGAACTGAGAAAAGCTGAAATGTTTATTTTCTATCCATAACTAAATGCATTTATATGCCTGGATCAAGACCCATCGTTTCACAGTAAAACAATATACATATATTATCATTTTATTTCTAGATTTATTATTTTACTACCCTGTTTGTCTGTTCTTCTGTCTTTTTTTTAACTCAGTAAAAGCTCATTTTATCTCGTCTAAACGAGAAAACAACATTTTGAGTCAGTTTGGTATTAAAAAGCCACTTTTGTCTCCGTTTCATCTTGAGAAAATACATAATGCAAATACAGCATAAAATATAAGAGAAATCAAATGTATAGAAACAGCCACAGTGGAAAATTGGAACTCTTCATATAACCAACGACCAACAACCAATATTTCGTATTTCATCTTTCCTAACAACAGCCACAGAAACAATGACTCTCTTTCTACAAATATTAGTGACTCACATCTTCGGAAGAATCATTGTGGAACATGTATTATTCATCATAGACAACTTCAAAGTCATTATGAATCCAAAAACTACGCCCGACAAGAAGATTAATGAATCTCATTTAACGTCTACGGTCCAAAAGCTTCATGTTCATACAGTCATGCGTCTAAATGTCTTAAAGCAGAAACACTCACTTTATATTCAAATGTGGAAATGTTTCAGAGGAGTAGAAGGTTAAACGACAAGCTCGCTATTTACAAGCAACACCATTGGATGTTTGACGTTTGTTTCAGTTCCCACCAAGAAAACGAGTCAATGAGCGACAGGACATATTTACCATCTTTACTTCAAACCCATCACATTTAAATGTCTCAAATCATTATTACTACTATTACTTTTATTCCTGTTATAATTATTGTTATTACAACAATATGGCATTTATTTTTCACTCTCTCAATTAATCAGTCTGGTGTAAAAGGACAATCTCACTGCTAGCAGTTAGCAGCTACGTTAGCAAAGCATTAACACATAACACAAACTGTCGAGGGTTGAGCTGAATTGTGGGTAATGAGGTCTGACCGTATTATAGCAGTACAATGATTAATCTTCTAAGAGGGGACATTAATCTCAATGTGAGCTAATATGAATTTATTCATCACCGTGGAGCCACGAAAACAAACCAACCAGCTCAGCAGCAGCCTGCCAGACCAGCAGACCACCAGACCAGATCCTGAAGGGTCTCCTGCATTTATGGAGCTTTACAAACAGTTTATATGTGAAATGTACGAGGAGGTTCAGATACCGGAGTCTGTTGGTGGGCTGAAAGGAGATGCTTTTATTTAGATTTTTTATATGGACTACGGTTGGATCACCTTCATGCAAATACATTCTGTCGATTCGACCATTTGAAGTAGCAAGACCACAATGTCAAATCTGAGCAACCACAACAACGAAACAAAACCTACAAACTCAACACCGTGGTGATGCTGCCCACGTGTTTGTGTAGTATAGCGATTGTTACCAGTACATATAGATGATATTCACAAAAACACAAAAACCTTCTCCGGGTTCATTTTCAGCTGCAGAGCATTGAACAAAACCTTCTAGTGATTTTAGAACAAAGTGTTCCAGACAACTTGTTCTGGACCCGACCGCTGCCATACTAATGATGTTCACCTTCAACGAGGCCGGATGGAGCTGATCGGGTCTCCCTGATAGTCTGCAAAGCCAGAACCAGAACATGTTGCCAGTCTGGCTGGATCTGATCAGGTCTGCTGTGATGCATACCAGCGCTGACGGCCTCGGCCGGGAACATAAATACTTGATGGGAAAATCCTGCAACGTGCCAGATGGAGGAAATGTAATCTGTGAAACGGCGTCAGCTGCTTTCATAGCGGAGGATTTTAATAACGGCTCCGAGGAACCAGGCAGACTCGGACTCTGCTGATCCATCACAAAGCTACAGGTTAAAAACCTTCATGTGTTTGTTTCTTTGTGTCTGCCTGCTTCCTTGACTCAAGGCGACTGAAAAAATAATGTTATTATTTATCTATTATCTGGAGTCATTCTTTACACTATAATATATAATAACAATAATGCATTTCATTTATAGAGCCTTTCATGGCAAGTTTTAACTTATTGGATTTGTATTCTTCTAAAGTCAGAGAATTAAAATGAGACGGTGAAGTGTTTATTAACAGGATGCAGCGTTTGTTGATTGTATTGGTGACAGAATGAGCCGGCAGCAGGACGAGTGCTGGTCGATGGTTTATTCAGCGTTCGCCGAGCCGTGGAGCAGATCAGGTTTTTATCATTCTTCTGTTGTTGAATCATTCTGTCCTGTTGAGACGAGATGAAGCTTCATAAAACGGATTGTGAGGCCGTTACAAGACGATCGTAAGATAACCGACTGCACAACTAGAAGAGGTGGATGTCGTCATGGTGACGTTACTGGACCTGGATCTGGATCTGGATCCATGTGGATTCTGGTGTGAAGGTGCTAACAAAGTTAGGTTCATAACTCAAGGTCAACTTTACAGCTAAGTGTTAAAGTCATCTTAGCTAGCATTGGTAGCATGGTAGCGACCTGTCAATCAGCAGGTAAGCCCCGCCCCCTAAAGCATCCCCTGCTTTCTGGTCTGGTGGACTCTAAATGGACCATAATGTACTAAATGAACATCATGCTGGATTGAAGAAGACTTGAAACTAGAGATTGAGACCATAAACTCATGTTTACAATGTTTACTGAGATAATACATCAAGAGAGAAGTAGGACCATTTTCTCATAGACTTCTATACAACCAGAGAGGAGTCGCCCCTGGTGGCCAGCAGAGAGAAGTAGGACCATTTTCTCATAGACTTCTATCAACCAAGAGGAGTCGCCCTGGTGGCCAGCAGAGGAAGTAGGACCATTTCTCATAGACTTCTATACACCAGAGATGGGTGGCCAGCAGAGAGAAGTAGGACCATTTTCTCATAGACTTCTATACAACCAGAGAGGAGTCGCCCCCTGGTGGCCAGCAGAGAGAAGTAGGACCATTTTCTCATAGACTTCTATACAACAAGAGAGGAGTCGCCCCCTGGTGGCCAGCAGAGAGAAGTGGAGATTGTCAAGTAAAAAGGTGAATAAGTCTTCTGTTAGAACGGTGCTCTTTTAGCCAATCAGATGCTCTTGTGTTGGGCTCTTTAATTGAGGATTTAGTGAGTTGACGACAACAAAAGTTTGCCTGTTTTAAAGCTCTAGTCGATCTAGTCTACGATTTGAAAGGTTTGAAAAAAGTATCCCCCCCCTTACACATTCACACACCCCTCCCCTCTGTGCTCCTCCTCATCATATCGTTCTCCCCTCACAGCCTCCCACCTCCCTCTTATTTTACGAAAATAGTTCAACGAAAAGTGTTTCTAAAAATATTTTAGACGAGAAATAAGCTCTGCAGTTGCTGGCGCCCCGTCTCTCCAAACTCACCGCTCCGCGACGGCATGCACGGCTTCTTTCATAGACAATGAATGGGAACATCCCCTCCCGGTATGAACTCAGCAGGACGCCCTTTAGTTTCCCGTGTGTCTGGGACTTCCACAGCATGTACAAAGAAGTAATGGTGTTTATTACGCCCATGAATGATGAAACATTATCAGTGTAAATGCAGTGGGTGTAGGTCGGATTTCTCTCTCACCCCGACTGCAGTACGTTACTGATCCCAAACTGCTCGGCGATCGCTCGCCACAATCCTCCTCCCCGCTGACGCCGCAGCCTCAGCCGTGAGAGCCCTGCTCCATACCTGAACTGTTCAGGGCAACAAGTGTCTTGTCCGCTCATAGTTTCAAACGCGGAAGTGAGTCGGGACGAGACGTGAGCAGGAGAGTGAGCGAGGATTGGATCGGAACATTTAGCCAATAGTAGCCATGCGGACCAGATGGCTACTATTGGCTAAAGTTTGGCTCAAGTGAAAAATCGTGGACTAGAGCTTTAATATAATACACATGGTGTATTAGCGGTTCCTTCAGGCTTAATTAAACCGTGTGCTGAATGTTCTCAGGTTTGGATCGAGCTCCAGTCGAATGTTAAAGCTACGAGAGAAACTGTCTAGAATGAATTTCTTCTAACACTTCTATCCTCGGCCCGTTCTCCAATTCACCACCTCTCTCTCTCTCTCTCTCATTTTCTCACTCCTCTGCTCCTCGTTCTCCAGTAAAGGCAATGAATTACAGGACGCAGCACATATAGACCCAGTGAACCGCTCTAATGAGGGCCGTGCACCTCCTCCAGCCTGCTGCTCTCCAGAGGTTAATGGGAGTAATTTCTCCTTGATTAAGCACACCAGCACTAATTGGTTATTGATAGCTCCTCGGTGGCTTCAGGCGGTTCCCCTTCATTCCTAACTTTCCTAAAAATGCCCCCCGAACTCAGCCGTCTACAGTCTGCCGTCCTTTTTGATTCACCAAAGTGGAACCTTGCAAGCGAATGAAAAGTGAATGTAAAAGGTAGCGAACCTGGACTGAGGCTGCGGTTGAATAGACTTTTTTGCTTCTGAATTTCCGAACTGAAGAAGTGACCCAGAAGTAAACAAGTGGCCGCCGTGATAAGAACTGTTTGAATTCTCTAAATGCAAATGAAAGGAGCTCTAATGCTTCCTTTCAGAGCTCCTTTAGGATACAACAAACCTTCCTATACGAAAGGAAAGGAGATCACACAGACCCACAATTCCAAGTTAAAGTCTGTTTCCATCGGTGCCCCGTGTGAGGCTGATGTTTCACCTTCAGATACGAGCCTCTATACCCGGCCTTTGTGACTCTCGTGGTGCTCGTTATTTTCCCCTTTTCATCTCCATGAATCTGGAGGCCTTCAGGCCCCCGGCTGACAGAACGGTAATGAACTGACACGGTAAAAGTGTGCGGGTCATGATTTTTTAAACAAGTCGCATCCTTATACAACTGGGTGTCGGAACCTCCGAATGAAGAGGAACACATTTAACACATTGAACAGACACAGACGAGGATGTACACCAGTCGGGTTTAGTATTCAGTCTTGGGGAAGGTACTGGAGCAGATTCACATGTGAATAATGCACGAAGCTGCTTTGTAAATAATGAATGTCCCGGCATAAATGTGACGGCCGTAAGCAGAAGAAAGGTTTTGAGGAGGACGTCCTGCCGTGTGGCGGTTGGATGGAGTCGAGGAACGACAAGTCATGACTTTACAAGTCGTCTCTCGGCTTCCAGCTGTCTGTTATCTCTCTCTCGCTTACGTCCGTGGACACAGGTTCACTGCGTGGCGGGGGATCTGGCGTTTTGGCTCCTCGCTTCCGACCGGATGCTGATGCGAAGCGAAGCTCTGCACGAACCCTGCAGCAACGGTTGACAGTTGCAACCTCCCACAGTGCAACAGGAGGCAGTTTCTGTTCAAAGCCGTCATCGTCTGCTGGAAGACGAATCAATCAGCTTTGTTTTTCCTGCTTCACATGTCCTTTTAGTCATCTGAGGACGCTTTCAATCGTAAAGTAAATGTATGAAATCCTCTCTTCTACTTCAGTGTTTTGGTCAAACACACAGAGAATCCTAACATCCTCTACAACAGTAGAAGTATACACACTTGTGTACTCTGGTGAAAGTAGAAGTACTGATTCTTTACTCAAGTAGAAAGTAAAAGTTTCCCTATGAAGGACAGTGCTGTTTTAAACAAGGCTACCTGAATCTCACGTCATGTTAATAATACAAGTATAATTGATAATTCCCCTGAAATGCACGTTTGAGTGTTTAGCGATCAGCCGTTGTCTCTTCATCTCCATTAAACCATCATGTGACTCTAATTAGCTTCCTGTTATTTCACCCACGTTTGATTAATGAGGCGACAAACCAGATCTGAACCAACGACCCCCGAACTTTAATGAGCTTTCATAATGAGTGCATATTGTGTGTGTGTGTGTGTGTGTGTGTGTGTGTGTGTGTGTGATGATGATGATCCTCTGAAGCAGTTTCTGTGTGTTTGGCTTCATTGTGCTGCTTCTAAGCAGCTTATACAGTGAAGAATAAATCCAATTATTGTTATTATTATAATGATAATTATTGTGAATACGACTGCTGTCAGACCGGAGCTGAAGTGCTGCTTTCAAGCAGACCAGCAGGGTCTTCTTCACGTTGGGACTTTCCTCAACTGTGTTAATGTGCAGAACAAACAAATCAATCAGTTTCAGAGCGATCGATATACATGGATGAGGATTGCCACTGTACTCACAATGCTGTAAGGTTATTTATGGTAGCTGGTTGGCAGAGAGATGTTTTTATTAGTTGTTGTGTTGATGGTTTGCTGCCCGGCTGCAGGAACACAGTTGATTCATGTGTTTTTGCTGCTGCAGTTCGACATGCAGAGAATCACGCTGGAGGAGCTGAAACACATCCTGTTCTACGCCTTCCGAGACCACCTGACCATGAAGGACATCGAGAACATCATCACTAACGAGGAGGAGAGCCTGAAGGAGAACGCCGGGAACTGTCACACGGAGTTCGAGGGAGGTAAGTCCACATCAGGCTGGTCCACGTCAGACCGGGCCACGTCAGACCGGTCCACGCCGGCGGGATGACTTTGAAGTCACAGCTGCTGATTTATTGATTCGGGCAGTGCTGAAATATGCACGACCTCGCTGTAGAAAGTGGCCATCCAAGATTGATGGATCGGAGTGGGGGGGGGGGGGGGGGGATCTGGGACACTTTAATTGTCAGTATTATTCAGTTCATCAGCCTTCTGAGTCTTTAGAGCTTTTGGGGTTTTACAGGATTCATTTATAGACGAGAGAATAAAACTAGAAAACTGAATTTCCATCAAACATTTCCAGCTGAACAGAAAGTCCACTTCTGTGTTAAACAGCCTGCTGCTGTCTTTTCCTTCTGTCAGCTGGTTTCACAACTACTAATGTCACACTGGAACAATATTAAAAACCAGCATCCTCTCTGCTGTCCACCAGGGGGCGACTCCTCTCTGGTTGTATAGAAGTCTATGAGAAAATGGTCCTACTTCTCTCTGCTGGCCACCAGGGGGCGACTCCTCTCTGGTTGTATAGAAGTCTATGAGAAGATGGTCCTACTTCTCTCTGCTGGCCACCAGGGGGCGACTCCTCTCTGGTTGGATAGAAGACTATGAGAAAATGGTCCTACTTCTCTCTGCTGGCCACCAGGGGGCGACTCCTCTCTGGTTGTACAGAAGTCTATGAGAAAATGGTCCTACTTCTCTCTGCTGGCCACCAGGGGGCGACTCCTCTCTGGTTGTATAGAAGTCTATGAGAAAATGGTCCTACTTCTCTCTGCTGGCCACCAGGGGGCGACTCCTCTCTGGTTGTACAGAAGTCTATGAGAAATGGTCCTACTTCTCTCTGCTGGCCACCAGGGCGACTCCTCTCTGGTTGTATAGAAGTCTATGAGAAGATGGTCCTACTTCTCTCTGCTGGCCACCAGGGGGCGACTCCTCTCTGGTTGTATAGAAGTCTATGAGAAGATGGTCCTACTTCTCTCTGCTGGCCACCAGGGGGCGACTCCTCTCTGGTTGTATAGAAGTCTATGAGAAAATGGTCCTACTTCTCTCTGCTGGCCACCAGGGGGCGACTCCTCTCTGGTTGTATAGAAGTCTATGAGAAAAGGGTCCTATTTCTCTCTGCTGGCCACCAGGGGGCGACTCCTCTCTGGTTGTATAGAAGTCTATGAGAAGATGGTCCTACTTCTCTCTGCTGGCCACCAGGGGGCGACTCCTCTCTGGTTGTATAGAAGTCTATGAGAAAATGGTCCTACTTCTCTCTGCTGGCCACCAGGGGGCGACTCCTCTCTGGTTGTATAGAAGTCTATGAGAAAAGGGTCCTACTTCTCTCTTGATGTATTATCTCAGTAAACATTGTAAACATGAGTTTATGGTCTCAATCTCTAGTTTCAGGTCTTCTTAAATCCAGCATGATGTTCATTTAGTACATTATGGTCCATTTAGAGTCCACCAGACCAGAAAGCAGGGGATGCTTTGGGGGGCGGGGCTTCCTGCTGATTGACAAGTCGTTACCATGCTACCAATGCTAGTTAGCTACTAAGATGATGAAGTTGAATCTTGAATTATGAAGCTAAAATTGTTAGCAGCTTCACAACAGAATCCATATGGATCCAGATCCAGTAAGGGTACTGCTCAGGGATCAGATCCACCCGTTGCCCCTCCACACTCCAAATATGGTCACTTCCTACTCTGGTTGCAAGAAACTGAGATGGCAACGGCCAGAATGCTGCAGCCGACCAAATGAACAAAGGTGTGATGTCACCATGACGACGGCCACAGCTGATGCTTATGTGACATCATGATGAGTGCTCTGAAAGCCCCATGTACGTTTTGTCTCAACACTCTTCACATGGATTTTGCGTGAAGGAAAGGCTGAGTCATGATGTTTCCCACGTACCCTGAAGGCAGCATGTACTATGTTATGCAGTGAGACTGTCCTCGTCACATTCATGACGCTGTACGTGTGAAACTCGATCACACTGACGTGTTTCCTTCTGTCAGGTCTCGTGTTTCCTGTTAAACCATTCGCAGGTCAAACTACGCCATTGGCCCTCGACAGCAACGCGGCCTCCCAGGCTGATGATGAAGATGAACACAGAGCACAGCGACGCCACAGTGTGCTCGATCACGCCGAATCAATACGTGGTGTCACAGAGCCATTCATGGCAACACGTTCCATCACGCCTCTCTGCTCAGCGAGGCCCGTGATGTCCCTCCGGCCTCGCCGCTCTGTGATCCGTGCAGGTTCACCGGCGCCGAGTCATCGCTCAACAACGGCATGAAGCTCAGTAGCTGAGATCCTGACAGCCGGATGGCGGCGTGGAAACCATGTCAATCCACGAGTCACAGCTGCCACACAGGAGTGGGGATTTAAAGGGCCGGCGTCCCAGAGACGTGTTCATGTGTTTGTAATGTGCACCTGCATCATAATCATGGACCTGCTCATGCACGTAAACATTTACAGATCTGTGCACAGGAGGTGATGGCGTTGACCTTGGACCCATCCGAAGGCCTCTTTCTCCGAAAGTCCAAACTCCACGAAGGTCCAATTAAATAAATAGTTGTAATAATGAGTCATGTGAAACTAACTTCACAAGATTTACTGTTTTTCCCTTTCCCTTTTAGACCAGAGATCCTTCTTTTGGTTCTGGTGTAACTTCTGAAACCCGGGTTACCAAACCTTGGCCCCCCAACCTGGACCTCATAGTGAGCTCATAATGAGCTCATAGTGAGTCTTTATGTATTTCCGTCCCCGATGGCTCCATCAGCAGCAGCAACAATCCAGTTGTTCTCATAAAGAACAGTTCAGGTCCACGGATTGAAGTGAACGTGAACGTAGATGGCCGTCATCAGCCTGTCACCATGGTAACCGCTGCGGTCCACTGAAGGAAACCCTTTGTGGATATCTGGCAGTGCTGCAGCTGCTGACGACGTGTTTTATGGGACTGGACTGGGAACTTAACGTCTAGACCACATGGTGCCGGTCCAGCTTCGCAGCTGAACACATGCTGGTCCCATTGACACCTTGTCCAACCCGCCGTGCTTCCAAAACTATAGATAGAAACCGGAAACCCAGACGGCTGCTCCGGTTTCACGGAGACGACACCAACTCTGAGTTCCTTCTTTAAACAGCTCCAATCCTAAATCTGATCCAGACCTTCAGCGTGTTTTAGGATTTCTGATTTCGGGACTCAATAACTCTGTTTGTTGATTGTGACTCGGAGTTCACAGGTTCAATTCTCAGACCGGTTGGATGAAACTCACTGATCCATTAGATGAGTTATTATCTGTGCATGTGAGCATGCAGAACATACCACCTTTGTAAATTCACGTAGAAACAAAATCTGACAAATAACTGCGTTCCGCGCTAGTGCCACTTTACCGTGAGTCAGTGATGACACGTCAATGTATGCTTGTTACGTTTTCAAAATAAACTTCCTTCTTCACAGGAAGTTAGGTTTATGAGAAGAGCTCACGAGTCACGTGACTCTCGGCACTAACGAGTCACGTGACTGGCGACTGACAAAACGTTTCCTTTCAGTTTGACACGGACAGCGGTCTCCTGTGTTTGACTCTCTGTTTAGTTACATAACGTTGTTATTGGTTGAAACCTAGTTGGATAACGATGACTTCACGTTTTCTGCGAGGAGAGTCTGGAATCGTATTTCTGTTCCAGCTACGACTCATTTCTACTTTCATTTTCTTTGGAATGCCAGTCAAAGAGTGTTTTTTGTCGACTTCAGCGCTTCTCAAGTCGAGAGTTAAAAATAGAGTTGTGGGAGTCGGAGCCGTGTAGCTGCTGGTCGTCAGGCCGACTCCACAAATTAGCCACGGCCCGCTGAAATCATTCCAGGCGCTCGCTGCCGGAGGACGAGCTGCCGAGTCTCAGCTGCTGTTTGTTTGTCGGCTCGGATCTCTAAAAAAAGTCCTGAAGGGCAACGTCAGCTTTTAAGGGGGTATTACGGAGACAAGGGATGGTCTTAAGGTGGATCTCTAGCATGAAGGTGGAAGAATGCAACAATGCATCAGCACAAAGAGTTCTGTGAGAAAACAGGATTTAATCAACATCTGATCACTCGTCTTTTCTGCTGCAGATAAAACTAAAGTGGTTTAGTCTCTGACATCATCCACTTCCTGTTAGCATGCGGCGTCCTTCCCATAGTTTCAAACATGGCCGTTGACTGTTGTTAGAAGGACGACATTAACAAAGTCATAAAAATGCTTCAGTCTCGTTTCTTTTGGTTTCTCTTCCAGTTCACCCGTCGAAGAAGAACCGCCAGACATGCGTGAGGAAGAGCCTCATCTGCGCCTTCGCCATGGCGTTCATCATCAGCGTCATGCTCATCGCGGCCAATCAGATGCTGAGGAACGGCATGGAGTAGTGGCGGCCCATGGCGACGGGGGAGCCCCCCCCCCCCCCGCTGAGAGGAAGGAGAGAAGTTACAATAAAATACGCCACAAAGTCCGTTTCACAAACGATTCTTAAACGTCCAACGAAACGGAGAAGCCAGCATGGGGAGTCACACGGGACTTCTCCCCCTTTACTCTGACTCCTCCCCCTTTACTCTGACAGGGACACTCAAGGGCTGACATCACACTCTCACGTCTGTTTCCCTGATGCAATAAAAAAAAGATATAAATATAACTTTGAAAAACTGATCACATAGCAGGAGTTCAGTGCTGCTCGTCTTTCCAGCCAGCGTTTGGCTTCCAGGACTCTGATTGGCTACCAGGACTGAGTGGCTACAAGGAGTCTGATTGGCTACAAGGAGTCTGATTGGCTACGAGGAGTCTGATTGGCTACGAGGACTCTGATTGGCTACGAGGAGCCTGATTGGCTACCAGGACTCTGATTGGCTACAAGGAGCCTGATTGGCTACGAGGAATCTGATTGGCTACCAGGGCTTCAGTCTGTGGTCCCTGGGAGCCTGATAAGGGGCCTCGCCACCACTCCTGCAGCTCTCATGGTGCTACACCGCTTCGGCTTCCTGTCTTTCGACCGTGGCATTACTTCATCAGCCATCAACGTGATAACACCCGCTAACGAGCTGATGTTCACGACTGAGAAGCTCTGAACATGTTTGTCTCCTATAAAGGAAAAAGAAATCCACCCATCACAACGTTTCCCATCATGCATCTGCGGCATTCAGAGCATCCAGGAGGGATTTAATCCGACGTGGTGATTGTGTATTTCCCAGAATGACGCTGAACTGGAGAGTTAAACCTCATTAGCAGCACGCGTCCAACGCCTCTAAGGTTTTAAGGTGGATTTCTTTTTAACTGTCAAATAAAAACCAAACAAGTTAATGAACTATAACGTCATGCTGTGAAAAGTGGAATCCCCTCAAGTTTCCTTACTAATTGTTTGTAAAATAGTATTATTTAGAGGTTTTGTCTCCTTTATATTCGGTTGTAGTTTTTATAACTTCAGAATTTTGATTGATTTTAAGCTGTGTGACTTTCTGTTACGCACATTTTGGGATTCCTACCTTAACACTCGTTACGTTTCCTTTATTGGAACCATTAAACTGAAGTACTGGTCCTGGTCCTGGTCCTGATGTAATGAACTGCTGTGAGACTATCGGCTCTGAACTTCTGAACTCATCTGGGTCATCAAGTGCATGCAATCAAGTCTGTCTTTGTAAATACTGTGTCTCACATGTCTGACCTGTCTGACCTGTCTGACATGTCTGACCTGTCTGACCTGTCTGAAGTGAAGGTGAACCCTGTATGTGCATGTCTGTCGCTCTTTTCACTGGGGTTCAGACCAGCAGACAGGAAGGCTGTCATCCTCTCAGTAGGCTGGACGAGAGCGCCATCTAGCGGGGAAGTGAGATGTGTGTGTGTGTGTGTGTGTGTGTGTGACAGGAACACTGGTTTTATTCACTCCCTCTCACAGATCTCAGATGTTAAAATGATGATTTTTATGACTTTGATCTCTTCGTTATGAAACATTTGGTTTCACAGACGAATCAGCCAATCACATTTCAGAGACTGAAGAAGACTGGGTCACATGTTCTAGTTGATATAATTTGAATAATACTTCACACTGATTGGTATTATTGCTTCTTTCAGTGTTTTATCCTTTATTTGTTCCTTAAGAAGAACTTTGTCTAACATTTGTGGGGGGGGGGGGGGGGGGGATTTGAATCTCTGTTGCCATGGTAACAGTTCTGCTGAGATCAAATGGTCCTTGTCGCTGCAAAACATTTACATGTCTGAAGACTTTTATTTTGAAGGTGTCCCTGTGTTTTAGTGATTTCACTTTGTATATAGCTAATCATGTATTAGACAAGCACACACTATACATCTTTGCATGTGCAATATTTAAACATGTAGACTAGAGGACTTACTTGTACTATTTATTAGAGGCATAACAATTCTGAAATTGTAAATATGGAAATCTGTACAAACGTTAAAAGATTAAGCATTGATTCAATAAAACAGTGTTTTTTTGAAATGCTGCTTCATGTTTTAGTTTAGTTTGCAGGTTAATGTTCTAAACTTAAATGGCTTCGTGGATGGAGGAGACGTGGAAACGTGAACATTTAAAAAGCTTGCATCGTTTAAAATTAAACACCAGGGGGCAGACTACACAGTGAATCTGATCCTAATCGTACTCGCACAGCTGATTCCTCCAGAGCAGAGTACAGGTGATGGCTGAGCTGCGATCAGGTAACCAACGATACCAACGATGGATTAACCGTCTGATTAAACCCGAGTACTATCACATTTGTAGATGTATGAACTGATAATATGAATTATGAGGGAGTTAATAACACAATAACCTGCCTCAAAGGTTTTACGATATGACGACTTTTCATGCTTTCTCATGACTTAGTGTACGGACTCATCATTACTGTTCACGCGGACGACACTACAGTGTTTTTACAAAAACACTTTGCGATGACTTTTGTGGCATTTTTTTAAATTTCTAAACTACTTGATCAACTGTCATGAAAGTATAGCATGTAGAACAAATGTGACGTAGTATTACTTTTGTCTGAGATTTGTTTTAACATATAGTAATCATAAAAATGTATAAAACAAATGATAATTAAATAATGAATATCCAGCATCAGAAACAGTAACAAACCATGCAACAGGAAACCAGTTGTTTATTGGAAGACAATCTTGAGCAGAAATTCAACTGATGAGAGAATAAATTGATTTCATGACATCATATACATCTTAATACAACGACACCGACCTCAATGGCCTCCAGCGTTTTCACAATTCATACACGTGAGCACTTCCTGTTCCTGGATCCTTCTTCCTCGTCTTCTGGTGTATCCAGGAAAGTGCTAGCGTTAGCCCGCATTAGCGTCAGCCATCTGCAGTAGAACTAAATTGTCTCAACTGAAGGTTTTCCTCGTGTGCATACAGAACGTACAATCATGCTACAACATGGACCGCATCGCTGCTCTTGGATGCTTTGAGTCAAAATAAAAACCAATGACGACATGAAAGCATGATTTAAGCCTGCTAGCCCTTGACTAGCCTTTGACTAGCCCTTTGACTACCCCATGCCTAGCCCTTGACTAGCCTTTGACTACCCCATGACTAGCCCTTGACTAGCCTTCGACTACCCCATGACTAGCCCTTGACTAGCCTTTGACAAGCCAATGACTACCCCATGCCTAGCCCTTGACTAGCCTTTGACAAGCCCTCGACTAGCCAATGACTACCCCATGCCTAGCCTTTGACTAGCCTTCGACTACCCCATGACTAGCCCTTGACTAGCCCTTTGACTAGCCAATGACTACCCCATGCCTAGCCCTTGACTAGCCTTTGACAAGCCCTCGACTAGCCCATGACTAGCCCAGGAAACTTAAGAGCCACTAATGAAGGCTACTGCAAACTACCAATGAATCTGAACAGTGCATACTACTGAAAGCTACATTGCAGGTTTATTTGTTACACTTTTTTTATCGAGATGATACAGGATCAAATAATGCAGAAACGTTTTGAGGCTGAAGCTCCTCAGACCTTCAAACTAAAAGCCTCGTGGACGAGAGAGTCTGGTGATGTCACAGATGAGAGAGAACTCTGCTAAACATCATTTCAATGTCCACTTTGTAAAAATCCATTCATATCTCTGTCCGGAGCTGTGAGGGGGAGGCGCCTAGAAATGGCCTCTGTTGTGATTGGTCGGGGTGGAACAGCTGACCTGACTACGGCCTCATGGTGTTCTTGATAGTCCACCTCTGGCCGGAGCAGGGCTGCAGGACCAGCAGGTGTCCGAAGTAGACGTTGGCGGGGACCACCTCCAGACAGCGACCCGTGGCCCGGTTAATGATGGACTCATTCTGCAGGAGGAGATGATGTCATGGGATTTTATTAACATACTCAACTATGACTTTCTTCAACAAACTTAACTATGAAGTTTTCAGAGAAAATCTTCGTCATAATTTAAAATGACTCTGTGATGTTTTTCATAAAAAGAATGTCAACATATACTGACTTTTGGTAACATTTTGTCACTATGATGTTTTTAATGAAATGTAAAAGTCATGATTTGACTTTTTATGTAGTTCAACAGCTTGCTGGGGTGGAGTCAGGCTCTTCACAATGTTTCAATCTGACAACAATTTGAAGATTAAAAGATAGAGTCACCAGTCTGAGTCAAAGGAAGGTCTCACCCTGCAGATTTAAACAGCAACGCCTTCCTGTTTCAACCAAACGTGTGGACACCAACAATGTAAATAACATTCATGTTAAAACGGGCGACCAACGCGTTCATGCTGGGCAGCTCGTCCCGGCTCACCTGAGAGAAGTGCCAGGTCTTCTGCCTGCCGCTGGTCACCTTGTCACAGTTGAGCAGCTGAGGGAAGCCGGTGGTCCGGTCGTCCACCACGCAGCGGGTGTCGTCCCCGGTGCTGCCCAGCGGGCCAAGGAACAGCTGACCCTCCCTGGTGAACCGACCCAGCTGAGGGACCAGAGAGCAGCTGATCAGGGCTCAGTCACAACACAACCATTCCAACATTCAGAAGAAGCTCTCCTGAAACCTCCAGAGGAGGATCTCGGCTGTGAATCGCCGGTGGACACCATGAATGAGTTGTGTGGTGAGAGACCCAGGATGCCGTACCTGAGGACCCCATCCGTGGCAGGGGTGCAGGGTGGCCGTGTGGTTCTCCTTCATACCCTGATCCATGCACAGGTGGCTTGCCTTGGAGTTACGGATCTGAAATCAGGAATCATCCATTGACCAGCCTGTTCATTTCTCTTTATTTCCTTTTTTGCATGGATGCTTTGTTATTTGCACTATTCTCTTTGCTGGTACTGGTACATTCCCCCACTGTGGGACTAATTCAGGATAATCTGATCTGAAAAGCCTCGTTGAAACATTTCACTCCTTGTACTAAGAGCTAATATTCATAAAAAAGTATTTAGGTATCTGAATGCAAACACTAACTTCTAAACAGTTTTCCAATAGCAGCTCCGACCCTGGTCTCTCTCTGTCCTGTCTGTCTGTCTGACTGTCTCACCTCTCCGTAGTACAGCGTGTTGTTGTACCTCCTCATCTCGGGGTACACGTTGTCCAGGTACCACTGGAAGCTCTTACACTGCAGACTCTTCCTCAGGGCGACGCGCTGGGACACGTCTCCGTAGTCGATGCCGTGGTTCTGCAGAGACATATAATATTTAGACAGCAGCAGTCAGCATGACCTCTGGCTCCAACAAAAGGACTGGTCGTTGCCAGGCAACCAGCCGGCCTCACCTCCACAGGGATGTTCCAGGCCAGGTAGACGTTGGACTTGTACTCGTCCATCCAGACCTCGGCCACGCGCAGGGCGTTGCGCCGCGTGTGGAAGGCGATGTTGCTGTGGTACGGCTTCTTCAGCCGGGCAATGTGGGCGACCCTCGAGCAAGGCAGCACCTCCATGCTGCCTCCACACAGCCACACCTGCAGACAGACAGGCAGACAGACACACATTCATTGGATTTCATGTTGATATCAAAAGAATCCTGTTTCTCACATTATTTATTCTGTAATTAATATCAAAATATCGGTCGTCTAATATTTGGAGAAACTTCTTTCTTTTGCTTTTTAACAAACGAAGCAGCAACAGAATAAAACGGATCCTCTAACCAGCGACCTTCTACGTAGGCCACGTAGGCCTGGTCCTCCAGGACCCTTAATGGGTTCTCATCTATCAGCCACACTACAGCAGCCACCGCACCACTTAAACCTACGAGGGTCCAGCGGGACCAGGACCAAGAGGAAACTGGGTGACACACAAACCCTGATGCCCAGCTCGATGTTCTCCCCTCCGTAGACGTCCATGCCCGAGTCCAGCAGGCCCAGCTCGCCAAAGTAGTCCCGGTCCACCACGAAGGAGCAGCCGATCATGGCGGGAGTCCTGGACCAGGAAACACAGTGACGTCACCACGAGTTTGTGACATACAAGATTGGAAAGAACTAATTCAGACTTCCCTTTAAATGGACATGTCAATCAGCAGCTATGCCCCGCCCCCTAAAGCATCCCCTGCTTTCTGGTCTGGTGGACTCTAAATGGACCATAATGTACTAAATGAACATCATGCTGGATTGAAGAAGACTTGAAACTAGAGATTGAGACCATAAACTCATGTTTACAATGTTTACTGAGATAATACATCAAGAGAGAAGTAGGACCATTTTCTCATAGACTTCTATACAACCAGAGAGGAGTCGCCCCCTGGTGGCCAGCAGAGAGAAGTAGGACCATTTTCTCATAGACTTCTATACAACCAGAGAGGAGTCGCCCCCTGGTGGCCAGCAGAGAGAAGTAGGACCATTTTCTCATAGACTTCTATACAACCAGAGAGGAGTCGCCCCCTGGTGGCCAGCAGAGAGAAGTAGGACCATTTTCTCATAGACTTCTATACAACCAGAGAGGAGTCGCCCCCTGGTGGCCAGCAGAGAGAAGTAGGACCATTTTCTCATAGACTTCTATACAACCAGAGAGGAGTCGCCCCCTGGTGGCCAGCAGAGAGGATCTTGCCTGATGGGGGCCGCTGTGTCGCCCTCGTCCCACCACTGCTTCGGCGGGTTGATGTACATGCACCACAGCTCCCAGTTGTACCCGTGACCCGAGTTTTCGTAGCGCTCCACCTCCAGAGTGTCGTGCTTGATGTTGTCGATGGACGGCAGCAGGATCCTCTTGTGGTCTTCTTTGATTCTGGTGAGAACCGGCTCGGCCCTGAACCAGAACGGAAACACATCGACGTT
Organism: Chelidonichthys spinosus; assembly: GCA_029853015.1. Lineage (NCBI taxonomy): Eukaryota > Metazoa > Chordata > Actinopteri > Perciformes > Triglidae > Chelidonichthys > Chelidonichthys spinosus. The sequence continues at coordinate 503,229 of CM056828.1, read as the reverse complement.
CAGGTAGAGTCCCCCTAAAGGGCGGCGGGTCCTGAGAAGCCAGACTCACCAGGACGGGGTGAACTCCACGTGGGCGTCAAAGAACCCTGTGACCTCGGCGGTGGCGACCTTCCAGCCCTCGATGCGGGCACGTATAAGCCCCTCCCTCTTCTGGTTCCTGACGATCTTCACCAGACCCGGGTAGCGCTTGTTGACGTAGTCCTCTAGGGGTGTCTTCAGCTGCTCTGAGGACGAGAGAGAGAGTACGAGGATGAGGAGAGAGAGAGAGAGAGAGAGGAGCATCCATTCTGCTGGCGTCACCATAGCGACATGCTGAACACCGGTTGGTTTCAAATTTACAGCAAGTCACACACACACACACACACACACTCAGAGTGGCATTTGTTTGGATGCGATGCCCCGCCCCCTCTGCTGCAGACGGATTGCTGGCTCTCGGCCAATCAGCAGAGGAGGGTGGCGGTGTTCAAACACGGATCTAAAAGAATCTAAAACAACAATCTGGTTTCCTCGTTGATCCGAACCAATCAGTGAGCCTCGGCTTGTCCAATCACCAACCTCCGTCCTGCCGCCACAAATACTTTTGAACAGACCTGTGATTTAATATAACGATATAAATATAATGTTCGTAAACATTATACTTACATTATACTACATTATACTATATTATGAATTATATGATTCCTGTTTGAAAAATTAGCTGGTTTATTATTTGAACAATAATTATTATTAATTAAATGAATTCTATCACTGGAAAAGATTAACCAAAAAGATTCAAACAAAACCTCCAGAATGTAATAATCAATCAAATCAGAATGATATGTGATAAAAACAAAGAAAAGACGATAAAAGTTCTGAAAACTGAGCCGAAAATTAATTTCCATCTTTTGGTGCTTGATAACATTTCCATTTAAACGTTGATAAAAGGGGAGTCGGAGATCAAAGGGGAGTAAGGTGGAGACAGGAAGCGGGGCGGGGACTGACCGTCGTCACTGTGGTCGTCCACCAGGATGACTTCCTTCAGCAGGTGGGCCGGCGTGTGGTTGACGGCCGAGTGGACGGAGCGTAGGATCACTGACAGAGCCTCGTTGACGAAGATGAAGATTAGGGAGATCTGGGGCAGATCTCTGGGGTAGTCCACCTTCCTGCACCTGAGACACACGCACACACACACACACACACGCACACACACACGCAAGCACGCACGCACTTTACACTTCTGTTTTGTTTCCGTGGCAACAGGAAACACTTAACTTTACTTTTATCTCCCCTTCCTGTTTTGAAGCTTGTTGTCTGTAATCTGATTTCCCACATGAGATTAAATGTTAATTAAAACATGTTTGAGGGGTTTATAACAGCTGATTTATTTAAAACATTTTTTTACTTCCACGAGGTGTTTATTATAACCTTTGATTTCATGTGTTTACATATCTCATATGAAATCCCTTCCTCTTTGTTCACCTTTGTAAATCTCCCTGGTGAACATGTGAATAACGAGAATTGTGGGTAATTGCCTCAGGTCAAGTGTTCATGGAAGGGCTCTAAAGGTCTGCCAGCGGGTCCTCGAGTCCCCGGACTCGGAGACAGAACTAGACCCTGAACGCACCTGAGATGATGACATCACTTCCTCTTTAGGACAGTCGTTGTCTGCTGCTATATTAATGTTCTGAATCCCCCAGGAGCCAGATGAAGGACTCACTTGCTGGGCCGGTGGTCTGGGATGGTCCGGTCCAGAGAGATCCGGTCACTGAGGTAGGCATTGTAGCCGTACTTCTCCCTCAGGTACTTGGCATCGCCATCCTCAGCAGGCGACAGCGTGGCAGCTAGGCCGCCAGTTCCCCGACCCCCGAAGCCCTCGATCAGGCCCAGAGACTTGGACAGACCTAGGGGGGGTCAAACAAGACCAGATGGAAAGTCAGGATCCTTTAGTCTGGCTGAGTCACTCTGGTCTCAATAACAACCTCTAGAGTCTTCATCTAACACGTTGACGTATTTACACTAAACACCTCTAGAGTCTTCATCTAACACGGTGACGTGTTCACACTAAACACCTCTAGTCTCTATCTAACAGGGTGACATATTCACACTAAACACCTCTAGTCTCCATCTAACACGGTGACATATTTACACTAAACAACTCTGGTCTTTATCTAACACGGTGACATATTTACACTAAACACCTCTAGAGTCTCCATCTAACATGGTGACATATTCACACTAAACACCTCTAGTCTCTATCTAACACGGTGACGTATTTACACTAAACAACTCTGGTCTCCATCTAACACGGTGACGTATTTACACTAAACACCTCTAGAGTCTCCATCTAACACAGTGACATATTCACACTAAACACCTCTAGTATCCATCTAACACGGTGACGTATTTACACTAAACACCTCTAGAGTCTCTAACCAACACTGTGACATATTTACAATAAACACCTCTAGTCTCCATCTAACGCGGTGACGTATTTACACTAAACACCTCTAGCGTCTCTATCTAACACGGTGACGTATTTACACTAAACACCTCTAGAGTCTCTAACTAACACGGTGACGTATTTACACTAAACACCTCTAGTCTCTACATTTACATTTACATTTAGGTCATTTAGCAGACGCTTTTGTCCAAAGCGACTTACAATAAGTACATTTGTCAAAAGAAGGAAACAAAGAAACCACGACGTATCATTGCCGATGCAGTAAGAGCTAAAAATAGAACAAGTGTTAGGTCCTCATCTGAGTAAAGTAGTACATCAAGAGCAACAGTGCTATGATCAGAGTGCTATAGGTAAGGTTTTTTTTTGTTGTTTTTTTTTTTTGGGGGGGGGGGGGGTGGGGTGTCGAGGGAGGGTGCTAGTGGGTCATGCTATGTAGAGTCAAGGTGAAGTCTGAACAGGTGAGTCTTGAGCCTTTTTCGGAAGATGACAAATGACTCTGCTGTCCTGACATTGGTCGGGAGTTCGTTCCACCACTGAGGCGCCAGAACGGAGAAGAGTCTGGACTTTGCTGAGCGACATTTGTTTGATTTCAGCGATGGTGGTACCAGCCGGCCAGCTGAAGTAGAGGAGCGAAGTGCTCGCTTCGGGGCATGAGGTTTGACCAGTGTTTGAAGGTAGAAGGGTGCCGTTCCATTGATGGCCCTGAAGGCCAGTGTCATCGTCTTGAATTGGATGCGTGCTGCAACAGGGAGCCAGTGGAGGTCACGGAGGAGGGGGGTCACGTGGGAGAATTTGGGTAGATTGAAGATGAGGCGTGCTGCGGCATTCTGGATACGCTGTAATGGTTTGATCGCAGAGGCCGGGAGTCCGGCCAGGAGAGAGTTGCAGTAGTCAAGGCGGGAGATGACCAGTGCTTGGACCAAGAGCTGCGTTGCATCCTTTGTGAGGAAGGTCCGAATCCTGCGGATATTGTAGAGGGCGAATCTGCAGGATCGGGCCACAGCAGTGATGTTGGGGGTGCAGGATAGTTGGTCATCGAGGATTACACCCAGGTTCCTCGCAGTTGAGGAAGGTAATACTGTGATGCCCTCGACAGTGACCGACAGGTCCATGCGAGGGCAGTCTTTCCCTGGGATGAAGAGGAGTTCGGTTTTGTTCATGTTGAGCTTGAGGTGATGTGCAGTTGTCCAGACAGAGATGTCAGCCAGACAGTTCGAGATGCGAGTTGCAATGTGAGCGTCAGAGGACGGGGGAAAAGAGAGGAACAGCTGGGTGTCATCTGCGTAGCAATGGTAGGAGAATCCATGCGATGTGATAACAGAACCTAGTGATCTGGTGTATAGTGAGAACAGAAGCGGTCCTAATACTGAGCCTTGAGGGACGCCCGTGTCCAGAGAGCAGGGTTTGGACATAGAGCCATTCCATGTGACCGGCAAGGTGCGGTTTGTCAGGTATGATGTAAACCAGGTGAGAGCACAGTCAGTTATGCCAAGTTCAGCCAGAGTGAAGAGGAGGATTTGGTGGTTGACTGTGTCGAATGCAGCAGATAGGTCGAGGAGAATGAGAACGGAGGAGTAGGACGAGGCTCTGGCGTCTCGCAGGGACTCGGTCACTGTGAGGAGGGCCGTCTCAGTGGAGTGAGCAGTCCTGAATCCTGATTGATTAGGGTCTAGGAGGTTGTTCCGCGAGAGATAGGATGACAGTTGGTTGTAGGCGGCACGTTCCAAGGTTTTAGAGAGGAATGAAAGAAGAGATACAGGTCTGTAGCTTTGGATGTCAGTAGCGTCTAAGGTGGGTTTTTTAAGGAGAGGCTTCACGATAGCGGTCTTAAAATCCGCTGGAATGACACCTGAGGTGAGGGAGGAGTTGATCAGGGTGGTGAGGAATGGCAAGATGTCGTGTGAGATGTCCTGGAGAAGAGAGGAGGGAATCGGGTCAAGGGAGCAGGTGGTGGCGCGGTTAGATGTGACAAGTGCGTGGACGTCCTCAGAGGTGAGGGAGCTAAAGCTGGTAAGACCATCCGAGTTGAGAGTTGGGGGAGATGTCTTCTGGGAGGGAATAGGCGTGAATGAGGAGCTGATGTCATGTACTTTCTTAGTAAAGTAAGTTGCAAAGTCATTGGCAGTAAGGGAGGAAGGGGGGGTAGGGGCAGGAGGAGTGAGGAGGGAAGAGAACACGGAGAAGAGTTTCCTGGGGTTGGAGGCAGAAGAGTTGATCTTAGCCAGGTAGAAGGCAGATTTGGCTGCCGAAACAGTTGAGGTGAAGTCAGAGAGGAGGAGGTGGTAGTGAGCAAGGTCCTCGTGCTGTCCCGATTTCTTCCATTTTCTCTCTGACGCTCGCAACAATGATCTGTTGGTTCGCAGAGGTTCAGACAGCCAGGGAGATGATCGTGCCGGTCGTGAGATTGGGGGACAGAGAGTGTCCAAAGAAGAGGAGAGTGAGGACATCAGTATGGAGGAGGCTTCCTCAGTAGGCATTAAGGAGAACTGTTCCGAGGATGGGAGCGAGGAGATAACAGTTGAGGAGAGAGCGGAGGGAGTGAGGGATTTCAGGTTGCGGCGGCTGGTGACCATTCGTGGCGTAGAGTGGAGGGATGAGGTGGGCTTCATGGGGATGGAGAAAGTCACAAAGTGGTGGTCGGACACGGTGAGCGGGGTAACAGAGAGTGCCGAGATGCCACAGGATCTTGTGAAGACAAGGTCAAGTTGGTTCCCGGCCCGGTGAGTTGGTGGAGAGGGGGACAGTGTAAGGTCAAATGCGGAAAATAAGTCTATGAATTCAGATGAATGCAGCTTTCCCGGGTGGATGTTGAAGTCACCAAGGACGACGAGTGGTGTGCCATCATCAGGGGAGCAGCTCAGGAGGGCATCCATTTCATCCAAAAAGTCACCAAGAGGACCGGGTGGGCGATAGATCACTATGATGTTGAGTTTGAAAGGAAGGGTGACAGAGACGGCGTGAAATTCAAGCGTAGATCGGGGTAGGTGGTCGAGAGGAAGGACCTGGTAGGACCATGTGGATGAGATGAGGAGCCCAGTTCCTCCTCCTCGCCCTGTTCGTCTTGGGGAGTGTGAAAACGAGTAGGCAGTTGAAAGGGCAGCTGGAGTGGCAGTGTTTTCAGGGGTGATCCAGGTCTCTGTGAGGGCCAGGAAGTGGAGAGTCTGCAGGGAGGCATAGGCTGAGATGGTGTCCGCCTTCTTGACTGCAGACTGGCAGTTCCACAGCCCCCCTAGTACTTCAAGTTCCTTACCGGTGGAGAGTGGTGGGTAGCAGAGATTGGATGGGTTACGGCCTCGAGTGAAGGATCTTCGGTAAAATCTTCTCCAGTGTGATGTCCTGACTGGGATAAGACACATGGCTGCGAGGGGGGGGGGTTGAGGTGTTATACCTACCTCAATGGGCTTCCTCGATGGACTCCCACAGATAGACTCCCTTGTCTTTGTTCAGATGTCTTGACTCCCACAGATAGACTCCCTTGTCTTTGTTCAGATGTCTTGACTCCCACAGATAGACTCCCTTGTCTTTGTTCAGATGTCTTGACTCCCACAGATAGACTCCCTTGTCTTTGTTCAGATGTCTTCGTTCTGATGGCCCGACGCTGCAGCTGACGCTGTAGTAACAGCCTTTTAAGTGCTCAATTTACCGCAAGTACTGACTGTGGCTCCTCCTTCCCTCTAATCAAGTCTATTCACTACAGGTGAGCTGGCTCAAAACAAGCTGATTGCTCACTTAGCACAGACAGCTTCACAAGAATTTCAACAACAAGCTATCAATACTAGACTAAATGTTACCACTAGCTTTACTCACACAATGCCTAAACTCAAATCTACAATTAGTTTCTGACTTACCAACAAGAGACAAAGCAGCTTCCTTCCTTTCTCCAGACAAAATGTGTCTAACTAACACAGTGACGTATTTACACTAAACACCTCTAGTCTCCATCTAACATGGTGACGTATTTACACTAAACACCTCTGGTCTCCATCTAACACGGTGACGTATTCACACTAAACACCCCTAGAGTCTCTAACTAACACGGTGACGTATTTACACTAAACACCTCTAGAGTCTCCATCTAACACGGTGACGTATTCACACTAAACACCTCTAGTCTCCATCTAACACGGTGACATATTTACACTAAACACCTCTAGAGTCTCCATCTAACACGGTGACATATTTACACTAAACACCTAGAGTCTCTATCTAACACGGTGACGTATTTACACTAAACACCTCTGGTATCCATCTAACACAGTGAGTTATTAACACTAAACACCTCTAGAGTCTCCATCTAACACCGTGACATATTTACACTAAACACCTCTAGAGTCTCTATCGAACATGGTGACGTATTTACACTAAACACCTCTAGTCTCTAACTAACACGGTGAAGTATTTACACTAAACACCTCTAGTCTCCATCTAACACGGTGACGTATTTACACTAAACACCTCTAGTCTCTAACTAACACGGTGAAGTATTTACACTAAACACCTCTAGAGTCTCTATCGAACACGGTGACGTATTCACACTAAACACCTCTAGTCTCTATCTAACATGGTGACGTATTTACACTAAACACCTCTGGTCTCTATCTAACACGGTGATGTATTCACACTAAACACCTCTAGTTTCCATCTAACACGGTGACGTATTTACACTAAACACCTCTGGTCTCTATCTAACACGGTGATGTATTTACACTAAACACCTGTAGTCTCCATCTAACACGGTGACGTATTTACACTCAACACCTCTAGTCTCCATCTAACATGGTGACGTATTTACACTAAACACCTCTAGTTTCCATCTAATACGGTGACATATTTTCACTAAAAACCTCTGGAGTCTCTATCTAACACGGTGACATATTTACACTAAACACCTCTAGAGTCTCCATCTAACCAGTGACGTATTTACACTAAACACCTCTAGAGTCTCTAACTAACACGGTGACGTATTTACACTAAACACCTCTAGCGTCTCTATCTAACACGGTGGCGTATTTACACTAAACACCTCTAGAGTCTCCATCTAACTCGGTGACGTATTTACACTAAACACCTCTAGTCTCCATCTAACACGGTGACGTATTTACACTAAACACCTCTAGTCTCCATCTAACATGGTGACGTATTTACACTAAACACCTCAAGTCTCCATCTAACACGGTGACATATTCACACTAAACACCTCTGGTCTCCATCTAACACGGTGACGTATTAACACTAAACACCTCTAGAGTCTCTAACTAACACGGTGACGTATTCACACTAAACACCCCTAGAGTCTCCAACTAACACGGTGACGGATTTACACTAAACACCTCTAGTCTCTATCCAACACGGTGATGTATTTACACTAAACACCTCTAGAGTCTCTAACTAACAGGGTGACATATTTACACTAAACACCTCTAGAGTCTCTAAAGTCACTAAACAGGATATCAGACCTTCTCTTGCTCTGATTGGTTGATAGATGCCATGATGTTATTGGTTGGGACCAGCTGCAGCTTCATATTTGTTTTTTCAGGAATAAAAGAATATTGGATTTTGATTTGAAATGACCAAGACATTTGTATTTGGATCTATTAGTAAATGAGTGAAGATCCTGATTTTACATTTCAGATCCACTTCGTTTCATTTGAAAGTTTGACATTACTTAAGAATATTAACAGGTTCACTGTCCTGGTCACGTGTCCCAAACAGGCTTAAGGGGACCGGGATGTGGGACTAAGTGACCTTCCTCGGGGCCCCAGGAGGAAAGTTAGATCCCATCCAGGAGGAAAGTTAGATCCCATAGTCCCCCACCCGGAGAACCGGGTCGCCTACCGTTCAGCTGCCGGTAGACCACGTCCTCCAGCGAGCTGAGCCTCTTCAGCAGCACCTCGTGGCTGACTCCGGGCCCCTGCGCGGTCCCGTTGGCCCGCGGCCTCCTCCCCGGTCCTGCCGGAGCTCCCGGTCCGACCGGCGCATGCACGCTGCGCGTGTTGCACTTGGCCCAGAAGGTGATGAAGCCGGCGGCCGCGAGCAGGTTGAGCAGCAGCAGGACCCTCCATCTCCGGAGCACGAAAGCCATGGAGAGGTCTCCCGGGTCCGGGTCTCACGGATTCAGGGCTGCAGGGAGAGACACCGTGTCGCGGAACAGCGGAGACCACCAGGGACCATTCCGGGTCCTAAACGCGCCCTGTCCCGGTTTGGCTCCGGGCTGGTTATGGGTCGCATCCCCGTCTGAGGATCCGAGGGACGGCGGCGCTCGTCCGCCGGACAAAGACACCGGGATCAGAGACCCCCTCTGTGATTTATGATCCCGGTCCCGGTTTTTCTCTGCGTGGATGGTGAAGTCCGTCTGCGGTCACACGGTGCAGGATTCAGCGGGGAGAGAGGAGCCGTCGCGGCCGGGCAGAGCGCGCAGATGTCGGGCAGAGATGCAGCATCCTCCGCGTCTCCTCCTCCATCTTCTCCGCCTTCATCCCGCCGCGCTGAACGCCTTTTGCTCGGCGGAGCCGAGGAGCCTCATCCGGTGACGTCGCTCCTCAGCGGCTGGGGGAGGGGGGGTTAAAGGTTTGTCTTTGTCCCCAGAGGAAGATCCTCCTATTTACACAGAAATTCTCTATTCATTCAGTACCACACAGAAAATACCAAACTAAATCACCTGGTGGAGAACCAGTAAAACCAGTAAACCGTCAACTTTCCATCACAGCAGGGCTGGTCCAGGTCCAGCAGCTGGTTCTGGTTCAGGTCCAGCAGCTGGTCTCATAATAATGACTTATTATTATTATTCTTATGAAATGAGGATCAGATGTTCCTCAGTAATCTGGATGGTTCTAACGAGACATCGGACTAATCAGAGAAAAACATCTGAGGATCAAAGAGTTCAGGAAACACAAGTTTGTCATCGCTCCGCCTGATTGGACGGCGTCTCCCTCTAATCAGCGAGCAGGAGGGCGAGCGAGGCCGTTGATGGACAAACCGGAAGTTCCATTAAGTTCCCTGAACAAAGTGACGGGTCATTAGAGGGGGGCTGAGATTATAAATAGTTATTTTTCTCATCTACAGTATTTAGGTATATGATATGGTATTTCAGGTCCCAGTCTGGAACCGGGTCCTGTTGTGGTGGGTTCGTTTCCCAGCAGCATCGAGGTCTGAACATACTTATAATACTTAAAGGCCCGGTTTCGCAGACGAGGCTTAAGCCTAGTCCCAGACTAACATGCTGTTTGAGCTGGCTTAACTTTAAGTCACTTGCACAGATTCATCTTAAAATAGTCATAGATTTAGTCTGGAATAAACAAAGCCAATTGCAAGAGGGTAGGTTAGAGTTACTCTAGGACTAAATTGAAGTTCATATTAATCCTGCAAAGAGGCAGGTTTCACTTCAGTTTAGTACTGTTTGTGAAAGGGAGCACAGACGGTTTGTGAGTATTTGGAATATCTAAATGAAGACCAATATGGGCTACAGAGGCCAGCCAGACAAATACTTGTGGATAGGAGTAATCCATTGAATCAGTTTGATGAAATTACTTTCCGAGATCGCTTCCGTATGTACAAAGATGTACTGGAGATCATTACGTTGCTTGAGCCGAGACTCTCCTCCATGTCTCAAAGAGGAAGGCCTGTGAGTTCTGATCACTTTGAGATTCTTGGCATCTGGAACCTTTCATGGCGAGACTGGTGATTTGTGTGGTGTCAGTGAAGCAACAGTGTGTAGAATAGTTCACAATGTCTGCAGTGCCGTTTGTGAACTGAGAAATCTATACATTAAGTTCCCTGATGCTGCTGAGCAAGCAAACTATAAAGTGCTATTCTATGAATATGGGAACTTCCCGGGAGTGATTGGCTGTATAGATGGATGTCATGTTGAAATCAAATGTCCATCAACTCCTGATGCTGAGGAGTACAGGAACCGTAAGAACTGGTTTTCCATCAGTGTTCAGGCTGTATGCAGTCCCAATTTAGAGTTTTCAAACATTGTTGCCCCTTGGACTTTTCACAACTCTTGATTGTGTGCTCAGTTAGAGAGAGGGCAACATGGTGGGCTACTACTGGGTGACAGTGGATATGCTCAGAGTTCCTATTTATTCACACCGTGGCCACATCCCACAACAACTGAGCAGCAAAGATACAACAGAGCTCATATCCGCACTGGAGGGATGGTCGAGCGTATGTTTGGAGTGTGGAAGAATCGATTCCAGTCTTTACGCAATACACTTCGTTATGAGCCAAGAAGATGCTGCAAGGTGATCATTGCTACAGCTGTGCTGCACAACTACCTGAAGCAGCATA
>CM056828.1:475000-485000 GCA_029853015.1 Chelidonichthys spinosus | reverse complement strand
GTAACCACAGCATCCGACAGCACGTCTAAAGATTCAGCAGACTTTTTATTACTCAAATGTTGAAATGTGATGTTTGTGACCTTTTTCATTATTTACGTTGTATTATTATTTTTATTTATGTTAAATTCCTGATTCCTGACGTTGAAATCAGAGTTTATACGGTAATTAGTGAACTGGTCCTTTAACGCTGGTCCTTTTGGACCCAGGTGCCTGATGGGTAACTCACCCTGGTGAGGTCACGTGGATCAGGACTAGCTCCACCCAGCTGGCGTAGCAGTTGGACACGGGGAAGCCCATCACGTAGGTCACACCCCCGGGGTGGTAATGGTTGCTGAGCACCTTCAGGGCAAACAGGACACCTGCAGATGGTCAGCAGGGGGCGGGGCCAGAATAAGTCAGCAGGGGGCGGGGCCAGAATAATGAATACATACATACTCCTACCTGTATGTGCCTTTACTTTGAGTAACACGTGGATGTGAATGTTCCATGTTGTTACATTACATCTGTGGGGCTTCGTGGCTCCGCCTACCTGAGAAGCCAACAGCACAGGCCATGCTGTAGGACTGGTCCTGGGTCAGCTCCGTTAGCCCCGCCTCCAGCACCAGATACACCAATCCGGTGAGCAGGGACAAGACGGCCAGCAGGTAGAGGAACCAGGCGCCGCCCAGCCGCCGCTCCAGCTTGGTTCCTTTCCAGAGGAAGGACGCCATGTTGAAGTAGAGATGCCAGTCGTCGGCGTGGTGCAGCGGCGCCAGCAGGAGGCGCCGCCAGTCCATCAGCCAGCAGGTCTGCTGGACGCTCACGCAGGCCTACGATGGAGATCACAGTTCACAGGACCTCAGATACGCGTTTCTATGACGACCAGTCAAACTCAGAACCGTGTACTCGGGGTTTACCTTCATCAGCGGAGCTGCAGGGAACAGGAAGAGGTACACGTTGAGTCCCAGGACCGCCAGGGTGACCGGGGGGATGTTGTCCAGACCCACCTGGAACAGCTGGGAGGCCAGGAGGACCAGGCCCAGGTGGGAACCCCTGTGTCGGTTCCTCATCCTAAAGGCAGCCTGAAACAACAGTGTGATTGTTATAATAATTATAATTATTATTATTCAGTGAGATAACAGATAAATAAATAGGAAATGATACATGAGATGTGATCATTTAAGCCAACTACTGAAACTTAGAATGAAAAATACATTCTCAAATATCAACCTGAACTGAAAATGAGTGATATCAGGACATCCTGATGTAGCGTTTCAAAATAAAAGCCCTTTGAAATCCGAGCCATCTTCCCTCAGAATTCAGATTATGACTAATTACTACAAAGTGCACAAGATTTAACTTTAAAATGTACACGCCCCCCCCCCCCCGTCTAGCTAGCACTTGTAGTTTTCCGGTAGTTACGACAGTCAAACGCATCTTAACAACAACAACAACGAATCAACCCGTCCACATACATCATAACTCATCATGACGTCAGATAAACATACTGTGAGTTGCGTCGGTCGTCGGTTGTTTGCGCCCCTCTTCCTCCGTCTGTGACGCTGTTACCAATGCTAACGCTAGCGCTAACGTTAGCTGGGTGTTTTAAACGAGTCGAGTTAGCTTCAAAACGATTTTAACGCTCTGACGCGGGTTCCGGTTCACGTTTTAACGTCAGTCGCACGTCGGCGGCGTATTTCTGTTGTATTTCATCATACTAGCAACTTCTCGGAAAAAGTTTGTTGATAGGCGGATGTGACGTGACACAACAACAGCGCTACGTAGTTAGCGCATGCGCGTCTTCTTCTTTGAGATTTATTGGCGGTTGTAAACAACTGTTTGGTGCATTAGCGCCACCAACTGGTATGAAGTTGGGATCAGAATATCTAACATGGACATTATTAAAATAAATAAAATAAATAACTAAACTCTTCTCAATCATATTAATTTGTCTAAGATACTGATTTGTCATTTATTGAGTTGTTTTGTAGAGTATCTATTAGATCACACTGTACTTTGATCTTTGTGAGGTTAAGAATCAAATGCCTTGTTTCTTCCTCATATTTCTGACAATAACGTATAATCTGCTCCATTGTTTGTCATTTCTCGGATCCCCTTCTCCCCTTCATTGCTGCGGGGGAGAGTTTCCATGGTTCATTGTGAATGTTTGTCGCCCTCTGGTGTTCACAGCGAGGAACTACATTAACGTCAAGACGACACAGAGGACACTTCCTATCGACACTTTCAAAATAAATCCAAAATGACACATTCAAATAAAGGCTCGTGCATTGACGACGAGATGACAACGTAGACATGTGGTTGTATCTTTGGTTCTAGACGTCACGTGATACCTCACCTTTTTATTTTGTATATATTTCTAGGCTATAAAGACTCAACAATCAACACACCCTTCGGTCCGGGGTTGTAGTTCCCCCTCTGACGCCACTGAGGGGTTTAACCTCCCGCTTTAACTAATTAGTCTTTGGCATCAATTACGAACACGTGCTTCCCGAAACCGTTTCCCAATTCATTATTCAGGACCGACGCGGATCACCTTTCTCGTCTCAGAAACCGACTCCAGCGCTTCCGGTTGTTTTAACGTTAAACAAAGAGACAGACCCGTAACGCTCTCCATCCCGCCTCCAATGACCGGAGTCCGGCGCTCGCGGAGAGGCTGTTGTTGCTATAGTAACAGCGGTGCGCAGGGCAGACACGGGCGACGACGTTCCGTCAAGCTGGCGAGTCACTGAGATTCTAACCGGAAACGGGGAGCTTCTCTCTTCAAAATAAAAGGACACTAGAAATACGTACAGATACAAATACTCTGGTAAAAGTGGAAGCACTGATTTAATTTATGAAGACATTAATTTGATGCCATCTCCATTGGAGTGTGTGAAGGTAACTTTTTGAGTTGTAGCTTAAAAAGCCTCAAACGTTTACACACACAGAAATCCACCTTATGGAAAGAATTGAGTTCAAGTCACGTTGTCTCATTTATATATAATGTTAATGTTAATATCAGAGGAGAACGTGTTATTCTTTTTCATGAATGAGATACTTTAGTTATTCATTATTTAATTGTTGTTGAAATCATGTTTGAGCGCAAACAATAAAGAGTCACCCTCAAATATCATTAAGTCAGGCGGGTGCCCGACTCTTACTTTGAAAGTGTCTAGCGGAAGTGCGGTACTCATATATAGCTTTCAGCTTGACGCGGGCAGCCAGCGAGGTGGCAGGCAGCCGGAGAGCGGAGGGGGAGCAGCAGGTAAAGGTGCGTGAGGAGCGCGGGGAGACGGAGAGACGGAGAGACGGAGCTGGAGAAGGAGAGGGGTGAACGGAGGACAAAGGAGCCGGCGGAGAGGAGGCCGACGCGGGCAGCGCGCGGAGGGGATGTCGGAGAGGATCTCTTCGTGCGGGAGTCTGTATGACAGCAGCAACCTGCTGCTACAGTACTGCAACAACGGTGAGAGCTGCTCTTCGTCATCATCACCACCACCACCACCACCACCACCATCATCATCATCATCATCATCATCATCACACACACACACACACACATAATCATTCATTCTATCAGTGACGTCGCAGCTCCGCTCTGATTGGAAGCGTTTCTATACGAATCTTCCATCTTTAATTTCCCTGCAGCTTGTTTTATTATTTATTGATCAGCTGTTATTTGTGGTTTATTGGATGAAATCTGCATGTTTATCAATCTATCAGGTGTCATTGGGTCTGCAGGTTCTGATGTAACTTCTGAACGTGGTCCAGAGTCTGGATCTGAACGTGGTCCAGAGTCTGGATCTGAATGTAGTCCAGAGTCTGGATCTGAACGTGTTCCAGAGTCTGGATCTGAACGTGGTCCAGAGTCTGGATCTGATGGAGGACGTTGTCTCGGTCATGTGACTCCTCGTCTGTCTGAGGAGCAACAGCTGGTCTCAGGTGATGAGGACCTCACGGACAGCAAGGCCTCATGGAAGTCTTTGGGGGGTCGTGGTCCGAAGCCTCCTGCAGATCTCCAAGAACCCGGGAGGCAAACACACGACCACCTGCTACAGGTTCTGAGGGGATCTGGTCCTGTGGAGAGGGATCTGGTCTTGCAGGGAGGGATCTAGTCTTGCAGGGACGGATCTGGTCTTGCAGGGATCACATGTCGTTGTCATAGTGACGGGACCATGTTTCCTCTCGTTTCAGGCTCCATGGAGGACACATTCACTTCAGGGTCAGAGGTCAGAGGGTACCTGTCTGAGGGAAAGAGGTCTGCATGTGTTTGCTGACGTCTGAGGTCAGAGGTCAGTCTCTCTCAGAATGACTTCACTTCCTGTCGGGCTCCTCCTCCAGATGGCGTGTTAAGGCACTCGACTGGTCTGTGAAGGTTCTGAGTAGAGGGCTGTTAACGGCGTGAGGGTCACGTGACTCCTGGAGCCGCCCAGCTGTCACATTAAACTAGAGTTTAACGACTTTGGGGGGCCAAGTGGGTCCTGGACCATGAAGTCCACATCACGTAGTGGTTTTGGTCTTTTTCTGGGATTTGTTGATTAAAAAAAGAACGTAGACCAGACTCCCCCGTTTAAAGTGAAGGATTGTGGGTAATGTGTGCTGCGTCACCTTGGTGGTGTGTGTGTGTGTGTGTGTGTCATTGATCCTGGAGTCTGACTCTGCACCATCTCTTCCTGGCGGTGCCTGGCTGCTGGTGTGTGTGTGTGTGTGTGTGTGTGTGTGTGTGTGTGTGTGTGTGTGTGTGTGTGTGTGTGTGTGTGTGTGTGTGTGTGTGTGTGTGTGTGTGTGTGTGTGTGTGTGTGTGTGTGTGTGTGTGTGTGTGTGTATGTGTGTGTGTGGCCCTGAGCCAGGCTCTGCCCCCTTCTGGCCATGTCCTCTCTGCCTGTAAGATGAAGAGGAGGGATGGAAGTAAAGGAGGAGAGGAGGGGGAGGGGATAATGGGAGGAGGAGAGAGAGTGTGTGAGAGAGAGAGCTGGTCCAGCAGGGGAGGGGAGGAGGTCTGAGTCCAGAGAGAGGGTGGACACCAGAGAAACCTGACTTCCTGTCTGACAGGAGGAGTGACCGGGGCTTAGAGGCACGATGACAGGTAGGAGAACAGCTGCTCCTTCATCATCATCATCATCATCATCACCATCATCATCACCATCATCATCATCACCTTCATCACTACTTCAGCAGCATTCAGTTTTCTTGTTCCCCTGCATCATCACACTGTCTTTATCAGGCAGCATCTCACACATACTCACACACACACATACTCACACACACACATACTCACACACACACACACACCCTCTGCATATCACCTTCCATGTGACTCCTCCTCTTCCTTGTCCTGACGGCAGCCATGTGATGCAGCTTCATGTCAGCTGGTTTACAAGCAACACGTTTCTGCTGTGTGTGTGTGTGTGTGTGTGTGTGTGTGTGTGTGTGGCGGTTTAAACATCAGATAGTGATGATGACGAAGGTTTCAGATAGTCGTTATGGCGGACGCTCCTCATGTAAATGTGCCGCCGCTTCCCGTCCTTATGGAAACAAGGGTTTCCTCTCCAGCTGCAGGACCTGATCAAGGACCTGATCCAGGACCTGATCTAGGACCAGATCCAGGAGCAGATCCAGTATTGGGGCCCAGCTCACAGTGCTGCACTGATGCATGCTGGGAGTGTCAGATGGGCTCGTGACCCGTCCAATCAGAGGGCAGCGATCTTTTATCGCAGGTTTAACGTTATAAACGAAGCTCTGTCTGCTTTACATGTCGTATCAGTTTAATATTTAAATATTTCAATGTTATTTTACCGTCTGACGAATCTGACACTCACGAAAGTCTGTCTTAAGGCTGGTTCACTACTTTTAAATAATAGTGAATATTCACTGTGTTTTATTCAAGATTAATCATCAGGCATGAATAATTAATCTAGAAACTAAAGTCGCTATCCATTTGGATGTTCGACTATTATCACTTCTCATTTGGTTTAATATTTAAAAGATTGTCACGTTTTTTTAGTTGGGAAATATGCATCTCTGATCACGACGTGGCTGTTTAATCTGTAATCTGCCACTGTGGGCCGCAGATAATCCAGCCCAACCTCTGGTGATGTCATCATGGTGAGACGATTAGGCTGGACAGGGTTCAATAAATCAGGAATTAATCTGAGAAAATGCAAAACCAACGTTGGCTTCAGACGACAAAACAAATGTTAGCTTTAGACGAAAAAAACAACGTTAGCTTTACACAACGAAACCAACGTTAGCTTGAGACGACAAAACCAACGTTAGCTTTAGACGAAAAAAACAACGTTAGCTTTACACAACGAAACCAACGTTAGCTTTAGACGAAAAAAACAACGTTAGCTTTACACAACGAAACCAACGTTAGCTTGAGACGACAAAACCAACGTTAGCTTTAGACGACAAAACCAACGTTAGCTTGAGACGACAAAACCAACTTTAGCTTTAGACGACGAAACCAATGTTAGCTTGAGACGACAAAACCAACGTGAGCTTTAGACGACGAAACCAATGTTAGCTTTAGACGACGAAACCAATGTTAGCTTGAGACGACAAAACCAACGTTAGCTTTAGACGACGAAACCAATGTTAGCTTGAGACGACAAAACCAATGTTAGCTTTAGACGACACAACCAACGTTAGCTATAGACAACAAATTGTAGCATTTAAGTGTTTGTAGCTACGCTGCAAGTTTATTTTCAGCTTGGAGTCTCCTGGAGGACAAACACACATTTTGAAAGTTAATATTTAATATTAACTAATACTGTCGTATTGTTTCTGCATTTGCAGCTGCCAGTCATGGTCTTCGTCTCTGTTCCTCCAGAAAAACAACCTGGTCTCGGTTCTGGTCTCTGGTCTCTAAATGAGTCTAAATTATTCAGTGTCACACTGAGAAACTCTAAACCTGATCCCAGAGCAGCAGATCTCCGTGAAGCCTCCACTCCTGCAGAAACATAAACCAGCCGTTAAACGTTAAACATCTTCCTCGTTATTATACAGTATGTTAATTCTGATAAACGCTTCAAACTGAACCAGCAGTCTGTTTGCACCCGACTAACGTTTATTGGTAATAATATCGGAAAACATCTGTGAACGTGGGAATTTATCAATTAAACATAAGTCGTCTAAAGCTAACGTTGGTTTTGTCTGAAGCTAACGTTGGTTTTGTCTGAAGCTAACGTTGGTTTTGTCTAAAGCTAACGTTGGTTTTGTCTAACGCTTACGTTAGTTTTGTCTAACGCTAACGTTGGTTTTGTCTAAAGCTAACGTTGGTTTTGTCTAAAGCTAACATTGGTTTTGTCTGAAGCTAACGTTGGTTTTGTCTTAAGCTAACATTGTTGTTTAAAGCTAACGTTGGTTTTGTCTGAAGCTAATGTTGTCTAAAGCTAACGTTGGTTTTGTCTGAAGCTAACATTGTTGTCTAAAGCTAACGTTGGTTTTGTTTAAAGTTAATGTTGGTTTTGTCTGAAGCTAACATTGTTGTCTAAAGCTAACGTTGGTTTTGTCTAAAGCTAACATTGGTTTTGTCTGAAGCTAACGTTGGTTTTGTCTTAAGCTAACATTGTTGTTTAAAGCTAACGTTGGTTTTGTCTGAAGCTAATGTTGTCTAAAGCTAACGTTGGTTTTGTCTGAAGCTAACATTGTTGTCTAAAGCTAACGTTGGTTTTGTTTAAAGTTAATGTTGGTTTTGTCTGAAGCTAACATTGTTGTTTAAAGCTAACGTTGGTTTTGTCTGAAGCTAATGTTGTCTAAAGCTAACGTTGGTTTTGTCTGAAGCTAACATTGTTGTCTAAAGCTAACGTTGGTTTTGTTTAAAGTTAATGTTGGTTTTGTCTGAAGCTAACATTGTTGTCTAAAGCTAACGTTGGTTTTGTCAGAAGCCAACATTGTTTTTGAAAGCTAACATTGTTGTCTGAAGCTAATGTTGGTTTTGTTTAAAGCTAACGTTGGTTTTGTCGTCTGAAGCTAACATTGTTGTTTAAGTATAAAAACAGAAATCCTGTTGTAGAAACAAACAAAGCGGAACATCCCTGAACATGAAGCTAACAGGTTTTGATGGGTTTCTGACTGCTGTCCTGCCCGTTGGGACCCCCGTACGACTGCAGGGACTCGGACCTAGCTGTGTTCTAAGCGTGTTCTAAGCGTGTCTCTGCTTTCAGATGACACGGTGTCGGCCGGCAGCAACATGGACCTGGAGGACCGGGTCTCCCACCTGGAGCAGAAGCTGCAGCTGCAGGAGGACGAGATCCAGCTGCTGAAGGGGGCGCTGGCCGACGCCCTGCGCCGCCTCGGCAGCTGTGAGGACCAGGGCCTGCAAAGGCCGCCTGGAGGGGCCCCGGCTGCTGGGAGGAGGCCCCTGGCCCCCACAGCTGCAGCTCCAGCCACCAAAGGTGATGTATTATTTTTAATAATAAAATAATAATACTATTAATAATAATAAAAACTATATTATTAATAACAACAACAATATAAACAATCATAACAATAATATCAATAATAATAACAATATTATTAACAATAATAATGCGTTGCAGTGCGTCAGCTCCTGCAGGCTCTTCCCTCCAGACCTCTGAGTAACGGCTACGTCCAGCAGAAGCGCCTCCTCTCCTCGCCCTCCTCCCCGAAGAAGGAGGTGCTTCAGTCCATCAAGAGGTTCCAAACCCACGCTCATCTTTAATAATATTCATCTTCTGAGTTTCACATCTGATACGATGTGTTCGCTGTCCTGCAGGAAGAGTATGTCCACGGAGCGCCTCACGCTGGTGAGGAGGGAGATGGGAGCCGAGAGTCGGAGTCGGACCACCTCCTCCAGCAGCTCCGGGGGGGGGAAGAGGTAACGGCTGACATCACTTCCTGTTACTGCACAAACGCTGTCGTGACATGTTTACTGAGATAATACATCAAGAAAGAATTAGGACCATTTTCTCATAGACTTCTATAAAACCAGAGAGGAGTCGCCCCCTGGTGGCCAGCAGAGAGAAGTAGGACCATTTTCTCATAGACTTCTATACAACCAGAGAGGAGTCGCCCCCTGGTGGCCAGCAGAGAGAAGTAGGACCATTTTCTCATAGACTTCTATACAACCAGAGAGGAGTCGCCCCCTGGTGGCCAGCAGAGACAATGACAGTTTGAGGACTGTTTCACAAAGTACAGTAAGACAGTGAACACAACACAAGGATGACTTTTTATTTTCATCCTTCTGTTTCTTCTCTTAACACGTTTCTATTTTTCTTATCTCTGCGGTTCTTTTATCAACATCCACACTTCCTCCTCTCCTCTTCTCTTCCTGCTCCACCTTTTTTCTCTCTCCTCCTCTCCTCTTCCTGCTCCTCCTTTTGTCTCTCTCCTCCTCTCCTCTTCCTGCTCCTCCTTTTTTCTCTCTCCTCCTCTCCTCTTCCTGCTCCTCCTTTTTTCTCTCTCCTTCTCTCCTCTTCCTGCTCCTCCCTTTTTCTCTCTCCTCCTCTTTCTCTTTTTGTGCTGACGGATCACATTTCAACAGCTCTTGGTAAAAGGGGGCGGGGCTACATACATAGAGAGAGGGGGCGGGGTTACAGGGGGTACTGCAGTGAGGAAGTGCCTCTGATTGGCCGACGGGTCCCCAGGCTGAGCTCAAAGCTCTCGGTGTGAAGAGGAAGTGGTTGTGTTGCTGTCCGACTGTTTCTCTGACTGTTACTCTGTTGGTGTAACGGGATCCTGCAGCCATGAAGAGATCCAGCAGGTAAACGTTCTGATCCATGATCTAAGAATCACTGGTTGCTTCCTGTGTGGAGAGAGTGTGTTTAGTTGCTGTCGAACTGTAGTAACAGACTGTTGTTGAACTCCGGTTGTTGTTGTGACATTGTTTATAGAAACGACTGATTGTGTGTGAAACCAGAACTCCTCCGATGATTCACGTTTTGCTGTAAAGAAAAGATGATTTTTTTTTACTTGAATGGAAACTTATTATCAATTTAAACAAGGAGCTTTTTGCTTTTTATGGTGGATCTTTTATCTAACAGGTCTCATTATGTCACAG
>CM056828.1:457500-470000 GCA_029853015.1 Chelidonichthys spinosus | reverse complement strand
GCAGAAGGTTCTAAAAGAAGGTTCCAAAAGAAGGTTCTTACAGAAGGTTCTAGCAGAAAGTTCCAACAGAAGGTTCTAACAGAAGTATCTAACCGAAAGATCTAGCAGCATTATTACAGTAGAAAAACCAGTGTGTCCGTTCCCTCAGTGCTCCAACGACTCGGTTCTGACCGCCGTGTTTCATCCGATGGACGCCAACCTGATCGTCACCTGTGGGAAGTCACACCTCAACTTCTGGACGGTGGAGGGCAACACCCTCACCAAGAGACAGGGCCTGTTCGAGGTCCGTAACCATGGCAACACAACACAAACACACACTTCCTGACTGCTCTTTGTACAATAATGATTAAACCGGACAATAACGGCTCCAATAGCACTGGATCTATACTCTACATTTCATTTATTAACTCTATATGTATGTATGTGTGTGTGTATTTATATATATGTATATATATATATACACAACAAAAATATAAACGCAACACTTTTGTTTTTGCTCCCATTTTTCATGAGATGGACTTAAAGATCTAAAATTCATTCCAGATACACAATATTACCATTTCTCTCAAACATTGTTCACAAATCAGTCTAAATGTGTGATAGTGAGCACTTCTGCTTTGCTGAGATAATCCATCCCACCTCACAGGTGTGCCACTTCAAGATGCTGATCTGACATCATGATTAGTGCACAGGTGTACCTTATACTGCCCACAATAAAAGGCCACTCTGAAATGTGCAGTTTTGTCTCACAGCAAAATGCCACAGATGCCACAAGCATTGAGGGAGCGTGCAATTGGCGTGCTGACAGCAGGAATGTCAACCAGATCTGTTGCTCGTGCATTGAATGTTCATTTCTCCACCATAAGCCGTCTCCAAAGGCGTTTCAGAGAATATGGCAGTACATCCAACCGGCCTCACAACCGCAGACCACGTGTAACCACACCAGCCCAGGACCTCCACATCCAGCAGGTTCACCTCCAAGATCGTCTGAGACCAGCCACTCAGACAGCTGCTGAAACAATTGGTTTGCATAACCAAACAATTTCTGCACAAACTGTCAGAAACCGTCTCAGGGAAGCTCAACTGCATGCTCGTCGTCCTCATCGGGGTCTTGACCTGACTCCAGATCGTCGCCGTAACAGACTTGAGTGGCCAAATGCTCACATTCGATGGCGTCTGGCACGTTGGAGAGGTGTTCTCTTCACGGATGAATCTCGGTTTACATTGTTCAGGGCAGATGGCAGACAACGTGTGTGGCGTCGTGTGGGTGAGCGCTTTGCTGATGTCAATGTTGTGGATTGAGTGGCCCATGGTGGTGGTGGGGTTATGGTATGGGCAGGCATCTGTTATGGACGAAGAACACAGGTGCATTTTATTGATGGCATTTTGAATGCACAGAGATACCGTGATGAGATCCTGAGGCCCATTGTTGTGCCATACATCCATGAACATCACCTCATGTTTCAGCAAGATAATGCACGGCCCCATGTTGCAAGGATCTGTACACAATTCTTGGAAGCTGAAAATGTCCCAGTTCTTGCATGGCCAGCATACTCACCGGACATGTCACCCATTGAGCATGTTTGGGATGTGCTTGACCGGCGTATACGACAGCGTGTACCAGTTCCCACTAATATCCAGCAACTTCACACAGCCATTGAAGAGGAGTGGACCAACATTCCACAGGCCACAATTGACAATCTGATAAACTCTATGCGAAGAAGATGTGTTGCACTGCATGAGGCAAATGGTGGTCACACCAGATACTGACTGGTTCTGAGTCCCCAGACCCCCAATAAAGCAAAAAAAATGCACATTTCAGGGTGGCCTTTCATTGTGGACAGTCTAAGGCACACCTGTGCACTAATCATGATGTCAGATCAGCATCTTGATGTGGCACACCTGTGAGGTGGGATGGATTATCTCAGCAAAGCAGAAGTGCTCACTTTCACACATTTAGACTGATTTGTGAACAATGTTTGAGAGAAATGGTAATATTGTGTATCTGGAATGAATTTTAGATCTTTAAGTCCATCTCATGAAAAATGGGAGCAAAAACAAAAGTGTTGCGTTTATATTTTTGTTGAGTGTATATGCCTCCCGTCTTTCTCCAGAAACACGACAAGCCCAAGTACGTGTTGTGCGTGGCGTTCGCTGAGAACGGCGACGCCATCACTGGAGACTCCAGTGGAAACATCTACGTCTGGGCCAAAGGTACGATGTGAAGGGATCCCAGTGATCTAGAGGGATCCTAGGGATCCAGAGGGCTCACACAGTGACAGGAAGTGATGACTGTCATGCTGCGTCATTAAGAGGACGCCAGGTTCACCTGTACTTCCTGTCTGCTCCAACTGGCAGGTGGGAGTCGCATCAGCCAGGTGGTGGCGGCGGCCCACGAGGGCGGGGTCTTCTCAGTTTGTGTGCTGAAGGATGGCACCATGGTCTCTGGGGGGGGGAAAGACCGGAAGGTGGTCCTCTGGGACCACGACTACAGGAAACGGGCCGAGATGGAGGTGAGGGAGAGTGAACACCGTTATCCTGAATATGATGAACACTTTGTCATCTAATTACCTTAAATCAACTGATCATGAATACATAATAGTGTGTGTGTGTGTGTGTCTGTCCAGGTGGGCGAGACCCTTGGTCCGGTTCGGGCTCTGGCTGAAGGGAAACCTGGAGAACTCTTCGTAGGAACCACCAAGAACGCCATCATCAGAGCCGCCTTCCCGGATACACTAACTGCGATTGTACAGGTACACACACACACACACACACACACACACACACACACACACACACACACACACACACACACACTTGTATGTCATGACTGTGATGTGGTCCAGGGTCACACAGACGAGCTGTGGGGTCTGGACGTCCACCCCTCCATGGACCAGTTTGTGACCTGCTCCCAGGACCGGCAGGTCCACCTCTGGGACTCCAGCTCCCATCAGCCCCTCTGGAGCTACAGCATCGAGGTGACATCACAACTTTGTCTCCATGGTAACACGATGAACCCAGTAATCTAACGGGTCCTCTCCTCTGCTCCAGGATCCGGGCCGATCTGCAGGTTTCCATCCCAGCGGGGCGGTTCTGGCTGTGGGGACCATGACTGGAAGGTCCGCCTCCCTCAAAACCCCCAGCACCTGGTCTTTAGTGGGCCACCTTACAACCAGCACCTGGTCTTTAGTCGGCCACGTTATAAAATATATGTTTTTTACAAATGATCATTGGTTTCTGACTGTGTGTGTGTGTGTGTGTGTGTGTGTGTGTGTGTGTGTGTGTGTTACAGATGGTTGGTGCTGGACACCGACACCAGGGAACTTGTTTCTATGCACACAGACGGCAACGAGATCATCTCCAACGTCAAGTTCTCTCCAGGTAAACAATAATAATACTAACAACAACAATAATAACAATAATAACATAATAACAACAATAACAATCAAATAATAATATAATAATAATATATAAGTTTTATAAAGTGCTTTTCCAAGTGCTCAAAGAAGCTAGAAAACTTCGGACTCGCTCCGCTGCCACTCTGCTGACATCAACATTCTGCTGACATCATGACTCTGCTGACATCACTCTGCTGACATCATGACTCTGCTGACATCATCACTCTGCTGACATCAACACTCTGCTGACATCATGACTCTGCTGACATCACTCTGCTGACATCATTACTCTGCTGACATCACTCTGCTGACATCATCACTCTGCTGACATCATCACTCTGCTGACATCAACACTCTGCTGACATCATGACTCTGCTGACATCACTCTGCTGACATCATTACTCTGCTGACTGACATCACTGACTGACATCATCACGCTGCTGACTGACATCACTGACTGACATCACTCTGCTGACATCATCACTGACATCATCACGCTGCTGACTGACATAACTGACTGACATCACTCTGCTGACATCATCACTGACTGATTCTTTGTCTCATCAGATGGAAACTTCCTGGCTGTTGCGTCACATGACAACTTTGTTTACATCTACGGCGTGACGGAGAACGGACGGAGGTACAGCCGCGTGGGCAAATGCAGCGTAAGGTCGCCTTCCCAGAATGCCTCACTCCTCTCTCCGTGTCAGTAATGTAGAGCAGCTCTTTATTTATGGATTTATTGTCATCTGGAAGCTCGAAAGACTAATGTTGATTTTAAGAGTAGAGTTTCCATATGAAGGACATTTCTACTGGCTGTTATTAGAGGTAAGTAAAGTACAAATACCTGAAAATACTCCTGAAGTACAGTGAGAAAGTATTTGTACTTGGTTACACTTCTGATCCAGAATTAGATCCAGAACTCTTTTGTTGGACCTGAATCCACTCTGTGACCTCTGACCCACCAACATTATCCTTCCAGGGCCACTCCAGCTTCATCACCCACCTGGACTGGTCTGCAGACAGCCAGCACCTCGTCACCAACTCAGGGGACTACGAGATCCTCTTCTGTGAGTCCTCCTCCTGGTCCTCCTTCTGGTCTTGTTTTATCAGAAACATCATCTCTGTAAAATATGTCAAATCAAGTTTCAACGATACTAGAAAAATACCTAAATACTCTTTTAAATACTCTTAGCAGTCAGAACATCAGGTCCAGGATTTATTTAGCAGAGCTGACTAGAAGGATGAAGTCAACACATGAAGGTAGAAGCACACTAAAGCAGGACAGGAGCCGCTCTGAGCTGGTCCTGGATCAGCAGGACAGGAGCCGCTCTGAGCTGGTCCTGGATCAGCAGGACAGGAACCGCTCTGAGCTGGTCCTGGATCAGCAGAACTCCGTTCTGAAAATCAGGAAAACAACAACGCTACCCTTATCAGAGACCAGATGTTCTGATAAAATGACTCAGCATCTTTTCTGAATCTGTCCAAGCATCCACCAATGAATCTGTCCTGTAATCCACCAACACATGATCCACCAGAGACCATGTGTTGGAGTCTGGTTTTACTGGGTTTCTCAGGACCCTGAAGTGGACTGAAAGGAAAGGAGTTTTCTACCAGAGCTTTCTACCCTTACTGTGGGTCTTCCTGCTTTCAGCAGCTTTCCTTCATCAACTCCTCACAGAACTTCATCTGGATTTATGATCATTTAGTGGGTTCCTGTCTCCCTGCTGCAGTACCACTCTCCACCTGAACTGGTACTGATGGGCCAGTGGGGGCGCTGTTTTACACAACATATATTATATATATATATATTTCTCCACGTTTTCCAGGGGAGGCATCCAGTGGTAAACATGTGACCAACATGGACCTGGTGCGGAACCAGGTCTGGGCCTCGTCCACCTGCACGCTGGCCTTCAGCACCTTCGGTTCGTCTTCATTCTAAAATCTATTTCTCTGTTTGTTGAGTGTAAATAAAAATGAAACCAGATCTGATGTGATAAATGAATGTGAATAATATGAATAATAATATGATTATTGTTATTATTATTGATAATGATTTTAGTAATATTATTAGTATAATATAATAATAAATATATGTCACAAATTAATATGAATATTAATAATAATATTAATATTATGAATCTCTCCGGTGTGGCAGGAGTCTGGCCAGATGGCGCCGATGGCACTGACATCAACGCCGTGTGCAGGTCACATGACGGATCCTTGCTCGCCTCCGCCGACGACTTCGGCAAAGTGCACTTGTTCTCCTTCCCGTGCTCTCAACCGCGGGTCAGTGGACTTCACTCCATTAACCTTTATTTACACGCCTTCGGGAACAGGAAGTCCTGTTGGTCAACTTCCTGTCTGCCGACATGGTGATTCAGGACCTCAGTCATTCAGGACCTCGATCAGGACCTCAGTCAGTCAGGACCTCGATCGGGACCTCAGAGAAGTCTTGATCGGGACCTCAGTCAGTCAGGACCTTGATCGGGACCTCAGACAGGTCTTGATCAGGACCTCAGTCAGTCAGGACCTCGATCGGGACCTCAGAGAGGTCTTGATCAGGACCTCAGTCAGTCAGGACCTCGGTTGTGAGATCTTGGATGGAACAGGAAAGGTATTTTATTAAATATTGAGATAGGTTTGTAGACACACACACACACACACACACACACACACACACACACACACACACACACACACACACACACACACACACACACACACACACACACCCCACACTAACCCCCCTCCTCCCGTCTGCAGGCTCCGAGCCACGAGTCCGGCGGCCACAGCAGTCACGTGACCAATGTTGCCTTCCTGCACGACGGCAGTCACCTGATCTCCACCGGAGGGAAGGACGCCAGCATCCTGCAGTGGGCGGTCTAGGTCTCTGCTGTCCCCTCTGACCCCCCCACAGACCGGGACCAGAGTCCTCCTCTGAGTCCCCTCTGCCACCAGGGGGCAGCATCTCCACTGTGCCTACCGACACAGAGAGCATCAATGTAAAACCTATAATTTAGTGTCCTGCTGTTTGTGATAGAATGTAGAGGAAATGCCGCGTCGCTACTAACGTTGCCGGGGAAACGCATCTGTCCTTTAAAGCAGGTGCGTTTGCAGGTTTTAGCTCCTTAAATCACAAATCATCTGCACAGTCATGGTCGTATTCATGTTGTAGAGTTGAGACGATAACAGTGCAATCGATTTGAAACTTGGAGGGGTTAAAACACGCAAAGTCGTCCTTTAAGGGCTCCGAGGTCGTGACCCGCTCCACGACTTCCTGTCGGGTCACCTGACCTGATTGTATCCGGACCCCTGAAGTGGGCGATACTCCCCTTTAACATCCTCATAACATGTTATATTATAACAAGCCTTGTTGTCCCCCTCTGACTGTAATACCGCTGTGAGCCACGAGATGGCGCTGCAGAGCAAGAGAATGAGCATGAGTCCATGTTGATGTTAATGAGTTTATATCTGAGTGAATTTTAATATCTATGATGATGATGTCGTCCTTCGTGCTGTCAGCTTCGCTTCGCCGGCGTCCGCTTGGTTAATAACCTCGTTAATAACCTCGTTAATAATATTTTTACCTGAGTACGACTCTAAACCTGATTTATTCTTTCTGTCTTATTGTTTACAATAAATCCTGTCGTTGCAGTTCTTCAAATATCTGATTCATAATTGTTCCATGGAAATATTATATTACGTATAATATACACTATATACTGGTCTATAGAGAAGACTAATATTATTAGTCTTCTCTATAGACCAGCATGCATTGCAACATGTATTCTCTGGTCATACACAGCCAGGCCCGTTTGGCTGAAAGGCATTCTGGGAAACGTAGGTATTGCTGACTGAACCTGTAGTCTGTGTGATTATGGGATAAAAAGGTCAGAGGGTTACGATGATGATGAAGAGGATGATGAGGGTTATGAAGAGGACGATGAAGAGGATGATGACGCCGTCATAACATGAACATGATTTTCAGATTTAGGATGTTTTCCCTCGAAAAACAACAAAAAAAAGTTTCCATGGTAACGGAGAAGAGTCGTGAGAACAGAAACCGTTTGATTTGTTCTCAGAGACACTTAATGAAATAATAAAGAACATGTACACGTCTGAGGCTGCTCTCTCTCACACACATACACAAACTCACAAACTCACACATACACACACCCTCACTCACAAACTAACACACACACACAAACACACAATCTTATTCTGGGACTGAAACAATGAAACGATGGTCACTTCAGGATTTTTTCGAAGAAGACGAATGTCACCGTGGGCTTCCTGTCTCAACAGGAAGTGGCGTTCTAAAGATTATAAAGACGTAAATGAACGTAGAGACCGACACGCGTGACCGGTCAGAAACATCCTCCTTTATCGATGAAATCACAGCGATCGGTTGGTCCCCGCTGTGTGTGTGTGGTGAAGCTTGCTAAGCGTATCGTATTAAAAAAAACATCAACATTCAACGTTTTTACGTTCTGCAGTACGTTCAAATCGTTTCCTTGTGTCCACGTTGAGGGCCGATATGAAAATCATCTTGCCAGAAAAATTGTGACTTCAAATGTTTTTTTTTATCACGATCTGCGATAACATTCAATGTCACGTATTGCATCACAGATGGGTGTGATGGATGAAGCGTTCCCGCCGTGTTCCCGGCGAACCACATGAACCAGTGTTTCATGTAAACGAGGACAGGAAGTCGTCCCGTGTCACTTCCTGCTCGGTGGGAGGTTTATTAGCAGGACTTCTGCATCACACAACAGTTCATCATCCCTGCATGTGTCGCTGCTCCACTAACACAGATCTCTGCCAAGATGCTGTTTGGAATAATGCAAACATCAATTAATATTCCAGACACAGTTTCATAACAACATCAGGCCAGAGAGAGACAGACAGAGAGACAGACAGAGAGAGAGAGAAAGAGAGAGAGAGACAGATAGAGAGACAGGCACACAGACAGAGAGACAGACAGTTTAAAAAAGGGAATGAGTCGATGAACCAAAGTGAGCAGAAGATGTGCTTTCATGTATTGAAGTGTATGTATCATCATCATGTCAGATATGTACGGTAAAATTTCATATACTTCAGCGACACTCAACAACTTTCTCAGTGTTTTTGACCTGAATGCTGTTTTCTAATAACATGATGTGAAATACGAGAGAAGAGGAACTACAGAGAAACACTCGGAGTTTTCTTCTCTTTATTTACCAGTAACTAAGTACAAATACTTCATTTCAGAGTACAAATACTTGAGTTAAGAAGTAGATTCAGTACTTCTACTTTTACCAGAGTCTCATTGAACACAAGTATGTGTACTTATACTCGAGTGGTGAGTAACGTGGTGGGTAACATGGCGGGTAACGTGGTGGGAGTGGTAGGTAACGTGGTGGGTAACATGGTGGGTAACATGGTGGGAGTGGTGGGTAACGTGGTGGGAGTGGTGGGTAACATGGGTAACATGGTGGGTAACGTGGTGGGTAACATGGTGGGAGTGGTGGGTAACATGGTGGGTAACGTGGTGGGAGTGGTAGGTAACGTGGTGGGTAACATGGTGGGTAACATGGTGGGTAATGTGGTGGGAGTAGTGGGTAACATGGGTAACATGGTGGGTAACGTGGTGGGTAACGTGGTGGGTAACATGGTGGGCAACATGGTGGGTAACATGGTGGCTAACGTGGTGGGTAACATGGTGGGTAACATGTTGGGAGTGGTGGGTAACATGGTGGGTAACGTGGTGGGAGTGGTGGGTAACGTGGTGGTAACGTGGTGGGAGTGGTGGGTAACATGGTGGGAGTGGTGGGTAACATGTTGGGTAACGTGGTGGGTAACGTGGTGGGAGTGGTGGGTAACATGGGTGACATGGTGGGTAACGTGGTGGGTAACATGGTGGGTAACGTGGTGGGTAACGTGGTGGGAGTGGTGGGTAACATGGGTCACATGGTGGGTAACGTGGTGGGAGTGGTGGGTAACATGGTGGGTAACGTGGTGGGAGTGGTGGGTAACATGGTGGGTAACGTGGTGGTTAACATGGGTAACATGGTGGGTAACGTAGTGGGTAACATGGTGGGAGTGGTGGGTAACATGGTGGGTAACATAGTGGGTAACATGGGTAACATGGTGGGAGGGGTGGGTAACATGCTGGGTAGCGTGGGTAAGATGGTGGGCAACATTAAAGCAGGAACTTTTTCCCAGCATCATGTGACAGAAGCAACACCACATGAACCAGACGTCTCTGTGAAAAAGGGAAGAAGAAAGCACATGTTAAGATGGAGCCGGGGGGGGGGGGGGGGTTGCAGAGGTCAAGAATGCAGATTGTGTGTGAAGGCTGTTCTGTGTGTCAGCAGGGAGTCGGACCGCTGCCCATGGCCTGTTGAGCAACATGTTGATGTAGAGGCGTTGCTGGGTCTCGGTTGTACTGCAGGTTTCCTTTGGCTCCTCTACAAACACACATGGTCCTCCGTGGAGCTGCTGGCTCGGCATCCGACAGCTGCAGAAACAGATGCAGGTGCACCTTGCGCCGGAAACCTTCAACCACACCATGTTGTTATTGGGGGAAAGACCGTAAACCAGAACCAACCGCTTCACACACAGGTGCCTTCAGTGACATGCTGGTCCACATGCTGGTCTACATGCTGGTCTACATGCTGGTCCACATGCCGGTCTACATGCCGGTCTACATGCCGGTCCACATGCTGGTCTACATGCTGGTCCACATGCTGGTCTACATGCTGGTTCACATGTTGGTCCACATGCTGGTCTACATGCTGGTCTACATGCTGGTCCACATGCTGGTCCACATGCTGGTCCACATGCTGGTCCACATGCTGGTCTACACGATGTTACGTGTCAGTGAAAGCAGCAGGACTTCAGGAGGTCAGACCTCATTGATCCGAAGCAATGTGGACCTCAACAAACCCAAGAACCACTAAACATGTACACACAGCTACACAAACCACAAGAGCAGATGCTACATGATTGGATTTAACTCTGGTTCCTGTTCACACGGACAACATGAAGTCAGACTCAGAGAGAGAGGGAGAGAGAGACAGGGAGAGAGAGAGGAGGTTCTCTGTATAACTAGCTCCCCCCCCCTCTCTCCCTCCTCCCTCCCCGTGTCGCTCCGTCAGTCCTCCGGCTCTGGTCTCCCGGTCCGCACCACCGTGTTCCTCCCCGCTGCTCCGGTGAACCGGACCATCACCACGTTACCACTCGTGCGTCGGCGGTTCAGTGACGCGACTTTGATGGATACGCGCTGTTTCTGGAGGCGACGCCGATGACGTCAGAGCCGAACGTGAGTACCGAGTTTAGTTGCGACGGCACACTATAAACATAGTATATGTTATAGTATACACACACACACACACACACACACACACATATATATATATAAACACATACACGTGCAGGAATGTGAAAGTGATGAAATAAGTCCCATCCATGGGTTCCAGTCTGTAGTGATCCAGACTCCTGAGAGTTGGATCTGGAGGTCAGCATGTTGACATCCCATAATACTCTGTATTAATACTCTGCTGGTTCCATGGTGATTATCTGCAGGCGTCCATGTTGCAGCTCCCTCTGGGTTTTTTACACAGCTGACAATTCATAAATCATGAGACCGAACAAGTGAAGGAGCTGCTTGTTGCCTCCGACCTCGACTGCTTCATTACTGTTGACGGTTCGAGTCCAATGCTGGTCTCAGGTCTGTGACTGAGGAGTCAGAGACCATGAAAGTAGGAGAACTTGTCCTGGTCCTGAGAAACCGCTTGTTGCCGTCGTGCTGCATTCACTTACCGATGGAGCTGGCAGATAAAGGTCTGGTTCCTGCTGCAGGTCTGCATGTGGACCAGGTGTGAAGCAGCTTCAGGTTCATGGTGATGCTGGTGTTGTGAGGTAAAAGTGAGAGAGGAAAGTTTACGAGGGACACCAGACTAATTTCTGGTCTGTTGGACTCTGGATCTATCTCAGCAGATAAGCCCCGCCCCCTAAAGCATCTCCTGCTTTCTGGTCTGTTGGACTCTAAATGGACCATAACTAGATATTGAGACCATAAACTCATTTACAATGTCTACTGCATACATCAAGAGAGAAGTAGGACCATTTTCTCATAGACTTCTATACAACCAGAGAGGAGTCGCCCCCTGGTGGCCAGCAGAGAGAAGTAGGACCATTTTCTCATAGACTTCTATACAACCAGGAGGAGTCGCCCCCTGGTTGGCCAGCAGAGAGAAGTAGGACCATTTTCTCATAGACTTCTATACAACCAGAGAGGAGTCGCCCCCTGGTGGCCAGCAGAGAGAAGTAGGACCATTTTCTCATAGACTTCTATACAACCAGAGAGGAGTCGCCCCCTGGTGGCCAGCAGAGAGAAGTAGGACCATTTTCTCATAGACTTCTATTCAACCAGAGAGGAGTCGCCCCCTGGCGGCCAGCAGAGAGAATGCAGCTTTGAGGGACCATTTCAGCTCAGCTCAGCTTTCGCGTATTCACCAGAGTTTAGGAGTCAGACCAATTGCTGCTCATGCAGAATAATAAGTAAAGAACTTGAGTATGTGTTGCCTTGCTGCTAAACAGTGAGACACCTCTAAAGGGGGACAGACAGACAGACAGACAGACAGACAGACAGACAGCGCTCCGGCAGACCTTTGTGGTCTTTCTAGTGAACAGTCGGCACAATGAATCCTCTGTTCATCCTACAGAATTCCTGCTTCCAACTCCAACAGTTGTGATATTAAAATGATCTCCCCTCCTCCGTTATTCTCTCTTTCCTGTTGCTCAGTGATTTTCTATCTGTTGTATTTATTGCATCATTTTTAACAACGTTACCGGTTCAGCATCTCTGCTCTGAACTGTTCCAGCCCCCCCGACCTTGAAGGTGTGAACTGATCTGTGACCTGCTGGAACAGGATACCATTGTATTATATACAGTACAGCGTCTCACGGTCAGCACCTCTGTGTGAGTCTTGTTTGTGTCAGCGGCACTGACCGACCTTCGATGGTGTGATCCTACCAGAGATCCTGCTGGCAACAGCAACAGTTGTGATTATTAAGAGATGAGCAGTCACTCACTCCGTTAAGCTCCTTCCATGT
>CM056828.1:440000-452500 GCA_029853015.1 Chelidonichthys spinosus | reverse complement strand
CAAAGCGTCTAACTGACCAGAATCACATCACGGCCCAAACACGAACACGTTCTATTTACACTTAGTGATGGAACCTAGCTAAGTTAGCTAGCTAGCTAGCCAAGCTAACAGCAGTAATCGCTAACGATAAAGAGTTAACGATGTGTAAATGTGATCAGAGTTAAAGAATAATCACGTGAGTAAACGAGGAGTTAAATCTACATTACAGACATTTCTGCAAATTATTTTTTATTAATTTTTTATGATATTCCAGCATTTAACTGTAAAGTAAGAAATATGGCTAAAGAGAAACTGTTGAATGTTGATATTTTAAAAATGCATCATATATATATATATATATATATATATATATATATATATATATATATATGGAAAAAGTCTAACGCAACCAGGACATTAAAAAAGAAAAGGAGCTGGTTCTGTTGATCGTTTGTTACGTAAAACATTCCCACTTGTGTCGTCGGTGAAGTCCGGACGTCATGTGACTCGGCTACAGTAACGTGAGTCAGCGTTGACTCGGTTTCACACGGGACCCAGAGATCTGTCTCCTGGGTGAAAGTCCTGAGTTACTTTGACCTGTCCACTCATCATGGTGACTTATTCGTGGGAATCTATCATCTGCTGCTTTTGATTTGAAAAACTTCGAAACTGTATGAAAGTGTATGAAATCTTTCTTCCCCACACAAACCACCAAACCACAACAGAAACCTGGATCCTCCCAGAACCACATGGTCCGGTTTAGTGGTTGCAGATGTTATGTGTGGGGATGTCGAGGCTGGAGGACGGTTTCCTTCCAGATGTGGGAGAATTTCAAACAAAACACTGGATTATTATTTGTGGATGTGGAACAAAGAAGCTGGACTTCATCGGTCCGAGACGACGAACCCGACGCTGAAACCAACACGGGGACTAAAGTTAAACCTACCAGGTGGACCAGAACCTCTCAGATGCTCAGCTGGAAGGACTCGCTGTCTGACATCACCGCCTGTTAGCTGCCACACAAACAAACTGTCGTCCACACACACTGAGAGCCTCGTTCATTCCTGTCCAGTAATAATAAAATAATAATAATTATAATATTAACCTCGCTGATCTGATCGGAGCCACATTAACATTCATACAATAACCTTCCATGTGGGAAACAAGTATCCATTATCAGACTTGGGATTAACGACCTGCAAGCTTCCACCTTCCTTCCTCTTCCACCTTCCTCTTCCTCCTTCCACCTTCCCTCCTTCCTCTTCCTCCTTCCTCTTCCTCCTTCCACCTTCCCTCCTTCCTCTTCCTCCTTCCCGCCTTCCTCTTCCTCCTTCCACCTTCCCTCCTTCCTCTTCCTCCTTCCCTGCTTCCTCTTCCTTCCCCTTCCTCTTCCTCCTTCCACCTTCCCTCCTTCCTCCTTCCTCTTCCTCCTTCCCACCTTCCTCTTCCTCCTTCCACCTTCCCTCCTTCCACCTTCCCTCTTTCCACCTTCCCTCCTTCCTCTTTCTCCTTCCACCTTCCCTCCTTCCACCTTCCCTCCTTCCTCTTCCTCCTTCCTCTTCCTCCTTCCACCTTCCCTCCTTCCTCTTCCTCCTTCCCACCTTCCTCTTCCTCCTTCCACCTTCCCTCTTTCCACCTTCCCTCCTTACTCTTCCTCCTTCCACCTTCCCTCCTTCCACCTTCCCTCCTTCCTCTTCCTCCTTCCTCATCCTCCTTCCACCTTCCCTCCTTCCTCTTCCCTGCTTCCACATTCCCTCCTTCCTCTTCCTCCTTCCACCTTCCTGCCTTCCTCTACCTCCTTCCACCTTCCCTCCTTCCTCTTCCTCCTTCCCTGCTTCCTCTTCCTCCTTCCACCTTCCCTCCTTCCACCTTCCCTCCTTCCACCTTCCCTCCTTCCTCTTCCTTCTTCCTCTTCCTCCTTCCACCTTCCCTCCTTCCTCTTCCCTGCTTCCACATTCCCTCCTTCCTCTTCCTCCTTCCACCTTCCTGCCTTTCTCTTCCTCCTTCCACCTTCCCTCCTTCCTCTTCCTCCTTCCACCTTCCCTCCTTCCTCTTCCTCCTTCCCTGCTTCCTCTTCCTCCTTCCTCTTCCTCCTTCCCTGCTTCCTCTTCCTCCTTCCACCTTCCCTCCTTCCTCCTTCCTCTTCCTCCTTCCCACCTTCCTCCTTCCACCTTCCCTCCTTCCTCCTTCCACCTTCCCTCTTTCCACCTTCCCTCCTTCCTCTTCCTCCTTCCACCTTCCTCTTCCTCCTTCCACCTTCCCTCCTTCCTCTTCCTCCTTCCCTCCTTCCTCTTCCTCCTTCCACCTTCCCTCCTTCCACCTTCCCTGCTTCCACCTTCCCTCCTTCCTCTTCCTCCTTCCACCTTCCCTCCTTCCGCCTTCCTCTTGCTCCTTCCACCTTCCCTCCTTCCTCTTCCACCTTCCCTCCTTCCGCCTTCCTCTTGCTCCTTCCACCTTCCCTCCTTCCTCTTCCACCTTCCCTCCTTCCACCTTCCCTCCTTCCTCTTCCACCTTCCCTCCTTCCACCTTCCTCTTCCTCCTTCCACCTTCCCTCCTTCCGCCTTCCTCTTGCTCCTTCCACCTTCCCTCCTTCCTCTTCCACCTTCCCTCCTTCCACCTTCCTCTTGCTCCTTCCACCTTCCTCTTCCCTCCTTCCGCCTTCCTCTTGCTCCTTCCACCTTCCCTCCTTCCTCTTCCTCCTTCCTCTTCCTCCTTCCACCTTCCCTCCTTCCTCCTTCCTCTTCCTCCTTCCCACCTTCCTCTTCCTCTTTCCATCTTCCCTCCTTCCACCTTCCCTCTTTCCACCTTCCCTCCTTCCTCTTTCTCCTTCCACCTTCCCTCCTTCCACCTTCCCTCCTTCCTCTTCCTCCTTCCACCTTCCCTCCTTCCACCTTCCCTCCTTCCTCTTCCTCCTTCCTCATCCTCCTTCCACCTTCCCTCCTTCCTCTTCCCTGCTTCCACATTCCCTCCTTCCTCTTCCTCCTTCCACCTTCCTGCCTTCCTCTACCTCCTTCCACCTTCCCTCCTTCCTCTTCCTCCTTCCCTGCTTCCTCTTCCTCCTTCCACCTTCCCTCCTTCCACCTTCCCTCCTTCCTCTTCCTCCTTCCTCTTCCTCCTTCCACCTTCCCTCCTTCCTCTTCCCTGCTTCCACATTCCCTCCTTCCTCTTCCTCCTTCCACCTTCCTGCCTTTCTCTTCCTCCTTCCACCTTCCCTCCTTCCTCTTCCTCCTTCCACCTTCCCTCCTTCCTCTTCCTCCTTCCCTGCTTCCTCTTCCTCCTTCCCACCTTCCTCTTCCTCCTTCCACCTTCCCTGCTTCCTCCTTCCACCTTCCCTCTTTCCTCCTTCCCTTCCTCTTCCTCCTTCCCACCTTCCTCCTTTCCACCTTCCCTCCTTCCTCCTTCCACCTTCCCTCTTTCCACCTTCCCTCCTTCCTCTTCCTCCTTCCCTTCCTCTTCCTCCTTCCACCTTCCTCTCCTCCTTCCTCCTTCCCTCCTTCCTCTTCCTCTTCTCTTCCACCTTCCCTCCTTCCACCTTCCCTGCTTCCACCTTCCCTCCTTCCTCTTCCTCCTTCCACCTTCCCTCCTTCCGCCTTCCTCTTGCTCCTTCCACCTTCCCTCCTTCCTCTTCCACCTTCCCTCCTTCCGCCTTCCTCTTGCTCCTTCCACCTTCCTCTTCCCTCCTTCCGCCTTCCTCTTGCTCCTTCCACCTTCCCTCCTTCCTCTTCCTCTTTCCCACCTTCCTCTTCCTCCTTCCACCTTCCCTCCTTCCACCTTCCCTCCTTCCACCTTCCCTCTTTCCACCTTCCCTCCTTCCTCTTCCTCCTTCCACCTTCCCTTTCTCTTCGCCTTCCCTTCACCTTCCCTCCTTCCTCTTCCCTCCTCTTCCACCTTCCCGCCTTCCTCTTCCTCCTTCCCTCTTCTCTTCCGCCTTCCTCTTCCTCCTTCCACCTTCCCTCCTTCCTCTTCCACCTTCCCCCTTCCCCCTTCCCTTCCTCTTCCTCTCCACCTTCCCTCCTTCCACCTTCCCCTTCCTCTTCCACCTTCCCTCCTTCCTGCCTTCCTCTTCCTCCTTCCACCTTCCTCTTCCTCCTTCCAACCTTCCCGCCTTCCTCTTCCTCCTTCCACCTTCCCTCCTTCCTCTTCCACCTTCCCTGCTTCCACCTTCCCTCCTTCCTCTTCCTCCTTCCACCTTCCCTCCTTCCACCTTCCCTCCTTCCTTTTCCTCCTTCCACCTTCCCTGCTTCCACCTTCCCTCCTTCCTCTTCCTCCTTCCACCTTCCCGCCTTCCTCTTCCTCCTTCCCTCCTTCCACCTTCCTCTTCCACCTTCCCTCCTTCCTCTTCCTCCTTCCACCTTCCCGCCTTCCTCTTCCTCCTTCCACCTTCCCTCCTTCCACCTTCCTCTTCCACCTTCCCTCCTTCTGCCTTCCTCTTCCTCCTTCCACCTTCCCTCCTTCCTCTTCCACCTTCCCTCCTTCCCGCCTTCCTTTTCCTCCTTCCACCTTCCCTCCTTCCTCTTCCACCTTCCCTGCTTCCACCTTCCCTCCTTCCTCTTCCTCCTTCCACCTTCCCTCCTTCCTCTTCCACCTTCCCTGCTTCCACCTTCCCTCCTTCCTCTTCCTCCTTCCACCTTCCCGCCCTCCTCTTCCTCCTTCCACCTTCCCTGCTTCCACCTTCCCTGTTTCCACCTTCCCTACTTCCTCTTCCTCCTTCCACCTTCCCGCCTTCCTTTTCCTCCTTCCCTCCTTCCACCTTCCTCTTCCTCTTCCACCTTCCCTCCTTCCACCTTCCTCCTTCCCTTCCTCCTTCCACCTTCCCTGCTTCCACCTTCCCTCCTTCCTCTTCCTCCTTCCACCTTCCCTCCTTCCTCTTCCTCCTTTCACCTTCAGCCTTCCTCTTGCTCCTTCCACCTTCCCTCCTTCTGCCTTCCTCTTCGTCCTTCCTCTTCCTCCTTCCACCTCCCCGCATTCCTCTTCCTCCTTCCTCTTCCTCCTTCCACCTTCCCTGCTTCCACCTTCCCTCCTTCCTCTTCCTCCTTCCACCTTCCCGCCTTCCTCTTCCTCCTTCCCTCCTTCCACCTTCCTCTTCCACCTTCCCTCCTTCCTCTTCCTCCTTCCACCTTCCCGCCTTCCTCTTCCTCCTTCCACCTTCCCTCCTTCCACCTTCCTCTTCCACCTTCCCTCCTTCTGCCTTCCTCTTCCTCCTTCCACCTTCCCTCCTTCCTCTTCCTCCTTCCACCTTCCCGCCTTCCTCTTCCTCCTTCCACCTTCCCTCCTTCCTCTTCCACCTTCCCTGATTCCACCTTCCCTCCTTCCTCTTCCTCCTTCCACCTTCCCTGCTTCCACCTTCCCTCCTTCCACCTTCCCTCCTTCCTCTTCCTCCTTCCACCTTCCCTCCTTCCTCTTCCTCCTTCCACCTTCCCGCCTTCCTCTTCCTCCTTCCACCTTCCCTCCTTCCTCTTCCACCTTCCCTCCTTCCTCTTCCTCCTTCCACCTTCCCTCCTTCCACCTTCCCTGCTTCCACCTTCCTCTTCCACCTTCCTTCCTTCCTCTTCCTCCTTCCACCTTCCCGCCTTCCTCTTCCTCCTTCCCTCCTTCCAGTCCTCTTCCTCTTCCACCTTCCCTCCTTCCGCCTTCCTCTTCCTCCTTCCACCTTCCTCCTTCCACCTTCCCTGCTTCCACCTTCCCTCCTTCCTCTTCGTCCTTCCACCTTCCCTCCTTCCTCTTCCACCTTCCCTCCTTCCCGCCTTCCTTTTCCTCCTTCCACCTTCCCTCCTTCCTCTTCCTCCTTCCACCTTCCCTCCTTCCGCCTTCCTCTTCCTCCTTCCACCTTCCGTCCTTCCGCCTTCCTCTTGCTCCTTCCACCTTCCCTCCTCCTCTTCCACCTTCCCTCCTTCCACCTTCCACCTTCCACCTTCCCTGCTTTCACCTTCCCTCCTTCCTCTTCCTCCTTCCACCTTCCCTCCTTCCTCTTCCTCCTTTCACCTTCCCCCTTCCTCTTGCTCCTTCCACCTTCCCTCCTTCCACCTTCCACCTTCCCTTCTTCCACCTTCCCTCCTTCCTCTTCCTCCTTCCACCTTCCCTCCTTCCTCTTCCTCCTTTCAACTTCCCCCTTCCTCTTGCTCCTTCCACCTTCCCTCCTTCCACCTTCCTCTTCCACCTTCCCTCCTTCTTCCTTCCTCTTCCCTCCTTCCACCTTCCCTCCTTCCACCTTCCTCTTCCACCTTCCCTCCTTCCTTTTCCTCCTTCCACCTTCCCTCTTTCCTCTTCCTCCTTCCTCTTCTCATCCCTCCTACCTCTTTATCCTTCAACCTTCCACCTTCCCTCCTTCCTATTCCACCTTCCTCTTTCTCATCCCTCCTTCCTCTTCCTCCTTCAACCTTCCCTCCTTCCTCTGCCTTGACCTTCCTCTCCACTTTCTCTTGACTTATCTTCATTTGCTTCCTCCTTTATGTTGATCAGTCGCTTCCTCAGTGAACCGGATCCAGATCTAGATCCAGGTCTGGGTGGAGTCAGACCAGCTGCACCATGAGGAGATTGCAGCTACGACATCCTGCCTAAAGACCACAGTCTGTTTCTAAACCTGTACAAGTATGTTTATCGCTCGACTAAACCGATGTTATTTTGAAAAGGAACGTAACGATCAGATCGTCCTCTAACGCCTCTAGAACCGATGCTGATGGGAACGTAGAGCGTCGCGATGTGGCGTAATGAAGATGTAAAGCAAATTCTGTCAGAATCAACGAGGAGAAGTGAAACAGAAGCTTTCCAAGCAGTTCAGGTTCTAAAGGCTTTACAGGTCCTGTAAAGTCTGGTGAACTGGTTTCTGGTGGATCCTGTTATTGTGTCCAGTCCACCTTACTTGAGGATCAGACTCTTTGTTTCCCTGGAGGACTGTAAACAGGCTGCTGATGGACTTCTGGCTTCCTGGAGCCTCATATAGAAACAGGAAGTGAGACTCGACTGAACATTGTAGAGCAACATGCGTTTCCCCGTCTGGCACCTGAAATTCCTGAAATATTTCTCACAGTTACTCATGTGACCAAGCCGGGGGGGCTTGTGAGTGTGTGCGTGTGTTTGTCACACACACTCACACACACACACACACACACACACACTCACACACACACAAACACACACACTCACACACACACACACACACACACACACACACTCACAGACACCACACACACACACACACACCAGTTAGCTAGCTGGGACCAGTTCAGGGACCAGCTCAGGTCAACGTGACCCAGGTGAGACACGTTCTGGTCTCTGGTCTCGGCTGGTGACGTGTCCTGACTCGTTGCTGCTGACCCGCTGTAGTAGCACTTTAGAGCTGGAGCCTGATCCTGCATAATAACAGTCTGGCTGTTGGGTCCAGGTGAACCCGGTCATCTTCTCTGTGATCTAATCTCACTGTCTGCTGTGACTCACCTGGAGTACCTGGAATACCTGGAATACCTGGACCTGGAATACCTGCACCTGGATTACCTGGACCTGGGATTCCTGGACCAGGAATACCTGGCGACGATGGTCCATCAGCACTTCCTGTAACAGCTCAAACAACCAGATTTGACGGATTACTGCCTTCATGATTCTCAGCCAAAGTTGTTGAGACGGTTTTCAACAAAGACGTTTGTTTAGTCGTCTTGTTTTATTTTATTTCTCTGCCGGTGTAAAGCACTGTTAACTGCCTTGCGTATGAACGCTGCTATACAAGTAGACTGCCGTCGCCGTCCGGCCGGTAGTTACATGAGCGCCGTGTTGCAACCAGTTCAGACAGATCTGCTGTCACATGATGTTGTGTTTACGCCGGCGAACCCAGCAGGCCGACACAAGGACTATCACAGGGGTATCAGGTCTCCCAGCCTCGGGCGAGCCGCCTGGAAAGGGCAACAAACGTGTTTGGAGAACCACGATGCATGAAATCTTGTTTGGACAGGGGGGCCATGGGGTCCAGCTGGGTCCGGGTCTGAGGGAAACATATAGATTCTGCTTTATCAGCAGACATAACTAAAGGAAGGAAGGAACGCAGGTTTTCTTTTCAGCCCAACGAGAACATTCAGGTTGAAAAATAACTTGTTCTTCAGCATCCAAATCTGATTTTACCAGATGTGCTGAATAAGGAATAACATTCACATTATTAGTTATTATTAAAGGGAGATTCCACCAAACAAAGGCTGTAAGAACGTCAGCAGCCTGTTTGATAAAATAACATTAAATAAACTTTAGCAAAGTTAAACGTTCTGATGTTACAGGAAACTCAAAAAACATCAAATGGGGTGTAAAGCTGTTCGGAAGCTGAATGTTCTTTCAAGGGTTTTGTAGTCAGAATGGGCTTCCAAGTCTGGTCTACCTAGTCAGGTCTATCTAGTCAGGTCTACCTTGTCTGGTCTATCTAGTCTGGTGTACCTAGTCAGGTCTATCTAGTCAGGTCTACATAGTCTGGTCTATCTAGTCTAGTCTATATAGTCTGGTCCATCTAGTCTGGTCTAGTCTACATAGTCTGGTCTATCTAGTCTAGTCTATATATTCTGGTCTATCTAGTCTGGTCTATCTAGTCTAGTCTATATAGTCTGGTCTACCTGGTCTATCTAGTCTGGTCTAGTCTACATAGTCTGGTCTACCTAGTCTGGTCTATCTAGTCTAGTCTAGTCTACATAGTCTGGTCCACCTAGACTGGTCTATCTAGTCTGGTCTAGTCTACATAGTCTGGTCTATCTAGTCTAGTCTATATAGTCAGTTCTATCTAGTCAGGTCTACATAGTCTGGTCTATCTAGTCTAGTCTATATAGTCTGGTCTATCTAGTCTCGTCTAGTCTACATAGTCTGGTCTACCTAGTCTGGTGTATCTAGTCTAGTCTATATAGTCTGGTCTACCTGGTCTATCTAGTCTGGTCTAGTCTACATAGTCTGGTCTAACTAGTCTGGTCTATCTAGTCTGGTCTACCTAGTCTTGTCTATCCAGGCTGGTCTACCTAGTCTGGTCTATCTAGTCTAGTCTAGTCTACATAGTCTGGTCTACCTAGTCTGGTCTATCTAGTCTAGTCTAGTCTACATAGTCTGGTCTACCTAGTCTGGTCTATCTAGTCTGGTCTGGCGAGTCCCCCCCTGCTGTGTTTATTGTTGAGGGTTTGGGTTTTTCCCATCACTCCGAGCCGCCCTCCCTCCTGTTTACAAGTCCTCATGGCAGTCTGGGCCCTGTGGGACGCTGGGCTGGATGAGGGCAGCAGACCAACTGTCGCCCCGATGCCGATCAGGACCATTTCACTTTACAGCCTCTTTTTAGCCGTGCCCTTTCTCAGAGTCAGAGTCCACCATGAGTCCCTGATGATCCGGACCAACATAAACCACAGGTTACACGATGACACTTGAACGCACCGTGATGATGTTGAGACAGCTCGTCTGGTTCAGACTGATAACAACAGTAGCTGTGTTTTAGCTTGTCTCTTATCTTTACTGCCGACCAGATGAAGCCACATGTGGATCCAGTTCAAACCTCTTAAACCAATGTTTTCTTTCCATAAAGGTCGTCATGAAAAGTGACAAGCTAGAGAACATGCGGTTAGCCATCCGGATATTTCTAATAAACCACGCTAGCTGTGGGTCTGCGACCTTGCAGCTGCTTCACTCATAAAGAAACTAGTGTGACGCCACCAGACGGGAAGTGATGAAGTACGACTCTGGCTGATGATGCAGAGGACGACATGTAGCTACAAAACTACCCTTAGCTTCAGACAACAAAACCAACGTTAGCTTCAACGACAAAACCACCCTTAGCTTCAGACAACAAAACCAACGTTACCTTCAGACGACAAAACCACCCTTAGCTTCAGACAACAAAACCACCCTTAGATTCAGACGACAAAACCAACGTTAGGTTTAGACGACAAAACCACCCTTAGCTTCAGACGACAAAACCACTGTTACCTTCAGACGACAAAACCACCCTTAGCTTCAGACAACAAAACCACTGTTACCTTCAGACGACAAAACCACCCTTAGATTCAGACGACAAAACCAACGTTAGGTTTAGACGACAAAACCACCCTTAGCTTCAGACAACAAAACCACTGTTACCTTCAGACGACAAAACCAACCCTTAGATTCAGACGACAAAACCAACGTTAGGTTTAGACGACAAAACCACCCTTAGCTTCAGACGACAAAACCACTGTTACCTTCAGACGACAAAACCACCCTTAGCTTCAGACAACAAAACCACTGTTACCTTCAGACGACAAAACCACCCTTAGATTCAGACGACAAAACCAACGTTAGGTTTAGACGACAAAACCACCCTTAGCTTCAGACGACAAAACCACTGTTACCTTCAGACGACAAAACCACCCTTAGATTCAGACGACAAAACCAACGTTAGGTTTAGACGACAAAACCACCCTTAGCTTCAGACGACAAAACCACCGTTAGGTTTAGACGACAAAACCACCCTTAGCTTCAGACAACAAAACCACCCTTAGATTCAGACGACAAAACCACCCTTAGCTTCAGACAACAAAACCAACGTCAGGTTTAGACGACAAAACCACCCTTAGCTTCAGACGACAAAACCACCGTTAGGTTTAGACGACAAAACCACCCTTAGCTTCAGACAACAAAACCACCCTTAGCTTCAGACAACAAAACCACCCTTAGCTTCAGACGACAAAACCACATTTAGCTTCAGACAACAAAACCAACGTTAGTTTTAGACAACAAAACCACCCTTAGCTTCAGACAACAAAACCACCCTTAGCTTCAGACGACAAAACCAACGTTAGGTTTAGACTACAAAACCACCCTTAGCTTCAGACAACAAAACCACCGTTAGGTTTAGACGACAAAACCACCCTTAGCTTCAGACAACAAAACCACCCTTATCTTCAGACAACAAAACCACCCTTAGCTTCAGACAACAAAACCAATGTTAGGTTTAGACAACAAAACCGACGTTAGGTTTAGACGACAAAACCACCCTTAGCTTCAGACGACAAAACCACCCTTAGCTTCAGACAACAAAACCACTGTTACCTTCAGACGACAAAACCACCCTTAGATTCAGACGACAAAACCAACGTTAGGTTTAGACGACAAAACCACCCTTAGCTTCAGACGACAAAACCACTGTTACCTTCAGACGACAAAACCACCCTTAGCTTCAGACGACAAAACCAACGTTAGGTTTAGACGACAAAACCACCCTTAGCTTCAGACGACAAAACCACCGTTAGGTTTAGACGACAAAACCACCCTTAGCTTCAGACAACAAAACCACCCTTAGATTCAGACGACAAAACCACCCTTAGCTTCAGACAACAAAACCAACGTCAGGTTTAGACGACAAAACCACCCTTAGCTTCAGACGACAAAACCACCGTTAGGTTTAGACGACAAAACCACCCTTAGCTTCAGACAACAAAACCACCCTTAGCTTCAGACGACAAAACCAACGTTAGGTTTAGACTACAAAACCACCCTTAGCTTCAGACAACAAAACCACCCTTAGCTTCAGACGACAAAACCAACGTTAGGTTTAGACAACAAAACCACCCTTAGCTTCAGACAACAAAACCACCCTTAGCTTCAGACGACAAAACCAACGTTAGGTTTAGACTACAAAACCACCCTTAGCTTCAGACAACAAAACCACCGTTAGGTTTAGACGACAAAACCACCCTTAGCTTCAGACAACAAAACCACCCTTATCTTCAGACAACAAAACCACCCTTAGCTTCAGACAACAAAACCAAT
This sequence comes from Chelidonichthys spinosus, assembly GCA_029853015.1. NCBI lineage: Eukaryota > Metazoa > Chordata > Actinopteri > Perciformes > Triglidae > Chelidonichthys > Chelidonichthys spinosus. Next base: position 440,770 of record CM056828.1, on the reverse strand, counting down.
GTTAGGTTTAGACAACAAAACCGACGTTAGGTTTAGACGACAAAACCACCCTTAGCTTCAGACGACAAAACCACCCTTAGATTCAGACGACAAAACCACTGTTACCTTCAGACAACAAAACCAACGTTAGGTTTAGACGACAAAACCACCCTTAGCTTCAGACGACAAAACCACTGTTAGCTTCAGACAACAAAACCAACGTTAGCTTCAGACGACAAAACCAACGTTAGCTTCAGACAACAAAACCAACGTTAGCTTCAGACGACAAAACCAACGTTAGCTTTAGACAACAAAACCAATGTTAGCTTCAGACAACAAAACCACTGTTACCTTCAGACAACAAAACCAACGTTAGCTTCAGACAACAAAACCAACGTTAGCTTCAGACGACAAAACCAACGTTAGCTTTAGACAACAAAACCAACGTTAGCTTTAGATGACAAAACCAACGTTAGCTTCAGACAACAAAACCAACGTTAGCTTCAGACGACAAAACCAACGTTAGCTTCAGACAACAAAACCAACGTTAGCTTCAGACGACAAAACCAATGTTAGCTTCAGACAACAAAACCAACGTTAGCTTCAGACGACAAAACCAACGTTAGCTTCAGACAACAAAACCAACGTTAGCTTCAGACGACAAAACCAACGTTAGCTTTAGACAACAAAACCAACGTTAGCTTCAGACAACAAAACCAACGTTAGCTTCAGACGACAAAACCAACGTTAGCTTTAGACAACAAAACCACTGTTAGCTTTAAAGTGATAGT
>CM056828.1:395000-435000 GCA_029853015.1 Chelidonichthys spinosus | reverse complement strand
ATGTAGTTTAGTAGTCTCAAACTAACTATGTAATTAAGTGGTCTCAACCTAACTATGTAGTTTAGTGGTCTCAACTTAACTATGTAGTTTAGTCTAAACTTAACTATGTAGTTTAGTGGTCTCAACCTAACTATGTAGTTTAGTCTCAACCTAACTATGTAGTTTTGAACATACATTTGTAGGAGACAGGGTTGTGCAGACCTGTACTGGCCACTGGGAGCACCGGGAACGATGGGAAGGCCCTGGAGTGAGTGCAGGTGTGTGTTACCTAGCAGTCCTGTTGCTGATTGCCAACAGCAACAGAGTTGCGTGTGTGTGTTGTCTTTGCATGCTAACACTGCCTGATAAACATCTGTAATTGACAGTCCAACCACATTTCTTCAAAGATAACGATAGAGTTGTTTTCTCCCCGGAAACAAACCTGCGCCCTTCTGAGTCTGTCATACTGGAGTGGCAGCGTGCCCTTGAGCAACACACGACACCCCCGACCTGCCCCTGCAGCCGACGGGCCGTGGTGAGGGAGGGGGTTCTCTTAATCAGTTCTATCTGACGAGGACGTGCTGACAGATGTGATCTCAGACATGTTTTCATATCCGAACATCTCCACACAAGTCTGACGAGGCGTTCATGTCCTCCCTCCAGATGGAATACCTCACCATGCTGAGGTCGTAGTCTCATATGAGTTGTCGTGGCGATGACAAACAGCAGTTACGATATACTGTCGGGTTTGATCGTGGATCATTATCATCATCACCTCGTTGAAACATACCGGATACCAAAACACACTTCAAATGTATTTATCTAATTAAACGGGAAGACCCGATTATTATTTGATTGCAGATTATTTTCTTTTTCACTTGAAAAGATTTGTGTAATAAAAATATGTTTCTTAACTAAACTGATTTCGGTATGTTTAAGTGCCATTTTAAGAGTTTTAATGATTTCCCCCGGATAATCGTGACGTAATGTTCATACAGTCCCTTACATGCAGAGCTTTAACACATATTGGAAAAAGATTGATGTGTTTGTCTCATGAAATATTATGGTTTGAATGCATATTTGTTGGTTTAGACTTTCAAAAAGTACATTTTCACTGCGGTGACAATAATTGTTTGCTTGCATGTTGATTCTATTCATCAAAGAGAGTTTAATAACTTTAATTAACTCACGCGATGAGTCAACCAGAGGATTGATGTCTGGGTATTTGATATAAGGTGTGGACAGAGAAGCAGACTGGGAGGTTCGCTGCAGCTTATCAGCGTGGGTGTTTCCCAACAAGCTCACTGGGCTGGCCTGTCAGTGTGCTGGTCTACATGAGGACTACAGGTCTGGTTCCCTCTCAAAGTCACCGTTCCACACCAGCGAGCCTCACATTGTCACGTTTCCTTCACAGATGTGTTAGTTCTCCGTGTTGACGGACGTCTCCGAGGGCAGGCCTTCTAACAGGAAGTGACTCACCACGCTGCCTCATAGTGGAACTGCCCAGTACAACCGGGTCTCTGCTAGACCCCCCGACCATGGACCAGGACAGCAAAGGGTGAATATATCTGCTGAGCCATGATTGTGCCGATCCGGTGAAGTCTGATCCCAGCCAGCGTTTTCTGTCCACGGGAGAAATGAAGCCAATGTAGAAGTGCCAAAACTTCACTTGATCAACATAACCAACGTTAGCTTTAAACAACAAAGACAACGTTAACTAACGTTAACTAACGTTAACTTTAAACGACAAAATCAATGTTAGCTTTAGAGGACAAAATCAACGTTAGCTTTAGACGACAAAACCAACGTTAGCTTTAAACAACAAAACCAACGTTAGCTTTAAACAACAAAATCAACCTTAGATTTAGAAAACAAAACCAATGTTAGCTTTAAACAACAAAACCAACGTTAGCTTTAAACAACAAAAACAACGTTAACTTTAGACAACAAAACCAACGTTAGCTTTAGACGACAAAACCAACGTTAGCTTTTGACGACAAAACCAACGTTAGCTTTAGAAGACAAAACCAACGTTAGCTTTAGACCACAAAAACGTTAGCTTTAAACAAAAAACAACAACATAAGCTTTAAACAACAAAACCAATGTTAGCTTTAGACGACAAAACCAGGGTTAGCTTTAGACGACAAAACCAACGTTAGCTTTAGAAGACAAAACCAATGTTAGCTTTAGACAACAAAACCAGGGTTAGCTTTAGACGACAAAACCAATGTTAGCTTTAGACGACAAAACCAACGTTAGCTTTAGAAGACAAAACCAATGTTAGCTTTAGACAACAAAACCAGGGTTAGCTTTAGATGACAAAACCAACGTTAGCTGTAGATGACAAAACCAGGGTTAGCTTTAGACGACAAAACCAACGTTAGCTTTAGACGACAAAACCAGGGAGCTAGCTTTAGACGATAGAACCAACGTTAGCTTTAGACGACAAAACCAACGTTAGCTTTAGACGACAAAACCAGGGTTAGCTTTAGACGACAAAACCACTGTTAGCTTCAGACAACAAAACCAACGTTAGCTTCAGACGACAAAACCAACGTTAGCTTCAGACAACAAAACCAACGTTAGCTTCAGACGACAAAACCAACGTTAGCTTTAGAAGACAAAACCAACGTTAGCTTTAGACCACAAAAACGTTAGCTTTAAACAAAAAACAACAACATAAGCTTTAAACAACAAAACCAATGTTAGCTTTAGACGACAAAACCAGGGTTAGCTTTAGACGACAAAACCAACGTTAGCTTTAGAAGATAAAACCAATGTTAGCTTTAGACAACAAAACCAGGGTTAGCTTTAGACGACAAAACCAACGTTAGCTGTAGATGACAAAACCAGGGTTAGCTTTAGACGACAAAACCAACGTTAGCTTTAGACGACAAAACCAGGGTTAGCTTTAGACGATAGAACCAACGTTAGCTTTAGACGACAAAACCAACGTTAGCTTTAGACGACAAAACCAGGGTTAGCTTTAGACGACAAAACCAACGTTAGCTTTAGAAGACAAAACCAGGGTTAGCTTTAGACGATAGAACCAACGTTAGCTTTAGACGACAAAACCAGGGTTAGCTTTAGACGACAAAACCAGGGTTAGCTTTAGATGATAGAACCAACGTTAGCTTTAGACGACAAAACCAGGGTTAGCTTTAGACGACAAAACCAGGGTTAGCTTTAGACGATAGAACCAACGTTAGCTTTAGACGACAAAACCAGGGTTAGCTATAGACGATAGAACCAACGTTAGCTTTAGACGACAAAACCAGGGTTAGCTTTAGATAATAGAACCAACGTTAGCTTTAGACGACAAAACCAGGTTTAGCTTTAGATGATAGAACCAACGTTAGCTTTAGACGACAAAACCAGGGTTAGCTTTAGACGACAAAACCAGGGTTAGCTTTAGACGACAAAACCAGGGTTAGCTTTAGACGATAGAACCAACGTTAGCTTTAGACGACAAAACCAGGGTTAGCTTTAGATGATAGAACCAACGTTAGCTTTAGACGACAAAACCAGGGTTAGCTTTAGACAACAAAACCAGGGTTAGCTTTAGATGATAGAACCAACGTTAGCTTTAGACGACAAAACCAGGGTTAGCTTTAGACGACAAAACCAGGGTTAGCTTCAGATGATAGAACCAACGTTAGCTTTAGATGACAAAACCAGGGTTAGCTTTAGACAACAAAACCAGGGTTAGCTTTAGACGACAAAACCAGGGTTAGCTTTAGACGATAGAACCAACGTTAGCTTTAGACGACAAAACCAGGGTTAGCTTTAGACGATAGAACCAACGTTAGCTTTAGACGACAAAACCAGGGTTAGCTTTAGATGATAGAACCAACGTTAGCTTTAGACGACAAAACCAGGGTTAGCTTTAGACGACAAAACCAGGGTTAGCTTTAGATGATAGAACCAACGTTAGCTTTAGACGACAAAACCAGGGTTAGCTTTAGACAACAAAACCAGGGTTAGCTTCAGACGATAGAACCAACGTTAGCTTTAGACGACAAAACCAGGGTTAGCTTTAGATGACACAGAGAAGGACTGAAATGTTTATATTTCTGAATTTTAATTTAAAGACATATATAAGAGCAGAGGAATAACAAGAAGCTGAAACAAAGTGTATGTGGACTCAACCAAGAACTCCCCCTCCCTCTCCCCCCCCTCTTCCCCCACCTCTCTTTCCCCCTACCCCCCCTACATGTACCAGGTTATATAAATAACTCTTACCATATGTCCTACTCTCTCAGTGAGTGCAGGTTATTAGTGTCACGATGTTTTGTGTTCACAGACCAGATGTTAGAAAGTCAGCAGATAACCTGCATCACATTCTGCTGGACCCAGTCCACCTGCAGGGTCCAGACCATTTCAGGGTTAGTTTCCACTGCAACAGGAATCCATTCACACCCTAAGAAGTGCTCGTGGAGCCTCGTGACGAGGAAGCGTAGTGCATTCAGAGTGAAATTCTAAATATATCAATAAGAAGAGGAAGTGAGCCTGAAACCGTTTAATGGCTGAGGAGATCCGCACTAAGTCAGTGTGTGAATTTTACTGCTGTCATCATGCTGTTTCTTTGTTCTTTCGTAGCTAACTTCATATTAATAACCAGCTTTTACATTAAACAGGGATGATAAGATGTATTGTAAAACAGCGCCCCCACTTCCCTATCAGTACCAGTTCAGGTGGAGAGTGGTACTGCAGCAGGGAGACAGAAACCCACTAAATGATCATAAATCCAGATGAAGTTCTGTGAGAAGTTGATGAAGGAAAGCTGCTGAAATCAGGAAGACCCACAGTAAGGGTAGAAAGCTCTGGTAGAAAACTCCTTTCCTTTCAGTCCACTTCAGGGTCCTGAGAAACCTGGTAAAACCAGACTCCAACACGTGGTCTCTGGTGGATTATGTGTTGGTGGATTACAGGAGACACTTGGACAGAATCAGGAAAGATGCTGAGTCATTTTATCAGAACATCTGGTCTCTGATTAGAGTAGCGTTTTCCTGATTTTCTGAACGGAGTTCAGAGCGGCTCCTGTCCTGCTTTAGTCTGCTTCTAACTTCATTGACTCCATCCTTCTAGTAAGCTTGTGTAGATAAATCCTGGCCCTGATGTTCTCTCTCTCCCCCCTCTCTCGCTCAGACCACCCTCGGCTCCAGAGTGGTGCAGCTCAGTGAGGTCATCCCTGTGTTTTAGTGCAAGCATCCCTGAGGAGTTTTGTGTTTCATCAGGACCTTGAGAGAGAGAGACACACACACACAGCCCCTCCCTGTTACGGTTACCTGGCAGACCTGGAGCCTCTGAAAGATTGATGAGGTGGTTTTCAGGCCTGCACCGGCGTCGATAAGGCAGCTTTCCTTTCACCACCGTTCATCCCGTCCTCTCAGAGCTGATGGACGCCGTGGTCTGGCTCTGAGACCGGATTGTGACCCAGCGAGGCCCCAGGACCAGAAGGTGGACCGCATCTTAGAACAAGTGCTGGGACCATGAGTCGCCCTGGAAACACCAGTCCTGGTCTCTCGTGTTGCTCCGGCCGCGTGGTTGCCGAGCAGGACGCCACGGGCAGCATGTCGACGTCACACCGCCGGAGCTGGAGCGTAAGGAAACTACTGAGGGACACACAGAGCTGAGAACACACACACACACACACACACACACAGGACAATGTGCAACATCTCCTTCTGTGAGGTGAACAGTAAGGTGGACGAGTTCTTCCAGCCAACGCTCTACATCATCGTCATCGTTCTGGGGCTGCCCACCAACTGCATGGCCCTGTGGGCTGCCTACATGCAGGTGAGGACACACACACACACACACACACACAGTTATGTTTCATGCCATTTTTTAAATTTTTATTTAAAAAAAGTCATACAAAAATAATAAATATTACTACCACTACCCGGTTACATTGAATAAACATCATGGTTTGGATTCACATATCTGTGATTGTTACGTTATTTAAGTAAAGACTTAAAATGAAGTCGACTTGAGGTTTGACACGGGACATGAACAATGGTGTCCTGGGTTAAAGAGTCTCCTCAGAGTCTGAACCATTAGAGTCTCAGGAGTTGGGACCTGGCCTCCGCTCGCTCTGATGATATGATTGGTGGATACTAGCTGAAGGAGAAAACAGAAAGAAATATAAACGTGTTTACAGATGTGAGATAGGGACAAAGAAGAATTTTGACACTTCCTGTCAATAGCAGCGCAGTTTTAGTTGTGAGGTCAATGTGGTGTACTTTCAGACCTAGTTTTGTTTTGGATTCGGTTCCAGAAAACACCCAGATTTTTAAAGTTTACCATCAAAACACTGAATCTCTCCATCACGGACCCATTGTGTTACTGACCTTCCAGAAGTCATCAGTCAGACTTCTCTTCCATATTTTTACATTCAGGAAGACAAATGATTAATAGCTGATGGAAGAAGACGCATCATCAGCATTTCACTTTAAATGTCGGGTGTTCTCCTCCTCCAGGTACGGCAACGCAACGAGCTGGGCATCTACCTGATCAACCTGTCGGTGGCTGACCTGCTCTACATCATCACCCTCCCTCTGTGGATCGACTACTTCCTGCATCGCGACAACTGGATCCACGGCCAGGAGAGCTGCAAGCTGTTCGGCTTCATCTTCTACACCAACATCTACGTCAGCATCGCCTTCCTTTGCTGCATCTCCCTGGACCGGTACCTGGCCGTGGCCTACCCTCTCCGCTTCTCCAAGGTCCGACGCATCAAGACAGGTATGAGTAGTCTGGTCTGGTCTCTGGACTCATGTGAGCTACTATCGTAGACCGCTGGGGGACCACCACACCCTGGCTCTAGATTCGGCATCATCTCTGTTGGATGTAGATCCTGGACACACCTGACTGTTAGGTGTAATTGTCATTATATTATTAGTTATAATCAGCACTTGTGATGACTGAATCTAAAATAAAAGCATTTAGTGGGAGAGTTCCCTGTATTCACTATGTTCTGTTAGCTGACTATCCACCACAGGAAGTGACTCACTGCTCTTGTCCTGACTTCCTGCAGCCGTCATGGTCAGCGCCATGGTGTGGATCATCGAGATCGTAGCCAACTCCGCTCCTCTCTTCCACGACGAGCTCTTCCAGGACCGCTTCAACCATACCTTCTGCTTTGAGAAGTACCCAATGCAGGACTGGGTGGCGGGGATGAACCTGTACAGGACCTTTCTGGGCTTCCTGGGCCCGTGGGCCGCCATGCTGGTGGCGTACCGTGGCATCTTGGTGGCGGTGCGCTGCAACGTCTCGACGGAGCGCGAGGAGAAGGCCAAGATTCAGCGTCTAGCGTTGAGTCTGATCCTGATCGTGCTGTTCTGCTTTGGCCCGTACCACATCCTGCTGCTAGTGCGGAGCGTCATGTTTCTCAGGAAGCCGTGCGACTGCAGCTCCGAGGAGGACCTGTTCGCGGCGTACCACGTGTCATTGGCGCTGACCAGCCTGAACTGCGTGGCCGACCCCATCCTGTACTGCTTCGTCAACGAGGGGGCAAGGAACGACGTGGGCCGGGCCCTCTCCACGCTGATCTCGGCAGCAAGCGGCCGCGGCTCCTCGTCCTCGCCGTCGCACGCCAACATACTCAACGGCGGCTCGGTGACTCTGGAGACGCCGCTGTCAGCCAAGAAGCAGCCCTACGTGTATGCCAACGGAGCCAAGACCAGCAGCTACAAGACCGAACTGGAAGCCCTGAAGGAGGAGTGTCTACAGATGACCATCCTCAGTGTGAGGAAGTGACATCACACCACCAGATGTCTTCAGGAGGCGGCTTGTTCAGTAGCTTCCCACCGAGCGGCTCATTAACGAGCTGGAACGGGAGTGAGAGGAAGTAGACGTATTGTCTGTAACCACCACAGAACATTACAATGTTGGCTAACATTTTGGTCCTCACCACCAGGTGGGGTTGTATGACCGGTCACGTTGTGAAGCATATAGGTTCATTGTCTGTTTGGAGAGCATCTGAAGACACCGACCTGGTTTCACTTCAAGCTCTGCACAGCTGCACTTCATGCTAATCCGACGTTAGCATGCTAATCCACCGTTAGCATGCTTTATTATTATTATGAATAAGAGTGCAGCTGAGTCTGACGAGGAATTATTCATTAGCTTCAGATGTATCCTCAGGAGACCAGAGGACATGTAGACCTGCTGGTGGTGCCGTGTGAACAGGGTTCATCCTCAGTGGAGCATGAACTTCGTCGGTAGATGCTGAGATATTTCTGACCAGCCATTAAACTCCTCGTTGTGCCAGAAGGTGTTTGTGATCCTGGGGAAGATGTTCTGGATATAAAATAATATATCTAATAGGGATGCACGGATTGGACTCGCCTGGTCCCTATACAGAGATCTGGTCCCAATACAGAGATCTGGTCCCGGTACGGAGACCTGGTCCTGGAACGGAGACCTGGCTTTGGAGAATTGGCCGATATCAGTGCTAAATTATTGAGTTGTAGACCTCAGAGACGGATTCTTCTTTTAGGAGTAAGACAACATCAGGCTCCATTTAATCATTACTCTCCTGACTTTGTAAAACAAAATAATAATGTAGATATACATTTATTGAAATTGTTATTCATTATTAAATTGTTGTCAGTTAAAAGATTGTTCTATATTAATTACGATTCAAGTATAAATCTTTTCAATGCAATAAGAAGCCGGAGTTGAACTCCATAAAGTAAACTTAGAGGTAGACTGATCCAGCTGAGTCGGTTTCCCCGTCGGTGCATCCCTAACGTGGCCGAGAGGACGAAGGGCAGATGTACGACATCAGTGTCGGACACTCAAACGCACCACATTGGAAAGTGACAAAGAAGATTGTAGATTACTGGTCAATAAAACATTTAAATGCTTATTGGAATGTTTTAATCCTTTTGTTCGTTTTTAAGGAAACATCGAAGCCTTAAGAAGCATCGTGGTCTCACAACCGGTCGTTAATTACCCACTAAATACGATATTCATGTTTCTCAGCACTAAAACAACATCAATTCAAAGTGAATCAGGATCTTGTTTCATGGTGGACTCACTTATCCACGTCGGTTTGTCGTCTAAAGCTAAAGTTGGTTTTGTTGTCTAAAGCTAACGTTGGATTTGTTGTCTAAAGCTAACGTTGGATTTGTCGTCTAAAGCTAACGTGGTTTTGTCGTCTACAGCTAACGTTTGATTTGTCGTCTAAAGCTAAAGTGGTTTTGTCGTCTAAAGCTAACGTTTGATTTGTCGTCTAAAGCTAAAGTGGTTTTGTCGTCTAAAGCTAACGTGGGTGTGTCGTCTAAAGCTAACGTTTGATTTGTCGTCTAAAGCTAACGTTGGTTTTGTCGTCTAAAGCTAAAGTGGTTTTGTCGTCTAAAGCTAACGTGGGTGTGTCGTCTAAAGCTAACGTTTGATTTGTCGTCTAAAGCTAACGTTGGTTTTGTCGTCTAAAGCTAATGTTGGATTTGTCGTCTAAAGCTAAAGTTGCTTTTGTCGTCTAAAGCTAACGTGGGTGTGTCGTCTAAAGCTAACGTTTGATTTGTCGTCTAAAGCTAACGTTGGTTTTGTCGTCTAAAGCTAATGTTGGATTTGTAATCTAAAGCTAAAGTTGGTTTTGCCATCTAAAGGCTCATTTATGCTCTATGCTAGACATGCATACGGATACGGACGGAGCCTTCTGTCCATTCTCTGCGTACATTTCGTCTGTATTTCAGTCCGTATCCTGCAAGCTTGCGGATGCGTACCGATACGGACCAAACGTTGCAGTTCCAACGGAAATCGCGGGGGCAGAGTCGGGCATTGTACACAGAAAGTGCCGCGAGGAAGCGAATGGTGACCGCTAGTCACCGGTGAACTGTGCGAGTTCCCATGCTTAATGTGAGCAGCCATCCGGGAAGCCAGTTGTCGAAAGCCCCGACGGACATCCTGATATACTGAAAATGACAGTCAATTTCTCTCATCGGTAAAACCAATGACTGGAATTCTCCGTCCACACTCGGGATGTATTCAGTGGTCTCACAGCCGTCTACAACGCTGACTTTTGCCTCCTTCTGCAGGATCATTATCTCCTCCATTGTCCAGTCGCCATGTTTGTTTTGTGATGAACTTATTTTTTAAAAACTTTATTGGAGTAATGTTTTAATGTGAACAACGCCCTCTAGAGGATGTTTTGCTCAACAACGTTTAGAACGTTGATAACGCACGTCTCTATTTACGCATGAAATGGAAACATAAATGAGCCTTAAAGCTAACGTTGGTTTTGTCGTCTAAAGCTAACGTTGGTTTTGTCGTCTAAAGCTAACGTTGGATTTGTCGTCTAAAGCTAACGTTGGATTTGTCGTCTAAAGCTAACGTTGGTTTTGTCGTCTAAAGCTAACGTTGGTTTTGTTGCATATTGTCGTCTCGACTGACGGACATGAACAACACTTTCAGCTGAAATACATCGGTATGAAAGTAGTGCTGCGCGACGTGACAACAATGTAAAATTTTGTCCTCATAGATTAAAACATGACTGAAGCCGCGGCGAAGCTGCGTTGTACGTTACGAGAACACAAACAAGCAAAGTAACCAAACGTTAGAAGACACTGAACTCTGTTTCAACTCTCCAGAAACGGTTGCCAGGCAACCATCTGTGAACCCAACGATGGCCTCCGGTTGATGCTGTTTACATTCCTGCTTCTTCATCAATCATAAACACTTCACTGGCTTTTACATTTGGCAGGTTTCAGCTCTTCCTTTTCCCCAAAGACCCGACTCAAGAGATGTGACGAGTTAATACTTCACATCCGGATGGAACCACTCAGCAGGTCTCTCTCTTTGTCCCTGAATCCGATGTTTCAATGACAACATGAACATGACGAGCTGCGTTCTATCTGAACCAGAATCCACCAACTTACAGTTCACACTGAACGCAAAGCAACACGTTTGATTGTGTTTATTGGCGTCACTAGACAGAGAGGGGGTGGGGCTTCCCTCCACCTAGACCCCAACCAGGTTTCCTCCATCAAGGTGGACCTTAGACCCGGGAGATCTGGATCCTCCATGCTGGATTCAGCAACGACCGGAGAATGATCTCAAATACGCACAGTCACCAGGATTACATCATTTACATATTTACTTTCACTTTGTATGCAAATTTGTGACATTTGTGACATGCAATTCACTTTGCATTAGCATTAGCATGAGCCGTTCTTCACCACGTTTCTACAGTAGACCAGAAAAAAAAAACGGAGCCGAGAGATGGGGGCAATATTCAGAGAAATTTTTTTTTTAAATATATAAAGCCGATATAAACAAGTTGCTTGGTTCTTGATGGGGGCGGTTGGGCTAAGATGCTAGCGGTAGCTTTCCCTTGTTGTCATAGCAACGCCAAGCATCCGGTGTTAGCGGAACCAAGCAACTTGTTTATATCAGCTATAAACATTTTCCCTCAGAATGTCGTCCCCTCTCCCGATACGCCGTCGTACAGAACCAAACGCCGGTGTAAGTGTGTTACCTTATTATTGTATGCAACAGCACAGTGCACTGTGTTGTTGTGCGTCTACGACGCCGATGCGTCATGAAGACGTTGCGATGTCATTACAGACCTCATACGTCAGGTTTCTACTTTAAACTGCAGGTGTGGGGTTTCAACGTCTGTTTACAGAATGATACGTAACAATGAACGGTCCCTTCAGTGGCGTTGTTGTACGTTATACGATATGTAGCTGTTGATGTGAAGGTGACCCTGAGCGCCTCTCTCGTGGCGTCTGGGTGGTAAAACCTTCGTCTGCTCATCACCACGGCGACGACGAGGGTGTTACGGCTGGTCTGAGAGAACCTGTCAGCACACAGAATGTGTATTTCTTCATCAATAAATTAAACATCCAAACATGCTGCTGCTTCTGTGCTCGTTTGTCTGGTTAAAGGAAAACGATGTTGATTCTACCGGTTGTCATGGGAACTGTGATGCCACTGATCTGATGCTAAGACATCGGTAAGAAGAAGTTTATAATACATCAATATATAAACCGTGATACTTTGAGTTACTACTTTTGGCTCCGCCCCCTCTGAGCTTCAGGGTCTTCAGTTCAGCAGCACTGCGTTATTTACGGGACTCTGTGGGATCCTGCTGGTCTCTGCTGGATCCTGCTGGTCTCGCCAGCATCACTATGAACGGTGGTACATCTCATCTCTCTTCTCTATTATAAAAATAACCACGGATTCAGATTAAATGAAACGTGTGTTTGCAGCCTACTAATCAAACGGGGGCTGCGGGGGTCATGAAGGCTTCTTGGCCGGAGACCATGTGACCCGTTGGTGTCTGAGAGAACCACACTTCATTTATAAAGCTTAACAAGACAACAGATATAAACTGTTGAGATGATAATCTCCTCTAAATAGAGAAGCTGCTGGTAAACTGAACCAGATTCCTCAGATTCCTCATATTTCTCATATCGTCCTCGGTGACTTCAACATCCACCCGGGAAAGCTGCATTCATCTGAATTCATAGACTTCTTTTCCGCTTTTGACCTTACACTGTCCCCCTCTCCACCAACTCACCGGGCCGGGAACCAACTTGACCTTGTCTTCACAAGATCCTGTGACATCTCGGTACTCTCTGTTACCCCGCTCACCGTGTCCGACCACCACTTTGTGTCTTTCTCCATCCCCATGAAGCCCACCTCATCCCTCCACTCTACGCCTCGAATGGTCACCAGCCGCCGCAACCTGAAATCCCTCACACCCTCCGCTCTCTCCTCAACTATTATCTCCTCGCTCCCATCCTCGGAACAGTTCTCCTTAATGTCTACTGAGGAAGCCTCCTCCATACTGATGTCCTCACTCTCCTCTTCTTTGGACACTCTCTGTCCCCCAATCTCACGACCGGCGCGATCATCTCCCGCCCCTCCCTGGCTGTCTGAACCTCTGCGAACCAACAGATCATTGTTGCGAGCGTCAGAGAGAAAATGGAAGAAATCGGGACATCACGAGGACCTTGCTCACTACCACCTCCTCCTCTCTGACTTCACCTCAACTGTTTCGGCAGCCAAATCTGCCTTCTACCTGGCTAAGATCAACTCTTCTGCCTCCAACCCCAGGAAACTCTTCTCCGTGTTCTCTTCCCTCCTCACCCCTCCTGCCCCTACCCCCCCTTCCTCCCTTACTGCCGATGACTTTGCAACTTACTTTACCAAGAAAGTACATGACATCAGCTCCTCATTCACGCCTATTCCCTCCCAGAAGACATCTCCCCCAACTCTCAACTCGGATGGTCTTACCAGCTTTAGCCCCCTCACCTCTGAGGACGTCCACGCACTTGTTACATCTAACCGCGCCACCACCTGCTCCCTTGACCCGATTCCCTCCTCTCTTCTCCAGGACATCTCACACGACATCTTGCCATTCCTCACCACCCTGATCAACTCCTCCCTCACCTCAGGTGTCATTCCAGCGGATTTTAAGACCGCTATCGTGAAGCCTCTCCTTAAAAAACCCACCCTAGACGCTACTGACATCCAAAGCTACAGACCTGTATCTCTTCTTTCATTCCTCTCTAAAACCTTGGAACGTGCCTCCTACAACCAACTGTCATCCTATCTCTTGCGGAAAAACCTCCTAGACCCTAATCAATCAGGATTCAGGACTGCTCACTCCACTGAGACGGCCCTCCTCACAGTGACCGAGTCCCTGCGAGACGCCAGAGCCTCGTCCCACTCCTCCGTTCTCATTCTCCTCGACCTATCTGCTGCATTCGACACAGTCAACCACCAAATCCTCCTCTCCACTCTGGCTGAACTTGGCATAACTGACTCTGCTCTCGCCTGGTTTACATCATACCTGACAAACCGCACCTTCCAGGTCACATGGAATGGCTCTATGTCCAAACCCTGCTCTCTGGACACGGGCGTCCCTCAAGGCTCAGTATTAGGACCGCTTCTGTTCTCACTATACACCAGATCACTAGGTTCTGTTATCACATCGCATGGATTCTCCTACCATTGCTACGCAGATGACACCCAGCTGTTCCTCTCTTTTCCCCCGTCCTCTGACGCTCACATTGCAACTCGCCTCTCGGACTGTCTGGCTGACATCTCTGTCTGGACAACTGCACATCACCTCAAGCTCAACCTGAACAAAACCGAACTCCTCTTCATCCCAGGGAAAGACTGCCCTCGCATGGACCTGTCGGTCACTGTCGAGGGCATCACAGTATTACCTTCCTCAACTGCGAGGAACCTGGGTGTAATCCTCGATGACCAACTATCCTGCACCCCCAACATCACTGCTGTGGCCCGATCCTGCAGATTCGCCCTCTACAATATCCGCAGGATTCGGACCCTCCTCACAAAGGATGCAACGCAGCTCTTGGTCCAAGCACTGGTCATCTCCCGCCTTGACTACTGCAACTCTCTCCTGGCCGGACTCCCGGCCTCTGCGATTAAACCATTACAGCGTATCCAGAATGCCGCAGCACGCCTTATCTTCAATCTACCCAAATTCTCCCACGTGACCCCCCTCCTCCGTGACCTCCACTGGCTCCCTGTTGCAGCACGCATCCAATTCAAGACGATGACACTGGCCTTCAGGGCCATCAATGGAACGGCAACCTTCTACCTTCAAACACTGGTCAAACCTCATGCCCCGAAGCGAGCACTTTGCTCCTCTACTTCAGCTGGCCGGCTGGTACCACCATCGCTGAAATCAAGCAAATGTCGCTCAGCAAAGTCCAGACTCTTCTCTGTTCTGGCGCCTCAGTGGTGGAACGAACTCCCGACCAATGTCAGGACAGCAGAGTCATTTGCCATCTTCCGAAAAAGGCTCAAGACTCACCTGTTCAGACTTCACCTTGACTCTACATAGCATGACCCACTAGCACCCTCCCTCGACACCCCCCCTCCCCCCCAAAAAAAAAAAAAAAACAAAAAAACAAAAAAAACAAAAAAACAAAAAAACAAAAAAAACAACAAAAAAAAACCTATAGCACTCTGATCTTAGCACTGTTGCTCTTGAAGTACTACTTTACTCAGATGAGGACCTAACACTTGTTCTATTTTTAGCTCTTACTTTATCGGCAATGATACGTCGTGGTTTCTTTGTTTCCTTCTTTTGACAAATGTACTTATTGTAAGTCGTTTGTCTGGTTAAAGGAAAACGATGTTGATTCTACCGGTTGTCATGGGAACTGTGATGCCACTGATCTGATGCTAAGACATCGGTAAGAAGAAGTTTATAATACATCAATATATAAACCGTGATACTTTGAGTTACTACTTTTGGCTCCGCCCCCTCTGAGCTTCAGGGTCTTCAGTTCAGCAGCACTGCGTTATTTACGGGACTCTGTGGGATCCTGCTGGTCTCTGCTGGATCCTGCTGGTCTCGCCAGCATCACTATGAACGGTGGTACATCTCATCTCTCTTCTCTATTATAAAAATAACCACGGATTCAGATTAAATGAAACGTGTGTTTGCAGCCTACTAATCAAACGGGGGCTGCGGGGGTCATGAAGGCTTCTTGGCCGGAGACCATGTGACCCGTTGGTGTCTGAGAGAACCACACTTCATTTATAAAGCTTAACAAGACAACAGATATAAACTGTTGAGATGATAATCTCCTCTAAATAGAGAAGCTGCTGGTAAACTGAACCAGATTCCTCAGATTCCTCATATTTCTCATATCGTCCTCGGTGACTTCAACATCCACCCGGGAAAGCTGCATTCATCTGAATTCATAGACTTCTTTTCCGCTTTTGACCTTACACTGTCCCCCTCTCCACCAACTCACCGGGCCGGGAACCAACTTGACCTTGTCTTCACAAGATCCTGTGACATCTCGGTACTCTCTGTTACCCCGCTCACCGTGTCCGACCACCACTTTGTGTCTTTCTCCATCCCCATGAAGCCCACCTCATCCCTCCACTCTACGCCTCGAATGGTCACCAGCCGCCGCAACCTGAAATCCCTCACACCCTCCGCTCTCTCCTCAACTATTATCTCCTCGCTCCCATCCTCGGAACAGTTCTCCTTAATGTCTACTGAGGAAGCCTCCTCCATACTGATGTCCTCACTCTCCTCTTCTTTGGACACTCTCTGTCCCCCAATCTCACGACCGGCGCGATCATCTCCCGCCCCTCCCTGGCTGTCTGAACCTCTGCGAACCAACAGATCATTGTTGCGAGCGTCAGAGAGAAAATGGAAGAAATCGGGACATCACGAGGACCTTGCTCACTACCACCTCCTCCTCTCTGACTTCACCTCAACTGTTTCGGCAGCCAAATCTGCCTTCTACCTGGCTAAGATCAACTCTTCTGCCTCCAACCCCAGGAAACTCTTCTCCGTGTTCTCTTCCCTCCTCACCCCTCCTGCCCCTACCCCCCCTTCCTCCCTTACTGCCGATGACTTTGCAACTTACTTTACCAAGAAAGTACATGACATCAGCTCCTCATTCACGCCTATTCCCTCCCAGAAGACATCTCCCCCAACTCTCAACTCGGATGGTCTTACCAGCTTTAGCCCCCTCACCTCTGAGGACGTCCACGCACTTGTTACATCTAACCGCGCCACCACCTGCTCCCTTGACCCGATTCCCTCCTCTCTTCTCCAGGACATCTCACACGACATCTTGCCATTCCTCACCACCCTGATCAACTCCTCCCTCACCTCAGGTGTCATTCCAGCGGATTTTAAGACCGCTATCGTGAAGCCTCTCCTTAAAAAACCCACCCTAGACGCTACTGACATCCAAAGCTACAGACCTGTATCTCTTCTTTCATTCCTCTCTAAAACCTTGGAACGTGCCTCCTACAACCAACTGTCATCCTATCTCTTGCGGAAAAACCTCCTAGACCCTAATCAATCAGGATTCAGGACTGCTCACTCCACTGAGACGGCCCTCCTCACAGTGACCGAGTCCCTGCGAGACGCCAGAGCCTCGTCCCACTCCTCCGTTCTCATTCTCCTCGACCTATCTGCTGCATTCGACACAGTCAACCACCAAATCCTCCTCTCCACTCTGGCTGAACTTGGCATAACTGACTCTGCTCTCGCCTGGTTTACATCATACCTGACAAACCGCACCTTCCAGGTCACATGGAATGGCTCTATGTCCAAACCCTGCTCTCTGGACACGGGCGTCCCTCAAGGCTCAGTATTAGGACCGCTTCTGTTCTCACTATACACCAGATCACTAGGTTCTGTTATCACATCGCATGGATTCTCCTACCATTGCTACGCAGATGACACCCAGCTGTTCCTCTCTTTTCCCCCGTCCTCTGACGCTCACATTGCAACTCGCCTCTCGGACTGTCTGGCTGACATCTCTGTCTGGACAACTGCACATCACCTCAAGCTCAACCTGAACAAAACCGAACTCCTCTTCATCCCAGGGAAAGACTGCCCTCGCATGGACCTGTCGGTCACTGTCGAGGGCATCACAGTATTACCTTCCTCAACTGCGAGGAACCTGGGTGTAATCCTCGATGACCAACTATCCTGCACCCCCAACATCACTGCTGTGGCCCGATCCTGCAGATTCGCCCTCTACAATATCCGCAGGATTCGGACCCTCCTCACAAAGGATGCAACGCAGCTCTTGGTCCAAGCACTGGTCATCTCCCGCCTTGACTACTGCAACTCTCTCCTGGCCGGACTCCCGGCCTCTGCGATTAAACCATTACAGCGTATCCAGAATGCCGCAGCACGCCTTATCTTCAATCTACCCAAATTCTCCCACGTGACCCCCCTCCTCCGTGACCTCCACTGGCTCCCTGTTGCAGCACGCATCCAATTCAAGACGATGACACTGGCCTTCAGGGCCATCAATGGAACGGCAACCTTCTACCTTCAAACACTGGTCAAACCTCATGCCCCGAAGCGAGCACTTTGCTCCTCTACTTCAGCTGGCCGGCTGGTACCACCATCGCTGAAATCAAGCAAATGTCGCTCAGCAAAGTCCAGACTCTTCTCTGTTCTGGCGCCTCAGTGGTGGAACGAACTCCCGACCAATGTCAGGACAGCAGAGTCATTTGCCATCTTCCGAAAAAGGCTCAAGACTCACCTGTTCAGACTTCACCTTGACTCTACATAGCATGACCCACTAGCACCCTCCCTCGACACCCCCCCTCCCCCCCAAAAAAAACAAAAAAACAAAAAAACAAAAAAACAAAAAAACAAAAAACAAAAAAAACAACAAAAAAAAACCTATAGCACTCTGATCTTAGCACTGTTGCTCTTGAAGTACTACTTTACTCAGATGAGGACCTAACACTTGTTCTATTTTTAGCTCTTACTTTATCGGCAATGATACGTCGTGGTTTCTTTGTTTCCTTCTTTTGACAAATGTACTTATTGTAAGTCGCTTTGGACAAAAGCGTCTGCTAAATGACCTAAATGGAGGGTTAGATGCCTTCATGGAAACTTCCTACAACCCAGAACATTTTCATTCATCACCCGGCAATAACCGCTTTGATTTCCAACTCATTACGGTATTTACTTTTTACTCACCAACTGAAGGACTCACACAGATCCTTCAGGGTTCAGCAGACCTGAACCCTGCTGGTCCTCAGCAGGACTGAGGGAGTCTGGAGGCACCAAACACTTTTAACTTTGTGTTTGTTGAACATTCAGCTTGTAACTTTTAAAACGACCATCTTAACTTATTACTTAACGAGTCAGAGCAAGGCTCGGATGTCACAGGGTTCCTCCACCTTCTCCATAGTCAAATTCAAGCACTTTCCAAGCATTTCCAGGCGCATCTCCATGCTTTTCCAGCCCCTTCCAGCTGTGGTAAACTCCATCTTTGTACCAATCCAATGGTCAGTATTCAGTCTACTTATTCTGTCACTTGTTCATCACATTAAATGAGATGTTATTGTCCTCTAAACAACCAACATGATGTTTGGAGACGGCTTTTTACAGAAGGACCACAAATGAAAGAGCGGACCAGGTCCAGACTGGGCTCAGACCACGTTCACGCCACTCTCAGACTTGGTCCAGCCCGGGCTCAGACCGGGTCCAGTCCATGTGAAGTATCATTAGAGCTGGTATTGAAGCCTGACTCGTGTTTATCTCTCAGATTTGCTCCTCATCCCTTTCTGACTCAGTCATCCGTCACCGTGGCGACAAGTAAACAACGGGGCCAGAGGTCACGACACACGACACGGCGTGGGGTTTTGTTGACTCACTTTAAGTGACTCCTTCAGAGTGCTGGTTCTTTAAGGGTCCCGGTTCCGTCGGGGGTCAGACCGTCACCAGTCCTGACCCAGCAGCTTCACTTATCTTGGGTTTACTTTAAATGTGTCCGGCCCCCCCAGACCCCCCAGACCCTCACAGACTCCCACAGATGTTTCCCGACAGTCTGAGCTGGTGGTCTGGTGCCGAGCAGGGACCCTCTTCTGATTGGTCAGTCCAGAGAGGAAATGAGAAAATGAGCCCTGAAGCGTGAAGCCCGCCCACTTCCTGTCAACAGATAGTCCCAGTGGTGACACAGTCCAGCTGAGTCCAGCCGAGTCCAGCCGTGTCAGCATGGGGTCTGAATCTGGGTCCCAGATTACAGGGAACGGAACGAGCACTGAGGTCCAGGGACCCAGGACAGGGACTGAGTACAGGGGCCGAGGACAGGGGCCGAGGACATGGGCCGAGGAAAGGGACCCAGGACAGGGACCCAGGACAGGGACTGAGGACAGGGGCCGAGGACAGGGACCCAGGACAGGGACATAGGACAGGGACCCAGGACAGGGACTGAAGACAGGCACTGAGGACAGGCACTGAGGTCCAGGGACCCAGGACAGGGACTGAGTACAGGGGCCGAGGACAGGGGCCGAGGAAAGGGACCCAGGACAGGGAATGAGGACAGGGGCCGAGGACAGGGACCCAGGACAGGGACTGAAGACAGGCACTGAGGACAGGGACAGAGGACAGGGACTGAGGACAGGGACTGACGACACGCACCAAGGACAGGGACCCAGGACAGGGACTGAGGACAGGGAATGAGGACAGGGACCCAGGACAGGGACTGAGGACAGGGACAGAGGACAGAGGACAGAGGACAGGGACTGAGGACAGGGACTGACGACACGCACCGAGGACAGGGACCCAGCCAACAAGCCGATTTATCTTCAGCTGTGACATCGTCACAGTTTGTTGTCATCTTATTCAGTTCAGCTGCCACTTCCTGTCAGTGTTCTACCTCAGTTTCTTCTCTTAAAATTCATAAACAGATTTGTTTGAACAGATTTATTTGAACAGATTTATTCTAACAGATTTATTTTAACAGATTTATTTTAAAAGATTTATTCTAACAGATTTATTTTAACAGGTTTATTCTAACAGATTTATGATTTTAACAGATTCATTGTAACAGATTTATTTTAACAGATTCATTGTAACAGATTTATTCTAACAGATTCATTGTAACAGATTTATTGTAACAGATTTATTCTAACAGATTTATTTGAACAGATTCATTCTAACAGATTTATTTTAACAGATTTATTCTAACAGATTTATTCTAACAGATTTATTTTAACAGATTTATTCTAACAGATTTATTTTAACAGATTCATTCTAACAGATTTATTTTAACAGATTTATTCTAACAGATTTATTTTAACAGGTTTATTCTAACAGATTTATGATTTTAACAGATTCATTGTAACAGATTTATTTTAACAGATTCATTGTAACAGATTTATTGTAACAGATTTATTGTAACAGATTTATTGTAACAGGTTTATTCTAACAGATTTATGATTTTAACAGATTCATTGTAACAGATTTATTGTAACAGATTTATTCTAACAGATTTATTTTAACAGGTTTATTCTAACAGATTTATGATTTTAACAGATTCATTGTAACAGATTTATTGTAACAGATTTATTTTAACAGAATTATTCTGAAGTTACATCCTCATGATATTTCTTTATTTAATCTGCTGCATCAGAACCAGATAACGTATCAATAATAATTTATCAGGGCGAGAACAATATGAGAAGTCAGCTGCTCAGTGTGGAAACCTGAGACCTGAACCACGGCGCCATCTAGTGTCTGTTCCTGTCTATTAATCGTTTCTGTTGCCATGACAATAATGTAGAGTTAACTATTTGTTATTTGTAGTCTTTATGACGGATCCAAATGTAGTTCCACATATTCTGCCCACATTTCAGCATTAATTATCAATTTATGCTCCAATGACGTCACAACAGTTAAAGGATTATTGTTTGTTTGTGAGCTGCTGTATTTACATGAATAAACAGAAGCGTCACTTTAATTGAATTTTAATGTGTGCTTTTATTTCACAATATTTTAAACTAAACATAACAACACAAAAATAACAAAAATAACAATAATGATAATAATAATAATGATGATAATACCCATTGTAAACACGTCACCGTGTTAGATGAAGACTCTAGAGGTGTTTAGTGTAAATACGTCACCGTGTTAGATGAAGACTCTAGAGGTGTTTAGTGTAAATAAGCGTGTTAGATAGAGACTCTAGAGGTGTTTAGTGTAAATACGTCACCGTGTTAGATGGAGACTCTAGAGGTGTTTAGTGTAAATAAGCGTGTTAGATAGAGACTCTAGAGGTGTTTAGTGTAAATATGTCACCGTGTTAGATGGAGACTCTAGAGGTGTTTAGTGTAAATACATCACCGTGTTAGATAGAGACTAGAGGTGTTTAGTGTAAACACGTCACCGTGTTAGATAGAGACTCTAGAGGTGTTTAGTGTAAATACGTCACCGTGTTAGATGGAGACTAGAGGTGTTTAGTGTAAATACGTCACCGTGTTAGATGGAGACTCTAGAGGTGTTTAGTGTAAACACGTCACCGTGTTAGATGAAGACTCTAGAGGTGTTTAGTGTAAATACGTCACCGTGTTAGATAGAGACTCTAGAGGTGTTTAGTGTAAATAAGCGTGTTAGATAGAGACTCTAGAGATGTTTAGTGTAAATACGTCACCGTGTTAGATGGAGACTCTAGAGGTGTTTAGTGTAAATAAGCGTGTTAGATAGAGACTCTAGAGGTGTTTAGTGTAAATATGTCACCGTGTTAGATGGAGACTCTAGAGGTGTTTAGTGTAAATACATCACCGTGTTAGATAGAGACTAGAGGTGTTTAGTGTAAACACGTCACCGTGTTAGATAGAGACTCTAGAGGTGTTTAGTGTAAATACGTCACCGTGTTAGATGGAGACTAGAGGTGTTTAGTGTAAATACGTCACCATGTTAGATGGAGACTCTAGAGGTGTTTAGTGTAAACACGTCACCGTGTTAGATGAAGACTCTAGAGGTGTTTAGTGTAAATACGTCACCGTGTTAGATAGAGACTCTAGAGGTGTTTAGTGTAAATACGTCACCGTGTTAGATGGAGACTCTAGAGGTGTTTAGTGTAAATAAGCGTGTTAGATAGAGACTCTAGAGGTGTTTAGTGTAAATATGTCACCGTGTTAGATGGAGACTCTAGAGGTGTTGAGTGTAAATACGTCACCGTGTTAGATGGAGACTCTAGAGGTGTTTAGTGTAAACACGTCACCGTGTTAGATAGAGACTCTAGAGGTGTTTAGTGTAAATACGTCACCGTGTTAGATGGAGACTAGAGGTGTTTAGTGTAAATACGTCACCGTGTTAGATGGAGACTCTAGAGGGGTTGAGTGTGAATATGTCACCGTGTTAGATGGAGACTCTAGAGGTGTTGAGTGTAAATACGTCACCGTGTTAGATGGAGACTCTAGAGGTGTTTAGTGTAAATACGTCACCGTGTTAGATGGAGACTCTAGAGGTGTTTAGTGTGAATACATCACCATGTTAGATAGAGACTCTAGAGGTGTTTAGTGTAAATACGTCACCGTGTTAGATGGAGACTCTAGAGGTGTTTAGTGTAAATACGTCACCATGTTAGATGGAGACTAGAGGTGTTTAGTGTGAATATGTCACCGTGTTAGATGGAGACTCTAGAGGTGTTTAGTGTGAATACGTCACTGTGTTAGTTAGAGACTCTAGAGGTGTTTAGTGTAAATACGTCACTGTGTTAGTTAGAGACTCTAGAGGTGTTTAGTGTAAATACGTCACCGTGTTAGATGGAGACTAGAGGTGTTTAGTGTGAATATGTCACCGTGTTAGTTAGAGACTCTAGAGGTGTTTAGTGTAAATATGTCACCGTGTTAGATGGAGACTAGAGGTGTTTAGTGTAAATACGTCACTGTGTTAGTTAGAGACTAGAGGTGTTTAGTGTAAATATGTCACCGTGTTAGATGGAGACTCTAGAGGTGTTTAGTGTAAATACGTCACCGTGTTAGATGGAGACTCTAGAGGTGTTTAGTGTAAATACGTCACCGTGTTAGATGGAGACTCTAGAGGTGTTTAGTGTAAATACGTCACCGTGTTAGATGGAGACTCTAGAGGTGTTTAGTGTAAATACGTCACCGTGTTAGAGACTCTAGCGGTGTTTAGTGTAAATACGTCACCGTGTTAGATGGAGACTCTAGAGGTGTTTATTGTATACACGTCACCGTGTTAGATAGAGACTCTAGCGGTGTTTAGTGTAAATACGTCACCGTGTTAGATGGAGACTCTAGAGGTGATTTTAATAATCAAACATTAAAGTCTGATCAGTGATAAACAAATGGAGTCCGCATGAATGAGTGTTTGTTTAAATCCAAGACCCGAGGCAGACTGGGACCAGCAGAACAGGAGACTTGCAGGTCTGACAGAGCCAAGTGGTCCACAGCTGCATGCAGACCTCCACACCGGCTCCAGGGATCAGCACATTTCCAGCAGTGCTCTGTTGTCCAGGCAACAGATCCAGGTCTGGGAACAACTCAACAACCATCTGCCCCCGTCACACTCAGAACCTGGATCCCACTTTTACTGGTCCCTTCCTTTCCTCCTCCAGGCTTCCTGTTGGTGGCCCCCCTTCCCCCGACCCTGGTATGTCTACTTTAATTTCCTGTCCAGGTAAACAAGGACTCTGCTGGACTTTTTACTTCCTGCTGTCGTCTGCTTTAATGAAGAGGACCAACAGGAAGCTATAGTTTTTCTCGATTGTTTACACATCTTGTGAACGCATGCCTCATACTCTCAGAACTCTACACACAAATCAAAAAACACACACAAAGGGCAAAACCCCTCAATTCTCCTGCAAAATGAAACTTTACATTCAAAACAATGTTATTTCTTCTCAAAATGGTATTTTGTTTTCAAATGACACACAAACCATCATATGAATAGACATTTATAAGAACCAGTTGAACACTGATGTGCTCAATGGAAAACACGATGAACTCTTCTTCTCCATTTACCATAATGACTTCGGCCTTTTTTGTTCAGTGTTACACTCACTACAGACAGTACATACATAAATGTGTTGTAAAATATTTTAGAATATTGTTTTTATATATTTTATTTTTCCCACAAGAATACTGTAATGTACACAGTGTTCATCCCAACCAACACAAAGTTGCATATACAGTGGTCTACATACAAAACCAGAAGAATTTACTGCATACAGTTACAAAAACAACAACTATCCCGCATCCTCTCTTCTGTTTCGGCCACAGCACCTCATCCACATCACAGGCAATGCTAGCGATGGCCAAGCAGTGGGGGAAATATCGCCTAGCATGGCAAATCCATGCTAGGCTCCTCCTCGTACTCTCACTCCTCTGGCTCTGCCTCTGTTGCCAATGTTGGCATCCATTGCTCCAAAACAGAAGAGCTCACCTGTTGCACTTTTATGCTAATGCTCTGATTGCAAATTGTAAAACTGTGCTGCAGGTGTTTTGCCCATGTGATGAGTCAGTGTGCATAGTAAGGAAATTAACTTTAGAATTTTGAATGGCAGTGTGTTCCTTGTGAAAATAAGAGATTTTATACATGAAAATTGTGCCAAATGCAGAGAATTGTGTTTTGAAAAAAGTGTGTTTTAAAACTGCAATTTGAGTGTAAAGCAGGAATTGTGTTTGCAGTTTAGCAGAGTTAGTTCGGGGGTTGGTGCATGAGGTACATGTTGTAGTCATTGTGTCTCAAGTACCAGTATCTGTGTGTAAACAATTGAGAAAACTGTAATATCAGGTCTGTGCTGCTCCTCTGGGGGTCTACCAGCAGGGAGCAGCAGAGGACCAGCATCAGGTCTACATGTTGAATATCCATCTGGAACAGAATACAGGATTTACTGTCCTCCAGCTGCAGAGCACAGGTGTGAGCAGGTCTCACCAACTGAGGGTCACGAGTGTGAGACAGGTCTCACCTGGAGAGGGTCAGGAGTGTGAGACTGGTCTCACCTGGGGGGATCAGGAGTGTGAGACAGAATTCACCTCCACCTGGTTGGGTGAGAAAACTAAGTTTATCTGAGTTATTAGACAATAAAATCCCAATTTACCCAGAATGCTGTGTGGCGTCATCACTGATCAGCTGACATGATGTTTTTTATTGGTTAAGTCTAACGTTGTTTTCTTCTAGAAAAGCCCCGGGTTCAAAAGTAGGAACCTTCTGTGGGACCTGAACCAGCTGATCCAGCTGGTCCAGGTCTCGGCTCCTCTTCACATGTTTTTCTTCTCACATAACTGTGAATTCCAGAGTCCATCGCTGGAAACTCAGCTGGTCCTTGCTGAGTCCACGAGGAGGACCTGAACCACGTCAGACTACATAGAGATTACGACACAGTGGAAAACGTATTAGTTGCAGCAGCAGCGTTTTCCTCCTGCAGGCTGGACGTGGTCTCCAGTGTTCAGGGTCGTGGTCCAAAGCAGACCCCTGAGACCGGCTCACCAACATGTGCTCGGAGCCTGCAGAGCCCAATAAAAGCTAAAGAATGCTGCTGGTCTGAGATTTTACTGCTTGTGGGGCGACTTCACTTTTTCCATGTGCAGCAGCAGCAGGGGGACCCTCAGAGTCCAGATCCTGCAGGATCCTGTAGGGATCTGGACTCTCCGTTTCTGCTCCAAATGCACAAATAGAAGCGTCTGACACTGCAGAGTGCACACATACAGGACGCCGCTGTCCAGCGTGGCGTCCAGGGTCCGGGTCTGGCCTCTGAGCGTCTTCGTGGTCCAGATCCAGGTCCAGACGGTAGACTGGATCCAGCTGCCTCAGATGTGCCACGTACTTCAGAGGCTGGCTCACTGGGCTTTCTCATGGAGATGTCAAAATGTGTGTGTGTGCAAGTGCGTGTGTGAGTGTGTGTGTGTGTGCGTGTGCGCGCGCACGTGTGAGTGTTAGTGTGTGCGTGTGTAAGTGAGTGTATGTGCGTGTAAGTGTGTGTGTGTGTAAGTGTGTGTGTGTAAGTGTGTGTGTGTGTGCACAGGCAGCACAATGTCACCTTGACTACAATCTCTAGGAGGCAACGAGGGCGCAGCACATCTGTACACCACCGGACAGACGGGGAGAGAGAGGACTGTGTGTGTGTGTGTGTGTTAGAGAGAGAGAGAGAGAGAGAGAGAGAGAGAGAGAGAGAGAGAGAGAGAGAGAGAGAGCGGGGTGGTGTAGCCAGAGAAATCCTCGTCACATCAGGCAGAGCGACGCAGAGATGTTTGGCTCACAGACAGGTGGGTCACAGACAGGCGGGTCACGGACAGGGCCTTGCGGGTCAGGGTTCACGCCTTCTCATCGGGTTGGGTCGTACCAAACCAACAAACGTGAGATGGGTTTCGGGGGGGCTCTGGTGGTCTGGATCCTGAGGTCAGAGGAACCGCAGACAGGCAAACAACCACAGGTGAAGCCAGATTATCAAGAACTCCACTTTGACCCACTTGATGGTTTTTATGGCGTTCAGGTTCCGGAGACCTGCGCGGCCAGACCTCCAGGCGAGTCGGGTCAGGCTCACGTTTAGACCTTCATGATCCGTTCAACCAGCATCATAGGTCACGTGACTTCGAATCTGCATCTGTTCGTGTTCGCGGAGAAACGCAGCGTCGACCAATGGAGACGCGGCTCGGACGCCCCCCTCCCCCCCTCCTCCCCCTCCCTCTCTTCCCTCTCGTTTTCTCGCGTTCTCTCCCATGATGCCTTCACGTGGCGTCGGAAATGAGCCCTGCAGGTTCGCATGTGTTATTTGTTTTGTTGCGCTTCCATTTGACTTCTTGGTATTTTGATGTGAAAACCTCCTGAGCCTGGTGTCACGTGACATTTCCCCTTCACTCTTTTCTCGATATAAAAGACAATAAAGACACATAAATACATTTATTGTCACATGAATAAAACAAACACATGGAACCTGAAACACGTCACGTGTCTGAAAACACATCCAGCACCAATAAAAAACACGTTCTGATCCAGTTCCGTGTTTATTTCCCGACACACGGTTTTACATCACGGTCCCTGGATTGCCGGATTCACGGGACGCCCGCGAAGGCACCGCGAGGCCCTTGTGACGTCAGCCGCTCCCCTGCGCTCCCTCGCGCAGCCAGTCAGAGGAGTGATGCTCTGGACGAAGACTGCAGCATCTTCACCGAGAGAAGGAGCCGGAAAGCCGCGTGAGAGTCCGCTGATCCTCCTCTGGGTGTCTGCATGATCCGGACCGGGAGACCGAAACCATAACGCTCCGGATCCTCTTTTTTATCACTTGTAATAATAATAATAATATTATTATTATTATTATTATTATTATTATTTTCCTCGCGCTCCTCCTGCGGCTCTCTGGCCTCTTTGTCCCGCCGGCTGCAGCATGAACGCGCCCGCCGCGGAGTGACACACCGACCTTAGCCGCACTCCGCCCGTAGATGGACGTCTGACGCTCCGGTTGCACCTTTCCAGCTGACCCTCCTCGTCCATCCGCAGCGCTCGCGGCTCCTTCCTCGCGCTCCTTTCTCTCTCCGCCGTTGCGCAGCATCTCTACGTGCGCGGCGCACCACGGAGACGCGCGCACATCCCGCCGCCCCTCCGCGACAGAAACAGGCGTAGCGTCCGATTCCCGAAGCCGCTTTCGCTTTTCCTCCGAGAACGCGTCTTGCTCGGGGATTTACACGCGCACGCAGCACACGCACCACAGCGCAAGCTCGAAGATGATGGCCGGCGGAGCAGTGCAGCAGAACGGGATCTTCTCCAACCCGCACCACCACAACCAGCCGCCGCACATGGAGTCCGACCCGCCGGACTCCCGGAAAAGACCCCTGGAGACCCCGACGGAGGCCAGCAGCACCAAGCGCACAAACACAGGAGGTAAGAGCGACCGGGATGCGACGGGACCGGGTCCTGAGGCAGGGCGGCAGACCGGGGAGCAGGTTGATCCGGTTAAATCCGCGTTTAAAGAACAATATACAGCTCCGTTTTATTTTCCATCAGCGTTAAAATAATGATGGTGGAGGAAACAATGAGGGGGGGGGAGGGGGGGGGGGGGGGGTCTTAACGTTGACGCGCAGCTCCGCGGCCACGCTGGAGCCGGATCAGGATGTAAACAAGTGAAAGGCTGCCAAGTGATGCGGGTCATCCCGCAGACCGGTGACCTTGTGATCATCCCGCTGATCCGCCGCGGGACCGGCGGGGGAGCCGCGCTCCGGGCGCCGCCGCCGCCGCCGCCGCCGCCGCCGCGTCCCCGCGTCTCCGCGTCCCCGCGCCGCCTGTTTACTCGTCGATCTACGGATCCGAACAGAGTTCTGCCTCTGAATCATGTTTCTGCTCTCTGCTCTGATCAGTTATGGATATGTTGTCATGGTAATCACCATATTTGGTTTTTGTTTACATGCTGTCATGCGCCGAACATCCCCATCACCTACAACCATCACGCGCCATCACCACACCTCCACGCGCTGCGAGAACACCTGGGGACGTCCGTACCTGTGCTATTCACGGTTACCAGATAAACGCACTTGTAAAACCAGGCTGATAAAAATAGTCCGTGTGAAATCACGTGGGGTAACAACGTCGTCAGCTCTGATGTGTCCGCGTTAAAGGGACAAACGGGCTGAAACTTCACATCCTGACAGGATGTGAGAACCCGATGAACCCAGAAGGTTTGATCCCAGACATTAAAGGTCGTCATGGCAACTGGATGATTTTTCCTGCCTATGGCGGTTTGTGGGCCCCCTGGTTCTATACCTGCTGATCCGAGCCTCACTCGGGGAACCAGAACAGAGACGGGTCAGCAAGCGCTGTCTCATGGAGGTTCGATGCCCAAAAGGCTGTGTAAAGCTCGTTTCAGACCAATGAAAAGGTCAGAAGGCGATGATGGCGATGATCATGGCCCAGCCTGCTGATTGGACGAGCCACACAGTCCAGCGGACTAATCAGAGACGCAGCCCCAATTCTGAACTTTAATTAGATCCAGTTGTGTTTTTGATCCGAACGTGTCTTTGTTAGAATTGAATCTGATCTGTGACAGGAAGTGTGTTTTTGTGTCGCTCCGTGGAAGCTGCGTTCAGGTGCTGCTAGGAGATGCTAACGATGGTTGTTTCTCTGTATGACTAGCTTACGCCCCCCCCCCCCCCCCCTACCTGTGCTTCCTCTCTCTGTAGTGGCCTTCCTGCAGCCCATATTTGAAACTGAAGGCATTGTATTCCCTCCAGAAACGGAGACTCATGGTAAGAGAGCTTTTGTTATGATCTTCTACCTTTTGACCTTTAACCTTCTTCTGCTTCAGCAGCGACCGTAAACGAGTTAAAATGTGACCGTGAGGCGTTTCTATGACGACGCTGCCGGTGTGTTCAGCCCATTGACATCCATCTTCATGCTTTTATTACAAACTCAGTGTTTCTTTTGTCATGAAACTCAACATTACTGCACTGCTGATTTCTGGTGACCTTTGACCTCATGCTGGCCTTCTCATCAAACGGTTGGGTTTTGGTTCCTGCTGATGTTTGACGGCCGCGTCATGTGACTGCAACCTCTTCCCTCCACAGATGGTGCGAAATGTAGCGAGAAACGTAGCATGTAGCAGTTATTTTTTAATAAACGTAACTGTATTCCTGATGAACTCATGAAGTAAATTTATTTGACTCTGTAACGTCCAGAGTTAAAGAAGCTAACGTTGGTTTTGTCATCTGAAGCTAACGTTGGTTCTGTTGTTGAACGCTAATGTTGGTTTTGTCCTCTGAAGCTTAAGTTGGGTTTTGTTGTCTAAAGCTAAAGTTGTTTTTTGTCGTCTAAAGCTAACGTTGGTTGTGTTGTTGAGCGTTAACGTTGGTTTTGTTGTTTAAAGCTAACGTTTGTTGTGTTGTTGAACGCTGATGTTGGTTTTGTCGTCTAAAGCTAACGTTGGTTGTTGTTGTCTAAAGGTAACATTGTTTTTTGCTGTCTAAAGCTAACGTTACTTTTGTTGTCTAAAGCTTACACTGAGTTGTGTCGTCTAAAGCTAACGTTTGTTCTGTTGTTGAACGCTAAAGTTAGTTTTGTCGTCTAAAGCTAACGTTGGTTGTTGTTGTCTAAAGCTAACATTGTTTTTTGCTGTCTAAAGCTAACGTTACTTTTGTTGTCTAAAGCTTACACTGAGTTGTGTCGTCTAAAGCTAACGTTAGTTCTGTTGTTGAACGCTAAAGTTAGTTTTGTCGTCTAAAGCTTACGTGGGTTATGTCGTAATGTCGTCCCGACAGGAAAGAAGATGTGGTTCGGACGGATGTTTTGGACTCTGAGTTCTGAAGATCAATAAGTAGCTGCGTTACCCCCCCACTTCTAATCATACATATATATCATCAGAGGGTTTAAACTCTGCTGCCGTCAGCCAATCAGGGCTCAGCATTTCATACCACATGTAAATGAACAGAGTGAATATGACGTCTGTATATCAGAAACACTCTGTTGGTCATGAAATATATCTTTAAATCTGTAAATCAGCTGAGAGTTTACGAGTAGAAATGAACTATTAAAGAGCTGCAGCATGACGACCGGCGGGATTTATCATCTCGGATATTCTTATATATATATATATATATATATATATATATATATATATATATATATATATATATCCTGTAAACAACAAATGTTAAAGAGTAAAACCATGTAAAGAGTCTGTGGACCCAGACCTTCAGACCCCCTCATGGCGTTATATCACCGTCTCTTGTCTCATTTAATAAATGGATGGACTGGCACCCAGCGCCGGGGAGGGGGAGGGGCATCCAAGCGACCTTGCCAAGTGACATTCAGGGACGCCAGGAGGTTCCTGTGTTTTATGTGAAGTGAAGTTTCAGGAAGCAGAGATACAATTTAATGGGAGGGGCTGCATATGCACTTTGTATATCTGGTCCTGGCCCCAGTCCTGGTCCTGTATGAGGACTCAGGGATTCTGTTGGTCCTGTATGAGGACTCAAACATTGCTTTGGTCCTGTATGAGGACTCAGGGATTATGTTGGTCCTGCATGAGGACTCAGACCACCTGCAGAAACCAGCAGATTGTTTAAGGGAATAAAACATTATTTTTCGTTTCTAAAACGTGAACGTCCTCATCGTTGCAGAACACGGCATTCTCCTCTGTGATACGCTGGTGAACCCTCTTCCTCCTCCTTCTACTCCTCCTCCTCCTCTTCCTCATCTCCTCCTCCTCCTTCACCCTCGTCCTCCCATCATTTCGCCCCCCCTGCCCCTCCTTCATCAATCGCCAGCTGCCATTGACAACGCTCCACCGTTTCCGAGGCGATCGATCGGGTTCTCCGTCGGCAGGATTCCTCTGCCGGTAGCTGCAACTCTCCTCCTCTTCTTCTTCTCTTTTTTCAAGCCACTGCGTCAAAGTAAAAAAAAAAAGGAAAGCAGCCATTGTACAGGGTGGGGTGAGGGCGCCGAGGGGCGGGGCCACTCCCACAAAGAGAGGCGCCCAATTGGTGGAGTGAGACGTCGGTCACAGCTAGCTGCTCGCTGATTGGCCGGCGAGGCGGCGATGAATATGGATAAGAGAGCGATGAAAGGGCCGATGCAGCAGGACGAAGGGCCCCCGCCTCCGACGTGGTCCTGGTCCCTGAACAATACACACACACACACACACACTCACATACACACACACACTCACACACAATCACACACACTCACATACACATACACACACACACACACACACACACACAATCACACACACTCACACACACACACACACACACACACACACACTCACACACAATCACACACACACACTCACACACACACACACACACACACACTCACACTCACACACAGTCACACAGCGAAGGAGGGAAAGGAGGCTTCAGTTATCTTTGTTAGCGTAGCCGCCATGTCGGCCTCCATCTCTACGCAGGCGCCCCGCTGCGTCTCCATCTCAGCATCAAGGCGTCTGATTGGCTCTCCTCGCGTCCACCTTCACGTCTGTGGCGGAGCGTTGATCGGATGAAAAGAAACACTGAGGTGTTCCCCAGTCTGCGACCACGACTTTATATCTGTATTCATACATCCGACTCGCTCCGTCAGTCGGTTTATTTTTAGCCGCCATCTTTGAGATTTACAGAATGTATTCGTAGCCGGTTATTATTTTCATTTTGAAGATTTGTGCATCATTTTCTTTTAAAGATTTTTTTTTTTGACGAGAGCGCCTTTCAAGCCTTTTATTCATTTTTCAGTGTGGAAATAGGGAGAGAAAGAGGGAGATGACATGCAGGAAATGTGTCCCGGGCGGGAGTCGAACCCGGTTAAATGGTTAGACCATTTAGCCCCCTTGTACAGGGGCTAAATGGTCTAACCACTGTGCCTCCGCCCGCTCTTTGTGCATCATTTTCAAGCTGAAATGCCGTCCATTTTAAACGCAGGGTCTCTAGAAAACGATGACTCGTCTGCGTACCTTTCAGGAGGAGATGTGGTTCTAAGAGCCCGCAGGTTTGATACCTTTGTCTCGGGGGTCTCTGGGTTTTAAGGGGGCTGCTTCTGGACCTGGATGCGGTTCTGGGTCTTAAATCTGCGAGCTGAATGTGATAAATCTGGCCGGCGAGCCGATAAAGAGATGTTTCCTGTGTGAGCGCCGGCGTCTCTGAGTGACGACAGTGGCGCTGAGATGTGAGACAGCTGGTGGAGGTCTCGCTGCCGGAGCCTCACATGTCCCAACAAAGGAGCTGGGGGGGCCACACAAAGCCGCCGCCCCCCTTCACTCGCTCCGCTTTAGGGAGAAGAATATTTTCCAAGAGCTCAGAGGCCTCGTTCACACCGACACCCCCCTTTAATCTGGGATCCAGATCCAGCTACACAAAGACCAGTCCAGCTGACCCATTTAAGTCTGGAGACACTGTGATACTTTGGTGATATAAGTCAGGCTCTCCCAAAACCCAAAACCTTCACACAGCTAAACCACGATCTGGATCACGTTCCTCTCACAAACTAGTTTCAAAGAGTCCCAGAAGTCCACGTAGAGTCGAGGTCTGGATGGTGGACGGGTCTAAAACCAGGACTTTAAACAGGAGACTGATGTTGGTGTCCCGTTAGAACCAGATAGTGTAGTCTCAACCTAACTAGTGGTCTCAATCTAACAATGTAGTTTAGTCTCAACATAACTATGTAGTTTAGTCTCAACCTAACTATGTAGTTTAATGGTCTCAACCTAACTATGTAGTTTAGTGGTCTCAATCTAACTATGTAGTTTAGTCTCAACATAACTATGTAGTTTAGTCTCAACCTAACTATGTAGGTTGGTTTCAACATAACTATGTAGTTTAGTCTCAACCTAACTATGTAGTTTAATGGTCTCAACCTAACTATGTAGTTTAGTGGTCTCAATCTAACAATGTAGTTTAGTCTCAACATAACTATGTAGTTTAATGGTCTCAACCTAACTATGTAGTTTAGTGGTCTCAATCTAACAATGTAGTTTAGTCTCAACATAACTATGTAGTTTAGTCTCAACCTAACTATGTAGTTTAGTCTCAACCTAACTATGTAGTTTAATGTCTCAACCTAACTATGTAGTTTAGTGGTCTCAATCTAACAATGTAGTTTAGTCTCAACATAACTATGTAGTTTAATGGTCTCAACCTAACTATGTAGTTTAGTGGTCTCAATCTAACAATGTAGTTTAGTCTCAACATAACTATGTAGTTTAGTCTCAACCTAACTATGTAGTTTAGTCTCAACCTAACTATGTAGTTTAATGTCTCAACCTAACTATGTAGTTTAGTGGTCTCAATCTAACAATGTAGTTTAGTCTCAACCTAACTATGTAGTTTAGTCTCAACCTAACTATGTAGTTTAATGGTCTCAACCTAACTATGTAGTTTAGTTTCAACCTAACTATGTAGGTTAGTCTCAACCTAACTATGTAGTTTAGTCTCAACCTAACTATATATGTTGGTTTCAACCTAACTATGTAGTTTAGTCTCAACCTAACTATGTAGTTTAATGGTCTCAACCTAACTATGTAGTTTAGTTTCAACCTAACTATGTAGGTTAGTCTCAACCTAACTATGTAGTTTAGTCTCAACCTAACTATATAGGTTGGTTTCAACCTAACTATGTAGGTTAGTCTCAACCTAACTATGTAGTTTAGTCTCAACCTAACTATGTAGGTTGGTTTCAACCTAACTATGTAGGTTAGTCTCAACCTATCTATGTAGTTTGCATGTCGACATATTTACGTGATTACATGTTTACATGTTTACGTGTCTACATAGTTACATGTTTACTTGATTACATGTTTACATATTAACATGTTTATGTGTTTACATGTCTACATATTTTATATGTTTACTTGATTACATGTTTACATATTAACATGTTTATATGTCTACATATTTTATATGTTTATGTGTTTACATGTTTTTAAAATGTTAGGACCAGTGAACTGTAATTCAGTGACGTGCTGACTTCAGGTCTGTTTGTCGGAGTGAAGCTGTGAGGAATCAGAACATGAGAAAGGATTTATGGTCTTCAGCCCCCCAACTCTGCCCCTGCAGGCCCATGGACACCAGATCCCAGGATTTGAGCCTCCAATCCCCCAGCATGGAGAGCCTATTCTGGGCCTGGCGGGTCCGCAGGGGCCTTAGCAACAGATTGGACTGTTTACTCATCCAGTCATGTCGACGTGGAGGAGCGTTTAATATTCACGGCCTGTAAGTATCCAGAAAACAATCCAACGCCAACGACCCGCAGAACCGGAACAGAATCGGAACAGAACCGAAACCGGACTTTGGTCTCAACCTCCTCATGTGGGTTGCTTATAAAACAGAGACCCTGATAACAGGAACCAGAAGGGAAACCTGTTCTGTAGTTACACAGCTGCAAACACACGGGAATCAAACCAGCCGCACTCACTGCACAATGGATCATACCAATAGAACGGAACATACCAATAATCTGGTTTCATGTGCAGGGACAGGAACTCTCAGAGTACGTCCAGACCTGGATACATAGTCTGATGGTGGGGGTCCACCAACACAGGACTTAGACCACCAGACCTGTTGGAAACCACGGTCCCAAAGTGTTATTGAGATGGTTTTCATGAACCAGCTGAGTGGTTTTGTTGTCTAAAGCTAACGCTGTTTTATTTGTTTAAAGCTAACGTTGGTTCTGTCCATGTATATGAATCAGTAGATTTTAGTTTCGTGACAATTGTAGGCGGTTTGAGGTTTTCTCTCCCCGATGTTTCAGTTGGTTGTTTATTAACAAGCTGTATCGTCTTTATGCCGACGATCCAGCAAACATTAGTTAGAAAGCTACCGCGGGGTAAATGAAATAAATCAACGAAAAGAAACACATTTACTATCCTGGTAACACGGTTCTCCTGGCTGAAAGTCCTGTGTTCGTGTGCCTCCTCTCACCTGGTCTCCACCACTTGTTGAAAGTATTTCATCTTAAGACATTTTGCTCAAACACCCACTTGAGTTGCACAAGTCTTTTACTTTTCCTGAGTGTTGGGAGCAGAGAGAGAGAGAGAGAGAGAGAGAGAGGGAACGTGGCGTGGGCGAGCGAGCACTGCGTGACCTCGGCGATGACACCGACGCGTCGCCTCCGGCTGCTGATTGTTATTCTCCGTTAGATTGGCGAGCGTGAGTTTCACCCTGAAGGCAGCATGAGGTACTATGATAAACATATATCAGACTTTGTGAAATGAGGCTTTTCTGAGTCTGTGGTTTTTGTGGGGGGAGACTCATACTGGATCAGGTCGGGATCAGGTCTGGATCAGGTCTAAAAGCAGCTTTGAGAACTTCTGATGTTTACACCAAGCACATGTTTCATGTGGTGCGATTGCAAACAAAGTCAACACAGACAATATGTCTAGATGTCTTCCTTATTTGGAGTGTTGATAGAGCAGCTACAATGTTAGCGTAGCCTAGCACCATCAACCAGACTCCATTCAGAAAACCAGTAAAAGTTGCAGACAGACCTAACGAAGCATGACTTCACACGCAAATACATTTCATCCCACGGCCAAATAGCACGAGATGAAGATTCACTTTGTATTTGACACATATGTTTGTATTTGACACATATGTGTGTGTGTGTATATGTGTGTTTATATATGTATATGCTCTCTGGACACGGGCGTCCCTCAAGGCTCAGTATTAGGACCGCTTCTGTTCTCACTATACACCAGATCACTAGGTTCTGTTATCACATCGCATGGATTCTCCTACCATTGCTACGCAGATGACACCCAGCTGTTCCTCTCTTTTCCCCCGTCCTCTGACACTCACATTGCAACTGGCATCTCGGACTGTCTGGCTGACATCTCTGTCTGGACAACTGCACATCACCTCAAGCTTAACCTGAATAAAACCGAACTCCTCTTCATCCCAGGGAAAGACTGCCCTCGCATGGACCTGTCGGTCACTGTCGAGGGCATCACAGTATTACCTTCCTCAACTGCGAGGAACCTGGGTGTAATCCTCGATGACCAACTATCCTGCACCCCCAACATCACTGCTGTGGCCCGATCCTGCAGATTCGCCCTCTTCAATATCCGCAGGATTCGGACCTTCCTCACAAAGGATGCAATGCAACTCCTGGTCCAAGCACTGGTCATCTCCCGCCTTGACTACTGCAACTCTCTCCTGGCCGGACTCCCGGCCTCTGCGATCAAACCATTACAGCGTATCCAGAATGCCGCAGCACGCCTCATCTTCAATCTACCTGAAGTGGTAGATTGAAGATGAGGCCACCTCCTCCGTGACCTCCACTGGCTCCCTGTTGCAGCACGCATCCAATTCAAGACGATGACACTGGCCTTCAGGGCCATCAATGGAACGGCACCCTTCTACCTTCAAACACTGGTCAAACCTCATGCCCCGAAGCGAGCACTTCGCTCCTCTACTTCAGCTGGCCGGCTGGTACCACCATCGCTGAAATCAAGCAAATGTCGCTCAGCAAAGTCCAGACTCTTCTCCGTTCTGGCGCCTCAGTGGTGGAACGAACTCCCGACCAATGTCAGGACAGCAGAGTCATTTGCCATCTTCCGAAAAAGGCTCAAGACTCACCTGTTCAGACTTCATCTCAACGCATGACCCACTAACACCCTCCCTCGACCCCCCCCCCCCACCCAAAAAAAAACAAAAAAACTCAGATGAGGACCTAACACTTGTTCTATTTTTAGCTCTTACCTTATCGGCAATGATACGTCGTGGTTTCTTTGTTTCCTTCTTTTGACAAATGTACTTATTGTAAGTCGCTTTGGACAAAAGCGTCTGCTAAATGACCTAAATGTAAATGTAAATGTATATATATATATATATATATCCGGAGCACGTTTGAACGTCCGTCATGTTGCAACGTTCAGAGCATGAAACACAAAGATGTTTAAAGCTCCGACTTTTAAAAAGAGCAGATAAAGCTGATAAAAGTGGAGGAATGTTGATAAAACAGAGTGCATTGTGGGAGGAAGAGGCAGATAGTTCATATTTATGAAAATTGAGTCACGGCAGTTATCAAAGCTGCTAAAAGCTGTAACTCAATCAGCCCTCCATAACGCTGTTAACAGACCTGAGATCAGCAGCCAAGCCGGCTTCCACACCTCAGACCTGCAGCTCCAGTGTAACTACTGTTCTGCTGCATATTTAAATACATTAATGTAAGTGATGAGTCATCACATCGTCCTCTACACGTGATGAGTCATGTTAACGAGGTGGTGGAGGCTCCTTCACACTCCAAACGTCTGCTTCATATTTACCAAACGTGCCTTATTAATATGGGCCGATATTATTAACTGGCCTCCTTCTAAAGGAGGTCAGACCAAGGAGGCTCAGGAAAGTGGGTTGTGGGAGGAGAGGAGGGGAGGGAGGAGGAGAGGAGAGGAGATGAGGGAGGAGGAGAGGGAGAGGATGGGAGGAGGAGGGGAGGGGAGGAAAAGGGGAGGGAGGAGAGGAGGAGGAGGGGAGAAAAGGGGGGATGAGGAGGGGAGGGAGGAGAAAGGAGGAGAGGAGATGAGGGAGGAGGAGAGGGAGAGGAGGAGGGGAGGAGAGGAGGAGGAGGGGAGGAAAGGGGGAGGAGGAGGGGAGGGGAGGAAAAGGGGAGGGAGGAGAGGAGGAGGAGGGGAGAAAAGGGGGGATGAGGAGGGGAGGGAGGAGAAAGGAGGAGAGGAGATGAGGGAGGAGGAGAGGGAGAGGATGGGAGGAGGAGGGGAGGGGAGGAAAAGGGGAGGGAGGAGAGGAGGAGGAGGGGAGAAAAGGGGGGATGAGGAGGGGAGGGAGGAGAAAGGAGGAGAGGAGATGAGGGAGGAGGAGAGGGAGAGGAGGAGGGGAGGAGAGGAGGAGGAGGGGAGGAGAGGAGGAGGAGGGGAGGAAAGGGGGAGGAGGAGGGGAAAGAGGAGGTTTAACGTTACTCTTGTTTCGTAAATCTCTGATATTTCCGTATATTTTACATCCAGAGGCGTTCTGTGGCAGGCGGACAGGGCGGTGTAAGGAGAAGCCCCGCCCCCTGAGAAGCTGTAAGGAGAAGCTCCGCCCCCTGAGAAAGGGCCCCCTGGAATAATAATCCTATTTGAATCGGCCTCCTGAGGTTCTGTGTCCTGGATCACCTCGAGGCTGCGGAGTCCGTCATAAACATTTAGTTGTAACTGTACGATGATTCTGTTCCTGCTGATAAGAATGTTACCAAAGCTAACCAATCAGAGCGTTTTGGGTGAGGAAGGGGGGGGATAAGGGAATCATCAGATGATGGCATTAATTGGTTGTCATGGAGAAGGTCATTGCTGCGTTTGATTGCCGTTCACAGACTGCAGTGAATGGCTGCAGAATGGCGGCCGGCGTGAGGTCAAAGGTCACGGCAGAGACTGTGTGTTACGTGTGTTTGTTTGGAGTGAAAAGCCTGCAGCAGCTCTCTCTCTGACTTCCTGTTTCCCTTTTTCCTGCCACAGAGGAAGGCGAGTACTTCCTGAAGGTTTTGATTCCCAGCTACGCGGCGGGCTCCATCATCGGGAAGGGGGGTCAGACCATCGTCCAGCTGCAGAAGGAGACCGGAGCCACCATCAAACTGTCCAAATCCAAAGACTTCTACCCTGGTAAGACCCGCCCCCCTCCGCCGGCGCCAACCAGCGTGATGCGTTACACTGCCGGCTCCGGTTGTTTGTTGGGAAACAGATACAGGAGAACCAGCAACATGAACATTTATCAGGTTTCACACATTAAAACACCAGAAGAAGAAACTCTGGATGATGAGCTGCAGGGGGTTCAAGGAAACAAGAACGTAGTCTAGAGGCTTCCTGGTCTAGAGGCTTCCTGGTCTAAAGGGTTCCTGGTCTAGAGGGTTCTTAGTCTAAAGGGTTCCTGGTCTAGAGGTTTCCTGGTCTAAAGGGTTCCTGCTCTAAAGGGTCCTTGGTCTAAAGGGTTCCTGGTCTAAAGGGTTCCTGGTCTAGAGGGTTCTTAGTCTACAGGGTTCCTGGTCTAAAGGGTTCTTGGTCTAAAGGGTTCCTGGTCTAAACAGTTGCTGGTCTAAAGGGTTCTTGGTCTAAAGGGTTCCTGGTCTAAACAGTTCCTGGTCTAAAGGGTTCTTGGTCTAAATGGTTCTTGGTCTAAATGGGTTCTTGGTCTGAAGGGTTCTTGGTCTAAAGGGTTCTTGGTCTAAATGGTTCTTGGTCTGAAGGGTTCTTGGTCTAAATGGTTCTTGGTCTGAAGGGTTCTTGGTCTAAAGGGTTCTTGGTCTAAATGGTTCTTGGTCTGAAGGGTTCTTGGTCTAAATGGTTCTTGGTCTGAAGGGTTCTTGGT